>JAGXOD010000008.1:1437500-1760000 GCA_020368025.1 Brachyhypopomus occidentalis
AGGGAGAGAGAGAGTGAGAGTGAGAGACAGAGGGGGAGAGAGAGAGAGAGTGTGAGAGAGAGAGAGAGACAGAGGGGGAGAGAGAGAGATAGAGTGAGAGACAGAGGGGGAGAGAGAGAGAGAGAGTGAGAGACAGAGGGGAGAGAGAGAGAGAGATGGAGTGAAAGACAGTGGGGGAGAGAGAGAGAGGGGGGGAGAGAGTGAGAGACAATGGGGGAGAGAGAGAGAGAGTGAGAGACAGAGGGGGAGAGAGAGAGAGAGAGAGAGAGAGAGGGGGAGAGAGAGAGAGAGAGTGTGAGGGACAGAGAGAGAGAGAGAGAGAGAGAGAGAGAGAGAGTGTGAGAGCCCCCCCCTCCTCTGTCCTTTTTGCTTCTTTCGCCCACGGACACAACAGACATGCACCGCCTTCCTAATGAGGGGATGAAAGGGAGACAGAGAGAGAGAATGACAGAGAGCTGAGAGAGAGAGAGAGAGAGAAAATGACATAGTAAACTGAGAGAGAGAGCGAGAGAGAGAGAGAGAGAGAGAGAGAGAGAGAGAGAGAAAATGACATAGTAAACTGAGAGAGAGAGAGAGAGAGAGAGAGAGAGAGAGAGAGAGGGAAGCTCCTTTTGCCCCCACATCTAGCCAGGATGACTCAGTGGCCTCTCTGCTTCTCTGTGTTTTATTAGCTCCACTGTTTCATGTCTACTTTCCGACCCTCTCTAATGCTTTGCTCCTCCAGTCCTGGAGGGTGTGGCCTGTGATGTGGTGGGTGGGGCTCCATGGACACCACCACATTCCTCCATCATTAAGGGGCAGCATTCACAAGCACCAGCTGGGCACTGTGGGAGACGCCCACCTGACTGCTCCACGCTGTCCCTACGGAGACATCATGACCTCATCCCAAGCCACCATGCCCCCCAGACGAGCGTCAGATCACACCTCTGCTTACATCGTCACCTGTGGACCAAACTACCAGCTCTCCATCCTGCTCCCTCTCTCCTCACTCCTCTGCTCCCTCACTCTCTTCTCCTCCTCCTCTCCTCTCCTCTCCTCCTCCTCTCCTCTCCTCCTCTCTTCTCCTCCTCCTCTCCTCTCCTCCTCTCTTCTCCTCCTCCTCTCTTCTCCTCCTCCTCTCCTCCCCTCTCCCTGAAATGAATGACTGCTGTATGTTATTCTGTTCTTGTCAGGAGACGGTGACACGGCTGTAGATGCAAGTCTCCGGTGGTGACGCCAGCCATCTCCAGGGCAATGGGAATCTGCTCAGCCTGATACAATTACATTTCTCTCATCTTTAGGAATTGCCCCAGTGATATTTATTCACATAATAATAGTCTCTCTGTTAAGGACACAGTGCATATCTAATATTGATGGCAATGCTTGATTGCACTCTCTGAAAGAAGCAGTTTATTTCTAACTACATTCATTTCGCACCTAATCTAGTTCACTCAGATCTTTACATAAATAAAAAGATCACCTCATTGGAAGATGCATTGTAGTGAGTTCTATTATTAAAAACAAGGACAAACTCTTGGTTTGAAAATAAACAACCAAATTAGAAAAAAATAAGATAAACTGACAAAAATATCTTATTTTTTATAATTCACAAAGGTGTTTATGGCAGAAAAAAGGTTGTATTGTTACCATGGGAAACCATGTTCCACACGGAGCTGTTTTAATGAATAATATCAGCGACACACCTACCAATCATGGACCTAATAAAGCCACAGCTTGCACAGTCACAAAACTGACAACTAGAAACCTGCTGAGTCACCTCTACCAACCCTACAGAGTACAGTGTGGAACATGCAGCTCCATTCAGCACAGGTGCCACTGCCACCGTACACCTGCACCCCAGGTCAGGGCAGGGGCGGGGCCAGAGGTGGGGCAGGGGCGGGGCCAGAGGTGGGGCCAGAGGTGGGGCAGGGGCGGGGCCACACAGAGAGGGCAGGAGCTCAGTGTGACCGTGATCTTTAGTTCAGTAAAGGGCTATGGACAACGGTGTCCATCATTTCTGTGCAACGTGATTACTGTGTAAACTTTCAGAATAATGTGATGATTTACAGAGGGCTGCGGTGTTTTATAGAGTGATGCCATATTTCACAGCGATACTATGATTTTCAAGCCAATGATTTTCATCTACAATGAAAAAGTCACTCTAATCATACAGTACACAGAAAGGCCTCTCATGTAAATCGTGCCTGATTTGGAAAATGACTACTGAATACATTAGGCATAAAAACAGTCAGAAATGTGACTCTCGCTGTAGATACTCCTGTAGGAGGAGGAGGGGTCAGAGAAGCTAATCAGGCAGCAGGCTGTATGGAGAGAGAGACGCCAGTATTAGCTCAAAAAAAGGAAGATAGATTTTACTCACGATATCCTGCAGGACAGCAAGGAAGAGAACACACAGCAGAAAGAGAGAGAGAGGGAGGGAGGGAGAGAGGGAGAGCACTTTGATTACAACTGTGCCTCGGAGTGAAAGCCTGTGTGTATCTGTCATATCTTTTGGGCGTGGGGGTGTTTGTGTTTGCCTGCCTACTGTTTACTTGCCAACTTCGTGAGTCACCTCAACAATGTGGATGTGTGTGGATGTGTGTCACTAAAGAGCAGAGCGTGTGTGGTTACAGAGCCCACAGGACCATCTGTCCCCAAGGTCACTGCACATCTTAAGCGAGCTGAGGTGTGTGTGTGTGATTAGGTTACTCACGCCTGCATCGTCGTGGTAGCAGTCTGGAAGCTGAACATGTTCTCTTTGGGGTACCACTGGTTGTCATCTGTTGGAGAAGGAAGAGTGGTGTTCAGTGGCCTCACTCGCCTCTCACATTGTACTTAAACACATTAGAGCGACCACACACACCACACACCCCGTCCACTGCCACAGAAGGTGAGAGAGGGTTACAGAGCACAACACAGAGCAAAAAAGAGAGAGAGAGAGAGAGAGAGAGAGAGATGGAGAAATACAGACCACAGCACATCCCAACGACACCCAGGGTTAGAACCGCTCCCGACATCCCGCGCTAGTCGCCCAGACCCCGCCCCCCCGACCCCTGACCTCTCCCCCCCCCCCCCTCCACCTCTCACCTCGCTCCATCCCAGTCACGCGCTCCACACTGCACACCCGCCGGAGCTGCTTGCCTGCCTCTCGCGTGCTGCTATCCAGGTCCAGCGAGCCCTGACTGCGGGACGGCGCCGCGGGACACGTCTCGCACGCCAGCACGCACTCCCCGCTCTCCGCCCAGCCGCGGATGTTGTGCGCGCTCACCGAGCTCTGGAGGGGCTGCGACAGGTGATGGTGGTGCTGATGCTGCGCTGGCGGGCCCGCTCCACCCGACACCCCTCCGCCCTGGTGTTGGTTGGAGACGGCGGAGTAATGATGGCCCCCGCGGTGGTGATGGCCAGCATGGCGGTGGTGGTGCTGGGCCGGAGAGGACGAGGTGGAGGAGGTGCAGGGGGAGGAGGAAGATTGGGGGACGGCCTGGGAGGGAGGCGGGGTGTCCCGCGCCCCCCTCAGCACCTCCAGCTCCAGGCTCTCCTTACTGCCGCGGCCCCCGGTAAGCATGCCACCCTCGCCGGTGATGGTGTAGACGCGGGACGGCTGCAGCGCGCACTCCACGCACTTCTGCTGCTCCTCCTCGGCCGAGAAGCTGCGCTCCAGGGACAGGCGGCTGGGGGCGGGAGCGGAGGGCGCGGGCAGCTGCAGGAGGCCCAGGGCAGGGTTGATCAGAGGGGTCTCTGCGCTGGCCGAGGTCCTTGGGGCGTAGCTGTGGGGCTGGTCGTTCTGGGTGCACACGCAGTCTGGGGAGTCGGAGTCAGGGCCAGCGAGGGTGTCGGACAGTAGGTGATCTTCATGGACGAGCAGAGGAAGACGAGAGGCAGAGGGGGACCAAGAGAAAGAGACAAATGAGGCCACAGGGTGCTGAGAGCCACAGCAGGGTTTGTAATGAAATACACAGAGGAGCCGATGGACAGCTGGTCAGGGAGAGAGGAGAGAGGAGGGGGGGAGAAGGAGGAGGAGGGGGGAGGATGGAGGAGAGGGGGGAGATAGACGAGGAGGGTGGAGGAGGGAGGGGTTTGGGCCACAGGAAGAGGAGGGGGGAGATGGAGGGGGTTGGAGGGAGGATGGAGGAGGAGGGGGGAGGATGGAGGAGGAGGAGGGGGGAAGCGGAGGAGGAAGGGGAGGAGGAGGAGGAGGAGGGGGTTGGGCCGCAGGAGGAGGAGGAGCAACGGCTCACCTGATCCGTTCCTGCTCTCGGGATGAGCGTGAAGATATTCTCCAAATGCTCGGGCTGCTCTGCAGAAACACACACACAGACACACACACATCTCACACACCAGCCACCACAGCAACACAGCACCACAGCCTCCATGGCTTTATATGCTGATCTCGGTCACTTGCTCTCAGCCAATCCGATGTCTGCTGAATATTCATTGGTCATTTAAATGAACCCATTTGTCTCATGTGGGACAGTGAGACCGATTTTGAATTTGTCTAGCCTGATTAAAACAAATTCCTGATGAATCACAAGCTGGCCAGTCGTCGATGGCATGAGTCATGAGCTCAACCTTGTCTTACCCTTGTTGCATTTACTTAGTCTATTAAACATAAGCGCAGGTGCTAATGTATAAAGCATCACCGTTTCCCTGCGTCCCCCTGAGGAGTAACAGCTCCACTGGAATTGTGTGCAGCAGCATCTTAGTGGAAGTTTCCAGAGCTGAACTTGCTGAGCTCTAAAGCTTCGCGACGAAGGAAAGATGGAGCAGGAGAGAGAGAGAGAGTTGAGCAAAGGAAACAGTCCCCTCACTCAGCTGGTCCTGACACACAGTTCAGCACTAACACACACTAACAGTACACTTACCCATTGTTACTCCCAGGACCAGAGTGCAATAACAACAAAACCAATCAGAACCACCCAAATCACAAAACAACTCAAACAAAATTATTTAACTTACTGGGACACTCAATCAAAAGCACAAAGTAAAATGGAATGTTATTTGGCCCTAAATCGACAGTACAGCATGGCAGAATACCTAAGCACGCTGACTGATCCAAAACTGAGGTCCACACTGACGAAGTACAGACTCAGCGCCCATCACCTGGCCATAGAAACGGGCAGACACCAACAGTGTTGGCTTCCCAAAGAGCAGAGACTCTGCCAGCAGTGCCAGGACAATAAGGTCGAGACAGAGCTGCACTTCCTGACTGAATGCACCAAATACAACCATATTAGATCTAGATTCTATAGCAAAATTAGTAAAATATTCCCTGAATTCCAAAGTCTCCCTGAAAAAGAGAAGCTGCCGTATGTTCTTGGTGAACATGGAGAGATCAGCACCCTAGCAGGGCTGTATGTTCACTCCTGTCACACTTTGAGGGACAGTGGGTGAAAATGCTAGATACCAGTTTTTCTAAAAATCGTTGTTGGTTATTGTTATTGTTGTTATTGTCATTAATTACATTATTGTTGTTGCTCTAATTGTTGTTGCTCTAATTGTTGTTGTTGCTCTGATCTTTACCCCTACTATTATTATTATACTAATGTTATTATTATGATTACTATTAATACTCTTACTACTATTATTATCATAAATATTATTATAGATATCAATTATGGAAGCAGTGGTGGGTAATGTAATTGTAATAACAGTCATTATTTTACTTGATTTTTTATTCTACTTTACTATGTTTATTATATCTTACCATTGTATGTATCCTATGCTTTGGCAATACAAATGTACATATTTGTCATGCCAATAAAGCACCATTGAATTGAATTGAATTGAATTGAGAGAGGAAGAGAGAGAGAGAGAGAGATGAAGAGAGAGAGAGAGAATCAGAAAGACAGATGATACAGAAAAATTGAGAGAAAGAAACATGAAAGAGGAAAAAAGAGAGAAAGAAAAACAGAAAGAGATAGAAAGAGGGAATAAGTGAAACAAACGTGGAGGGGAGAGGGGTGTGCAGAGTCTCCCACAGACTCAGACGTTATGGGTTTATCTCTCCAGTCCAGGCTGGTGTATAAAGGTAAAGAGAGGGAGAGAGAGAGAGCAGGAGAGAGAGAGGGAGAGAGAGAGAGAGAGAGAGAGAGAGAGAGAGAGAGAGAGAGAGAGAGAGAGAGAGAGAGAGAGAGAGAGAGAGAGATAGGGAGAGAGAGAGGGAGAGAGAGAGAGAGAGAGAGAGAGAGAGAGAGAGAGAGAGAGAGAGAGAGAGAGAGAGAGAGAGAGAGAGAGAGAGAGAGAGAGAGAGAGAGAGAGAGAGAGAGAGAGAGAGATAGAGGGAGAGAGAGAGGGAGAGAGAGAGGGAGAGAGAGAGAGAGAGAGAGAGAGAGAGAGAGAGAGAGAGAGAGAGAGGAGAGAGAGAGAGAGAGAGAGAGAGAGAGAGAGAGAGAGGGAGAGAGGGAGGGAGAGAGAGAGAGAGAGAGAGAGAGAGAGAGAGAGAGAGAGAGAGAGAGAGAGAGAGAGAGAGGAGAGAGAGAGAGAGAGAGAGAGAGAGAGAGAGAGAGAGAGAGAGAGAGAGAGAGAGAGAGAGAGAGAGAGAGAGAGAGAGAGAGAGAGAGAGAGAGAGAGAGAGGAGAGAGAGAGGGAGAGAGAGATGGAGAGAGAGAGAGAGAGAGAGGAGAGAGAGAAAAGGACAGAGAGACACAGAACACAAACAGAGATGACGCAAATAATCCAGCTCAATAACCTTTATACTCTGGCCTCATCTTCAAATGTCAAAACGCTGCTGATTTCAGAGCCAATTCATGGTTGAGAGAGAGAGAAATGAAACCCACACTAAAAGACAAGAACAATGCTATCCTCCTGATCCTGAAGACGGCACGCAGCGCTGAAGATGAGTGCATGTCAATACAGACACGTTGTATATGTATATTGCAATGTGTATTGAAATGTTTCATGCAACAGTGACAGAACACAGTTGTTGCCACACATGGACATGGTGGCTGCTTTAGGCTGTAAGGTGCATCACATTATTACTAGTTTTTGCAAACTGTGGAGAAGAACACGAGAGTTGCGTATGTCAAAGTAAACAAGGCTGAAGAAAGTGAAAAACAGACTTTAAAACAAAGTTAGAAATTTAAAAGGTCCCGATTCACAGGTACAACATTTAAATGTTTTCTGGATTTTCTTTTTGTTCAAGAATATTCAAGATTAGTTTGGGATGCTGAAAACTGACCTTGACCAACATTTCAACTCTCCTTTCAAAAGTCTCTGAGTGTATTAACACCTTAAAAGAAGAGTCAGACATCCCATATTTAATGTTTCCTAAGTTTTGTTGTTAACATGTCATTTAATCTGATTGGAATTAATACAATTTGCAATTTCATGTCAAGCCAAGGGAAACGTAATTCCTGACCAGCTTACCGCAGATGCAAATCAAAGACGACGAAAGACTGGCAGCAAATAGGACAGCTGTGGAGTTTTCATCAGGAACCAGCTTTAACACATACCGAGAATCATGGGAAACAAGCTTATCAGATCTGAAGAGGTCCAGATTGGCAGACATCTGTACTGAATTCACTGGTGGAATCCTTTATTGCAGACTGAACAGAGAAGAGCCATCACACACAACAAGCAAAGCAAACCAACAATTCTGCAGCCAACCATCAATTTAACAGCCATGAGCTTCTTACATACAGCACTGATAGGCCAAAGACTCAATCATCACCTGAAAGCTTTTTCTGCGCCACATACGACAGCACAGCCGCTGGTGCAGCCTGTGTGAGTCATCGCTATTCAAGAAGCTGTTTTAAATGAAAACATTGCAGGAGACAAAATGAACAAAGCTAGCCCTGTGTTTATGTGTACAGTGGAGATAATGTCCATACACAAGTACACACACACAAAAGCAAGCAGGTAAATATGTGCGTGCGCACACACACACACACACACACACACACAACAGAAGTATACATCTGTAAAAAGTGGACGTCCCAAACACACAAAGCACCCATTCTGTTTCCAAAATTGCTGACTCCTCCACAGAAACTGTCATGTTTGGGGATCCCTGTCCTGGTGATTCCCAGCAGGTGCTCAGTTCTCCAGCCCTACCGCACAACCTCACAACCTCACAACCTCACAGCCTACCAGGCCCCCTACCGCACAACCTCACAGCCCTACCGCCTACCAGGCCCCCTACCGCACAACCTCACAACCTCACAGCCTACCAGGCCCCCTACCGCACAACCTCACAACCTCACAGCCTACCAGGCCCCCTACCGCACAACCTCACAACCTCACAGCCTCCCAACCCCCCTACCGCACAACCTCACAACCTCACAGCCTACCAGGCCCCCTACCGCACAACCTCACAACCTCACAGCCTACCAGGCCCCCTACCGCACAACCTCACAGCCTCTCAACCCCCCTACCTCACAACCTCACAGCCTACCGCCTACCAGGCCCCCTACCGCACAACCTCACAACCTCACAGCCTCCCAACCCCCCTACCGCACAACCTCACAACCTCACAGCCTACCAGGCCCCCTACCGCACAACCTCACAACCTCACAGCCTACCAGGCCCCCTACCGCACAACCTCACAGCGTACCAGGCCCCCTACCGCACAACCTCACAGCCTACCAGGCCCCCTACCGCACAACCTCACAACCTCACAGCCTACCAGGCCCCCTACCGCACAACCTCACAACCTCACAGCCTACCAGGCCCCCTACCGCACAACCTCACAACCTCACAGCCTCCCAACCCCCCTACCGCACAACCTCACAGCCCTACAGCCTCCCAACCCCCCTACCGCACAACCTCACAGCCCTACCGCCTACCAGGCCCCCTACCGCACAACCTCACAGCCTACCAGGCCCCCTACCGCACAACCTCACAGCCTCCCACCGCCTCCCAGGCCCCCAACCGCACAACCTCACAGCCTACCAGGCCCCCTACCGCACAGCCCCTCCCAACCCCACCAGCCCCCCTCACAACCTCACAGCCCTACCGCCTACCAGGCCCCCTACCGCACAACCTCACAACCTCACAGCCTCCCAACCCCCCTACCGCACAACCTCACAGCCCTACCGCCTACCAGGCCCCCTACCGCACAACCTCACAGCCTCTCAACCCCCCTACCGCACAACCTCACAGCCCTACCGCCTACCAGGCCCCCTACCGCACAACCTCACAGCCTCCCAACCCCCCTACCGCACAACCTCACAGCCCTACCGCCTACCAGGCCCCCTACCGCACAACCTCACAACCTCACAGCCTCTCAACCCCCCCCAACCTCACAGCCTACAGGCCCCCTACCGCACAACCTCACAGCCTACCAGGCCCCCTACCGCACAACCTCACAACCTCACAGCCTACCAACCCCCCTACCGCACAACCTCACAGCCCTACAGCCTCCCAACCCCCCTACCGCACAACCTCACAGCCTCACAGCCTCCCAACCCCCCTACCGCACAACCTCACAGCCCTAGAGCCTCCCAACCCCCCTACCGCACAACCTCACAGCCCCCACAGCCTACCACCCCCCCTACCGCACAACCTCACAACCTCACAGCCTCCCAGGCCCCCTACCGCACAACCTCACAGCCCCACAGCCTCCCAGGCCCCCTACCGCACAACCTCACAGCCTACCAGCCTCCCAACCCCCCCAACCCCTCAACCCCCCTACCGCACAACCTCACAGCCCTACCGCCTCCCAACCCCCCTACCGCACAACCTCACAGCCCTAGAGCCTCCCAACCCCCCTACCGCACAACCTCACAGCCCTACAGCCTACCAGGCCCCCTACCGCACAACCTCACAGCCCGACAGCCTCCCAACCCCCCTACCGCACAACCTCACAGCCCTACAGCCTACCAGGCCCCTACCGCACAACCTCACAGCCCTACAGCCTCCCAACCCCCCCCTACCGCACAACCTCACAGCCCTACAGCCTACCAGGCCCCCTACCGCACAACCTCACAGCCCTACAGCCTCCCAACCCCTCCCCCTACCGCACAACCTCACAGTCCTACCGCCTACCAGGCCCCCTACCGCACAACCTCACAGCCCTACCGCCTACCAGGCCCCCTACCGCACAACCTCACAGCCTCCCAACCCCCCCCCCCCTACCCCACAACCTCACAGCCTCCCAACCCCCCCCCCTCACAACCTCACAGCCCTAGAGCCTCCCAACCCCCCCCCCCGCACAACCTCACAGCCTCCCAACCCCTCCCTCCTCACAACCTCACAGCCCTAGAGCCTCCCAACCCCTCCCCCGCACAACCTCACAGCCTCCCAACCCCTCCCCCTCACAACCTCACAGCCCTACAGCCTCCCAACCCCCCCCCCTCACAACCTCACAGCCTCCCAGCCCTACAGCCTCCCAACCCCTCCCCCTCACAACCTACAAGCCCTACAGCCTCCCCCAAGCCCCAGCCTCCCCTCACAACCTACAAGCCCTACAGCCTCTCAACCACAAGCCCTACAGCCTCTCAACCCCTCCCCCTCACAACCTCACAGCCTCCCAACCCCTCCCCCTCACAACCTACAAGCCCTACAGCCTCCCAACCCCTCCCCCTCACAACCTACAAGCCCTACAGCCTCTCAACCCCTCCCCCTCACAACCTACAAGCCCTACAGCCTCTCAACCCCTCCCCGTCACAATCTACAAGCCCTACAGCCTTCCAACCCCTCCCCCTCACAACCTACAAGCCCTACAGCCTCTCAACCCCTCCCCCTCACAACCTACAAGCCCTACAGCCTCTCAACCCCTCCCCCTCACAACCTCACAGCCTCCCAACCCCCTACCCCCCTCACAACCTCACAGCCTCCCAACCCCTCCCCCTCACAACCCACCAGCCTTACAGCCTCTCAACCCCCCCCCCTCACAACCTCACAGCCTCCCAACCCCTCCCCCTCACAACCTCACAGCCTCCCAACCCCTCCCCCTCACAACCTACCAGCCCTACAGCCTCTCAACCCCTCCCCCTCACAACCTCACAGCCTCCCAACCCCTCCCCCCCCTCACAACCTCACAGCCTCACAGCCCTACAGCCTCTCAACCCCTCCCCCTCACAACCTCACAGCCCTACAGCCTCCCAACCCCTCCCCCCTCACAACCTACCAGCCCTACAGCCTCTCAACCCCTCCCCCCCTCACAACCTCACAGCCTCCCAACCCCCCCCCCTCTGAACCTCACAGCCCTACAGCCTCTCAACCCCTCCCCCTCACAACCTACCAGCCCTACAGCCTCTCAACCCCTCCCCCTCACAACCTCACAGCCTCCCAACCCCTCCCCCTCACAACCTCACAGCCCTACAGCCTCCCAGACCCCAACCCCCACAAGCCACGCAACCCCCAGCCCTAAGTGCTAGTAACTGTATCAGCAGGTCTGACTGCAGGGGAATTTACACTAGCACTACTGAAATTACCTTGTAGTTAACTCATGTTATGCATCCTGAGTTGTATATATAGCAGTGCATATGTCACAGCGACTATGCAATCACGGTCTCCCACGCATTCTCTCCACACGTTCAAACCACCAGCCATACTTTATCTCCCACAACAGAAGTGTGTTTAAGTGTGGAGATGATCGCTTGGCATGCGCACACCAGTGGAGAACCTCCTCCTCCTCCTCCTCCTCAGCGCGGTGTCATCACGAGAAGATGCTTTCAGTGGCAATTATCAGCTACCTCAGACTTCACACACCACTTGGAGTTGTGATTAATGTCAGCAACTCGCCCTGCGCTCGGTGTCTGGAGAATTTACACATTGTTAGTACATAAGGAGGGTGGGAAGGGCAGGGTTGGGTCGTGCACTATATTAAAATAAAGACAGAATAAGTGCCTGTCTTTAAAGGTCAACCTCAATCTGTTGTTGTCCCTCGTATTGTGTTATATTGCTCTTTGAACATACAGCAAGTGCCATATGAATGGCCTTCTCAAGTCTCCCAAATGCCCTGTTCTGATGTCAAATGGACGGGTGTTAATGTTGAGTAAAGCTGATGTTACATTCCCCAGCCGTGCTGAGGGCGCTGTGCTCAGTGGAACAATGTCCACGTCCACGTGTTTCTCAGCAAGGACTGGTCAGCTAGTTTGGTTGGATCTGGAGCAAGTTTATATTTCTGTTCATTTTTTTTTTTTCATTGGAAATGTACTATTTTAATGTTTAAAGTTTAAATATATTCTGGTATCATACAACCACTTCTTTTTATATCTGTCTATGTGGTCCCTAGGTCTTTAACCAGTTATAACCTTTCAAGTATGTTTTTTATATTTGTTTGCTTGCACTGATGTGAATTACTTGACATAATGTTGATGAATACGAAGCCACTCTAGACTGCCATGGAGAAGCTTCTGTAGTAGGACAACCGTCATGTTGGATGGAGGTGATCATGATGGAGGTGTATCCAACTGCTTGATTCAGTCACTCTCAACAACACTTTGGCAATATTGAATCTTTTTGAAGCTATTTGATTTGAGACACACACAGACACAGAGAGATAAAGAGAAAGACCGATCTAGAAACAGATGAATAGCTAGATAGACAGACAGACAGCAAGTTTGTCACTAGGGAGAACAAAAGGAAAATCAGTGTAGTTATGCCTGTGTGCTAGTCATGTGACACAGAACTGAAGGTAGAGGCAGGAAGTAGAATGTGCACATGTGTGTGTGTGTGTGTGTGTGTGTGGAAAAGACATCTCTCTTTTATGTCAGGAGAAGTAATTTTGGAGAACGCTTACTTCAGGCCATGACCTGATATTGTTTGGTGCAGGCACTGATGAAGGAGTCCTCTGTTCTTCTGTGCCGGGCTCCAGAGATTTCATACTGCCCTCTCTCCACCTCCACCTCTATCTCTCCACCTCCATCTCTCTACCTCCACCTCCCCCTCCTCTCCCTCACTCTGTCCCCACACCCACTTACTCTCTCTCATTCTCGCACATGCTCACACACTTCTTCACACACTCCCTTCCTCTCAGTCCCACGCCCCCCCCATGCCGAGGACGCTCTCCTGATGAAAGTGTCCGGCTCTGTAGGACGCTGCCCAGCCCAGTGACTCAGCGCTCACCGGTCACCACTCATCCAGTGTGCACGCCCATCAGCACATGCAGAGAGAGACCAGTGATCTACTCTACAGACCACGGTCCCTTTCAGCTCACTCTCTCTGAAAGCATGCACATGCTAGGGGTTCATGCCCACCTAGCCTTTAAATAAAGATTACTAAGTGCCGTTTATACACATCATTAAGGCAAAGCAGCTTAGCAATAAGTCTGCAAATAAAATCTAAAACACTGAGCAACTAGATTAATTAACTAGAAGCTGTAAAATAATTCACAAACCTTATAGGCAATAATCTCCCATCATCCCTTTCTATCGCCTTTCAGACTTCCTGAGTGCAACTCAACATTTTCTCAAAATATCACTCAAGGCTCCTTTAAAGCAAGACATTCCTCTGTCTGACTTTCCCGTGGTTCGTAAATTCTTAATTGGGGAAGACAGATCAAAGAGGGCCATTATAAGATGCATACACACTTCCACATCAGCACAGGAAGGCAACACAATAACCCTGACTGATGGAAGCAGGACAATAAGGGTCCATTTCCTGAGCGACCTGGAACTGATCATCCCAAGGTGGCGATATACAGACACGGGGGGTTGTGTAAGGGGGGGGGGGGAGAATACCCACAACTGCTTGCTGCTTTGCACCGGCGTGTCACTGGATGTGATATCTGTGTGTGATCACTGTAAAATGGTTTCCTTGAAAAGGTGCTATATAAACATAACGTTGTTCATTCATTCATAAGTTCTCAAGAGGCTTTCACATTCCAGCAGGACGTGTTTACTGTTTACGTCATGTTTGGGGCCTTCCTACAGAACAGACCACACATTCAGATGGTACATTGCCTTTAACAATGCCAGGACATCTCCCTCGTGATCCCTCTCATGCCCCGTCTCCACGAGGAGGCAGAGTCAACAATATCTAAGGTGTAATTGTAGTGTCCAAGTCTTCCTGAAATTTGTATCATTTTATCCAGTCAGGCTAATTACAGAGGCTATTGTGGTCCTCAGCGCAGGGAGATAGATGGCCCCACTCCTCACACATGCACACTTCACTAGTTCAGCTGTTTATTCTTTCAACACCTGCAATTTATTCTCCTTACAAGTTAATAATTAGATACTGTTAAGCAGAAACGTAAAGAGACTTCCAGCCTAGGAAGACTGCACACTGTAGGGCACTGGCACTGTGAGATATTCTTGCGAGACTAAAGCAATAAGTGGCTTCATAAAAGACCAGTGACTTGAACTTTTTTAAAAAATCTCCTCGGGGAGGAAAACAAACTAGCAGTACGGAAAAATATACGATTTCTCTGCTTTGGTTTGAACTATGAATGTGTATGTATGCCGTTTCCAAAATGGTGGAGCTGATAACGGAGGTAGGGTGCCTGAAGCTACTGATCTCCCAAAGGTTGCCAGAGATGGCAGCATTCAGAACAGTCGTTTGGCAAACCCCGAGATCAAAAAGTCAAATTTCATCAGCCTGTTTGGGAGTTGCACAAGCGACACAGTGGAATAAACACCCCGTCCTGCTCAGCATCTCAGCCTGGGCTGAACCAGATCCTCAGACGTGGGAGACTGGAGTCTCTTCAGGAGAGAAGCTCTGATCCAGCTTATGATATTAATGATGGCTGCGTTTGTTCCAAGTGCTTGTGCCACCACTGATTACACATCTTACGCCAAACACATGAGTCAGTTTGTTAAGCAACACGGGTGTGTTGACTGGAAGTAAAAGCGATGTGTAGCACGCTGATTGTAATTCATCCTTGGGTACTGAGAAAGGTGCTATAAAACTGTAACTTCATTCATTCACTCAATAGACAGCCGGGCATTCAAGACCATCAGGCACCCGAGCGTTGCTCATTTTATGATCTCCAAAGAACAGACGGTTGATTTTCTAGCTCCTCTACCAAATCTCCTTGGGTCATCTGCAATGAACAGCATCATACAAGCACTCAAACTCAGTCAGTCTGCATGCCACAGGGGAGCAGACAAAAATATGAATATACTAATATCGTTGAGGGACCTTGTTTTATCTCGTGAGGATATGGGAATTTGACTCCGCCTGAACGTTATCACTCTTTAGTTTAGAAGAACGATTGCTGCAGAAAAAATGGTTCTCGGCGAGTGAATGGAACTCCGGAGAGTTTCACACTAGTGATTAGGCAAGGTGGGGACTGACACCAGCAGAATGGTGGGGCACTGCCCTTATCCAGAGCGACTTACAAAAAGTGCTTCATTGTTTTACTCAGAAGTAACGTACGTAGTTGCCGTAATGATCACGTGCAAGAGGTCAGAGACAGTACTGTTCCGACTACCGGAACATTTAACAAAGACATCAATGCCTAAGCACTCTGCCAAGAAAGATAAACCATAGTGTAAAAGAACAACAGTTGTGGTGGCTTCTCTTAATTCTTGTGACTAGGCTGGTTTGGCTCTGTGCAAAGACTCGGATTCCCAAAGCATGAACACTCTCGTCTTCTCTCAGCTGCCTCTTCATCGACGCCATTTGCTGGCTGCCTGGATGAAACTATACAGGACAGACCAAAGAATAACAAACAGACCTCAGTGGATGTGACTGCACATGGTGGTTTGCGGAACAGCATGAGTGGATGCTCACGATTGCTGATGGGCAAAAGGCCCATTCAAGTCCTCCTCTCTCACCTTTGATAATATGCACCAGCTCCCGGTGAGAGCCGAGAGTGCCGGAGACCTGGATAATGACGGCCTCTTTGCACAGAAGCCACGCTGGATGGGCGTCAGGAGGCACAGACAAGAGCAGCAGGATCTTTGATCCCTCTCTGGGGCACCCTGAAACGGGAACAGCCAGGCCTCCACCCAGCCGTGCTGTCTGTGAAAGCCTCCACCCATCCGTGCTGTCTGTGAAAGCCTCCACCCATCCGTGCTGTCTGTGAAAGCCTCCACCCATCCGTGCTGTCTGTGAAAGCCTCCTCCCCACCCTCCATGGATGCAGCTCAAGCAAAGATGACAAAGACCTCCAGCATCCCAAATCTCGCTGGGAGCCACCTTAAACACAGGCTCACCAGAGCCACACTCCCTGCTCTGGGCCACGCTCACAAATCCTGACCCGGCTCCATATTTGCATATTTACGTCCCAGTATTCTCAGGATCCCCGTATAGGACTATTCCACCTCTCAAATAAGCAATTTTAAGTCTCATATTGGTCATGATGCATTTAAGGAAGATTCTTAATACAGATGTGGACAAACCTGTTGGTATCCTTCAAGCTCACTGAAACATTATTTCATTCTTCCTAAAAAAGAATTAAAAACAATTGTCTCAATTATAACTCAATGCCATTGATATGTCATACAGTAAAGTCTGCAAATTATTGCTTATTCTACAAAACTATTGTAAAATGGCCAGAACAGATTTGCTGGTACCACTAGAAAAGATGATATACAATTGGATTACAAACTGATATTTCAAACTGCTTGGTTTGAAACTCACCATGAAACTTGCTTACTTACATTACATTAAGTCAAGTACTTTTCATATCACAAGTTTTCTGTAATATTATATTTAAATACACAAATGAGACTTTTTCTAGTTAAATATGCACTAATTTGCATAAACATCAAGAGCAGAAAACCGAACAGTGGATAAAGTCATTCGTATTGTCAACATAAATGTTTTTACATGGGAAATGTTGCATCTCTTTTCATCACTTCATGTTTTCACCATGTTTTTAGCAATAAAATGTTACAGAATTCAGGCTATGAACAATCCGCTCTGTAAAAACCAAAATGTGAGTGTCACCGAGGAGGAGATGCCTGTCTTGGAGTCGGAGACCATAGCCAAGCTCTCTGTATGCTGCCACCCAAGGGCCGCCAAGCCCGCAGTGGACAGGAGGACAGTGCAAACGATGGACAAAGAGCCATGGAAATGTACATGGAAATGGACACTGACCTCCAAGGTCAAAAGGTACACAAGCTTCTGCTCACGTCCTGCCATTACTATCCAAGCAACAGTGTGACCCAGGAGGACTCCACTACTAAAAGCAAACCATGTAAAAGAGCCAGACAGGAAGATGTGCGTTGCCAAGCCAGAGGACTTCTGGGAGAAAGTCCTTTGATGGATGAGATGAAACCGGAGGTTTTTGCTAAGTCATGTTAACTCTATGTTAATAAAAAAAGTACTTTAAAAGGAAAGAATATCATAACATGGTGTAACATGGTGGAGGGTTGTTTTGGGACTGGCACGAGGTGCCTTGATTCTGGTCAAATCTCATGGCATTCCAGAGTGAAATGTACGGTCCAGAGTGAAATGTACGGTCCAGAGTGAAATGTACGGTCCAGAGTGAAACGTACGGTCCAGAGTGAAACGTACGGTCCGGTGTCAGAAGCTGCTCAACTGCAGGTCTTAGGTCCTCCAACAGGATAACGACCCAGAAACACACAGCAAGAACCCAAGAATGGCTAAGAACAAATACGGGGCCATTCTGAAGTGGCCTTCTATGAGCTTCTATGATTTGAATCCTCTTGAGCGTCTGAAGGAAGAGCTGAAGCAGGAAGGGTGGAGAAGGTGTCCTTCCAACCTGAGACAGCTGGAGAACTTTGCTTAGCATGAGTGGGTCAAACTGCAAGTGGACAGGTGCAGGAATCGGAGCGAGAGCTTCAGAAATTGCAACATCAAAATGTCCTTGACGTTTTAATTTGCTTAAGTTTTAAAAAATAATAATCAAAAACCAAAATCAAAATGTTATTAAATGTGAAATAAAGAATGATGGACACAAACAGCTTGTCAGTTTCAATGTTGGTTAATTTTTCTTCTAATGGTACCAACAAATGGGACTATGTTTGTAAGTTGATTAATGGATAGCACGCTCACTTAGCAAACAATAAATGCTCAGACCAACATTAATCCTACACAGATGACGAATGGTTCTGCAGTCACAGTGCACTAAACTTTACTGGGAATCTCTCTTTTTAAGTGGAAAAGGAAAATGCATTACACACCTGCAACCAAGCATAACAATTACACAAATGACACTCGAGGTCACACGATATCGTGAAGCTGACCTAACAAACAACTCTGCACAGATAGATGGGGAGATGGAATAGGTTACAAGAATGTGGAAAGAGCATCTTTCACAGAATCTGTGTGTTGTTTGTAGGGTGGTGAGGCTCTATTTTATAGGGTAGCTATAGTCTGGCGCCCCCCAGGACCACGCCACCCAGGACCACGCCCCGACCGCCCCCTAGGACCACGCACCACCCGCCCCCTAAGACCCCGACCGCCCCCCAGGACCACGCCCAACCGCCCCCTAGGACCACGCACCAACCGCCCCCTAAGACCCCGACCGCCCCCCAGGACCACGCACCAACCGCCCCCTAAGACCCCGACCGCCCCCAGGGAAGACCCCGACCGCCCCCCGCCCCCCAGGACCACGCACCAACCGCCCCCTAAGACCCCGACCGCCCCCCAGGACCACGCACCAACCGCCCCCTAAGACCCCGACCGCCCCCAGGACCACGCACCAACCGCCCCCCCCCACCGCCCCCCAGGACCACGCACCAACCGCCCCCTAAGACCCCGACCGCCCCCCAGGACCACGCACCAACCGCCCCCTAAGACCCCGACCGCCCCCCAGGACCACACACCAACCGCCCCCTAAGACCCCGACCGCCCCCCAGGACCACGCACCAACCGCCCCCTAAGACCCCGACCGCCCCCCAGGACCACGCACCAACCGCCCCCTAAGACCACACCAACCGCCCCCTAGGACCACGCCACCCAGGACCACGCCCCGACCGCCCCCTAGGACCACGCCCCAACCGCCTCCTAGGACCACGCCCCGACCGCCCCCTAGGACCACGCCCCAACCGCCCCCTAGGACCACGCCCCCCAGGAACACGCCATAGGTGGAGTTCTGGGTACTGAGGCACTCTGTCCTGTCAGCATGGCAGGAGCAAACTGAATAAACCCTAATCCTACTGAATAACCCCTAATCCTACTGAATAACCCCTAATCCTACTGAATAAACCCTAATCCTACTGAATAACCCCAGAATGCCCCCTTTCCCTACTAAATAACCCCGGAATGCCCCCTTTCCCTACTAAATAACCCCGGAATGCCCCCTTCCCTATGTACTTTTTTTGTTTCAAGGCAAAAACAATTAGGCTGAGGAATGACAAATAATCAGGTGACAGAGAGGTGAAATTATGTAACAGGTCCTAATCTGTTTAATATTTGACAAAGTTTGAAATGAAACTGATTTCTAAATGGTCAAAAGGATTACCTCTCTCTAAAATGCCCCTCTGTCTATGAACTATAAAGTTACTATCTCACACAAGGGTACAATCCACAGGTTTTTATTATCCCAGGCATACAGCATCTTACTTGAGTGCAGGATAATAAATGACATCTGCAGTGAAGGTCTGAATTGACTTCCTCATTACCATATTTCAGTTCCTCATTACCATATTTCAGTTGATATAAGTTATTTCGGTGCTCAGACTGTGAAAGTTACTGATATACAGAAATAGCCCTGGAGCTCCACTTGTACTTATAGCTTATTTATTCATATGCAAAAGGAAAAAAAAATCACTCAGGTCTTTGCTAGGTTCTTTATACCTGCATTAACACCATATTCCCATTTTATAAGTTTATGCCACTGCAGGTTGGTGTGTGTGTGTGTGTGTGTGTGTGTGTGTGTGTGCGTCTCTGTCTGTCTGTCTGCCTCTGTCCGAGTCACAAATGTGGCGTGATGATGAGCGTCTGGCTACCCTGGGTGTCTCGGGTCTCTGTCTCACTCCGTTATATCCGGCGCTGTGTGTGAAATCAGTATTCCCAGCTATAAACTGAGGCACATCTGTCCTGCATACTGATCACACTCGGTTTCTCCGTTTCTCTCACCATGCGCGCACACACACACGCTGAGCAGAGGAGATGCCACGCGCCCCATATTCATGAATTAAAGCCATTTGTCACTCAGCCAGGGTGCTGGAAGCAACTGTCAGGCTACGAACATGTAGAAACCAAGGTTATGCGACCGTCATCTAGATCTCAAGGTAACGTCCATGACCCCTCTAGACAACCCATAAAATAGAGTTCTCAAGAAATATAGCACGTATTTGACACCTGTAACGGCATAACTGCAATTCCCTAGATAATCACCAAGACCCTACACACTACATTCACGTCCATGATACTACGACAGCGCGTACACACAACGAGGGCATAATTCTACAGGGAATCTGAACAGAAGACAGATGTGCTATCTACGAATGAAATGAAATGTAATGCTGAGTGATGCATATGTCAAGAAAACGGGTTTCTTTTCAGTACATCATTAGATCCATCCTTTATCGCAAGAATCCACTGGTGCGTAATCGCTGCAGGCAGCTAAGTCACTCACAGCTGACCGGCTGACTGGTTGATTGATCGATTGATCTTTTGCCCGCTTTGCCAGTGGACAGGACATCAGCGCTAAGAGTGCTCTCCGCGGCTGAGGATGTCTTCACCATTAGCTCTGCTATCACAAGATGAACTTGGCGAACAACTGGCCTCTTTAAATGATCATCCTGATGCTGATTTGTGATCGAGCAACGTGGACAAGATTTAAAGATTGAAAAGATGTTTCAAAGACAACACGAAAGTCTAGAGAAACGTATAAAATAAAGCGCATCGTTAAGTTAAAATCTTTCATGATTTATTACCCTGTCCTCGTTTAATGCTTACGTGTAAGTAATTAAGATGCATAGGTCACTAGCTTCCCTCAGCTCACTCCCACCGCGTAAATTTGGGATTGTGTTTGTACACGCCTAATTAAAACTGCACAGCAAATTCCCGTGTTGACTTTACATCTTTGGTGTTGATTTAATTATTGGTGTTCGCCTTAGCCCAGTTGGTCGGCAACTGATTCAGCCCTGGGGGTTTTGGCGGTGTCGTGTCGGAGAAACTGCGGGAGATTACGCTATTCTCTGTTTCGTTCGCTAAGCTTATGCATAACTGACCCCCCGCAGTGGCCCAACTATGGAGCTACGGTATGTTCCCGGGAGACTATCGTCCCAGCTGGCGAAAGAAAGAACATGCCAATGCCCTACGTATTTGTAGCTGTCCCGTCTATTTCCAAAGACAGCTGAAGGTATATACAACACAAGCCTGCAGCCATCTGATGCAGTAAGCAATTAAACGTTCGATGGCATTATATTAGTTGAATACATCGTTCCTGCTGTCAAATACATCGTCTAGCAATAGTTAAGTTACATTTTGGGAATCAAAACAACAAGAAAAACGTTTAGTGAGATCATGAGGTGGCTGGTTACAGGATTAAAGGGTAGCTGGGCTACATACCGCGCAGGCATACTGATGCGTGTCCAGGAAGCAGGTGGAAGGGTACTCACCTAACTTTTGCTGCCACCGACAAAATCGCATCGTTTCTTAGACTCTTCCGTTTGGACACAGCAGTGCCCATGCTGACATGGAAACCACGCTCTGGAGAAAACAGCTCATTCCAAATATCTCAACATAGAGGAATGTATGAAAAACGTCAACTATATGAAGAACCTCGTCCTCTTCGCACAACAAGCCGAAAAAGAAAACGTTATGGTAAAAAAAAGCTGTGTGTGATAAAGGGATAATAAGTACAGTTGCGTGTTCTTGAATACACTACGCAGTATGTTCAGGGGAAGGTAGCGCGCGGTCAACTAGTTGAAAGAAAGAAACAGTCTCGCGCAAACGGTGTCCTCCCCCTTTCTCTCTTTCCCATTGATCCGGGTAAGCAAAGGTAGGAGGGGGCGTGTGTATTTCTTCTGGTGGGGAGGTTGAGGAGGAAACAGTAGGGCCATATATGGTGCGGTCACTCCTCCGACTCCACAGACTCGTGAGCTATGGCGACTGTCAGGTAAAGAATCCGTGATGTAGAAGCAGCTGAAGCAGGAAAAAGTCATCTGCCTATTCACAGCACATGGCGACTTAACGAATTCTGCATGCGCCCTGCTGCAGTGTCTGACAGACTGTAACGCACACACACACACACACACACACACACACACGATGCAGTATTCCTTATTCCACGGGCAGTTGACTTCACTAGAGCGAGCAGCCAGCCAGCAGGCTAGCGCGCGCGCGCACACACACACACACACACACACAATACATACAAAAAATCTCTATGATTCTATTATTTTTAATGCATTTCAGGCACTTGCTAGGAAAGAAATCTTGTAAAAATGTGCCAATGAGGTATGAACATATTGAAAATACTATAAAAAAATCAATAGTATATTTAAATCAATACTGTGTTGTGGTTGTAATATGCATGCAATATATTACTTGTCTTGTTGATGTGGTTAGACTGGCCTGCATGACCAAAAGTGCCTAACTGGCCTCAGAACTCTCGTCTCTTCTGCCTGGATTTGGAGAGCTCACATTAGATCCCACATATTTAGCAAACTGCACCTCCTACAATATCAGTGGTACAAAGGCCAGAACTGGGATCACAATGACCAACCAGTACATAGTGCATCCCTACAATGAGGTCAAAATAAATACATAAACAATAGGAGAACTTGAAAAAGTGGAGACCAGTGTCTCCCTAAGCAGCGTGGGGTCAAGGAGTGACTGCAGATGAGGAGGAACAGGAAGAATGAATGAAAAGGAAAAAAGAATGAGAAAGCACACACACACACACACAAGCTCAGCTGCCTGCCTGCAGCTCTGCTGTTTAAAGGGTGTGTGTGTGTGCACCGGCAGAGGCGTGATGGGGATACTGAGAACATGGGGAACTGGGGGTTTCTGAAGCAAGAGGGGCCATAAACCCAAGAACATGCACAGCATGATGAAAAACTCTGCGCAGTTCTCCTATAAATGCAGGTTAAGCATCATCAGGGCATTCACAGGTTTTACTTCTAACGTTCATGGTGTAGTGGAGACCACTAGATTACTGGAAAGAGAGAGAGGCGGTCATATCTGATTATTTGCATTCAGCGCAACCTCATCTGCAATCATAAGACCACTGGCTGGAGTAGCAGTGTTCATTTAACGTCTGAAACACCCAAGTGGTTAATCAAAAAAGCTCGAATGGTAGTAGCGCCATCTCAGCTCTGCGTGATCTTCATCCCTCCGGCTCCCCCCACAGCCACAGGGCTCACCGTTGCCATGGACTTGTTTACTGACCTGGCCTGCACTCGGTGGGTCTTATTGTTTGGTGTCCTGCTACGTTCTGTCTCACGTCCCCCTCTTCACACACAAAGTCCAGTCTTGTGCTGTTCTTTAATGGAAGGGACAAGCAGAACCAGGGCTTGGGAAAGTGTCTGTCCTCATCTAGACTGGGCCAAGTTCTGTTTCTTCTGCATACGTGTGTCTGCATGTGGATAAAAAGGAAGAAAATGAGAAGATGGGTTTTATTCAGAGTCAGGGGATCTTTAAAACATTCTTCTGTCATAGCATTTTTTTAGCTTACAAGAGGGAAAAATACCATTTCTTTTATAGTACTGGGAAAATGAGGTTTTTGGAATAAGCGGAACTGGAGATAAGGAGAATGGAACACAAGTACAGTAGTGATGTTAAGTCATCGTTATCTCTCTGTCAGAAGACAGAGATGAAACTGTCTGTCTGTCATTTTGTCCTACCCAATATTTATCCACCTGTGGAGACACACACACACACACACACACACACACACACACACACACACACACACACACACACACACACCTGTCTGGGTCCTTCATGGAGGATGGAATAGCCATTCTCATCACTCACTTCCTATTATAGTGCCAAGCTCAGCAGCAAGGCCAGCCAAACTCCCCATCTCATCACTCCACTCCGGTTAGCCTGGCTACTCACCACCCGCCCACACCCACACCACATACACCACCCGCCCACACAACCACACCACCCGCCCACACCACCCACCCACACCACACACCACCCGCCCACACCACCAATTCCAAGTAGAAGGACGTGACTATCAACATTCATTTTATGTTGTAAACACTCTTATGGATGAAATGCAAAGAATTTCTTTCTTTGTCTTCTTAAACATTTGCTCTTCCTTCATCAACTTACTTACTTACTAAATATATATTTATTAAAGATACTCAAAACGTACTAAATATACTCAATAGTTACTAAATACTCAATACTTACTAAAGATACTTACTTAAAGATACTTACTAAAGATACTCAATACGTATTAAAGATGCACTTACTAAGGACCTCAACATTTTATGTTATTTCATTGCAGTTTGCCTGTTTTATTAATCAATACATGGGTTCTCTCTTTTCTGAGTTTTACTGAAACAGACAGCATATTGCCAGAGGTAATTAAAGATATCACTTCAATAGTAAACACTTATGGCAGAGTTACCATAACAGGTGTTAGGATGTAATTCACTGCTGTCAGAATGTCTAGTCACACATCAGCATCTTAGTGTAGTGGGAGTTTTGTGGCTACCGTCACAACCAGCAGCTTTAATCTCCTCCACTCTGCATTCAGGTCAGCTCGCTCTGTAAGGGACAGCCTCACCTCCCCACCTGGCCCAACCGTAGAGCTGACACCAGTCAGCAGGGCTGGTGCAGAGCCCTGTAGCCGGGGACCCGCTCCAGACAGCCCGGGCGTCACCCGGCGTGGAGGGCAGAGGGGAAGTTATTCCCTCAGCAATGTGACGGACGACAGTCTCTTCTGCTTCCGCTTCTCCGCTTTTCCCCCTCACACCAAGTACTGAGATAACGAAGTGGAGAATACATCAGTAAATACAGGGGCCCTGCGGCAAAACAGCCATGAGTGACACCTGTGACAGTGAGTTGTGATTGAAAAACAAGCAATACTTCAGGATTTCCTGGTAACATCTTGTTGGCGAGGAATCCAATGTAGGTCCATGGCATAATGATTCACACGCAGGCGACACTGACAGAAAAATGCGGTGGTTGTGTCTAGATGTGACAAGAGAAGTCAGACGGACCTTCCTCAGGTCAACGTCCCATCCGTACTGCTGATCTCCCTGTCAAGGAATTGCAGGGATAGTTTATTTAGAAACCTGAGATGTTTACATCACCAACCAGATAATCAGACCACAGACCTCGCACAGATACTCTTCATTAGGAGAGTCACAAATATGGACTACACCCACTGACCAACCACCTCCACTCCTACCAAACATCTCACGTCTGACACCCCTGTTTATGTAGCCTGATTTAGCATGGAGGGGTTTAATGCTAGTTTTCATCATAAATTCAACAGTGCGCAATTACATTGTTATATGTGTGATTAACTCTAAAAGTTTGGAAGAAAATTGCTTCAGTAAAATTTTAGCTAAATTATTAAACTTTTCTTTACAGGACAGAAAATTGCTTTAGTTCTTGCTTCATGGTACAGCAGGAAGCTCTAATTCAGTGATGATGAATACTGCAACACACTAAGCTAACCTGCTGGGGAGTTATTTGTACATTAAACGTTGAAGGCAATAGTGAGTCCAGGGCCCTGCAGGTGACCGTGGTGCCTAGGAGGGCGGCGAGCCCAAGCGCCCTTCAGCAGAGACAGAGCCCAGAGCAAAGCCCACTACCCACAGGTCCCCTCACCAGCTGCAGCACCCCGCCACTGCCTTCCTGCAACCTGACCAACACACACACACACACACACACACACACACACACACACACACACACACACACACACACACACACACACACACACACACACACACACACACACACACACACACACACTCTCACACACACACACACACACACACACACACACACACACACTCTCACACACACACACACACACACACACACACACACACACACACACTCTCTCTCTCTCACACACACACACACACACACACACACACACTCTCTCTCTCTCACACACACCCACACCGCCCTGGATTAGTGTGGGTTACCACTTCACAACGCTTCAATTACACAGCTGGGTCAGCCACTCCAATAGAGGAGCTTTAACCACAATAGCTGCTCATTGTCACCAGGACTACAGAAACACTGTTTCATGTTGCAACTGATCTTGCTATCACTTTCGTACATTAGCACATTTCCACTCACATAAGCTCTAGCACAAGCCTGTAGGAGCTTCCTTATTTACCCTTCTACCTAAAGGGATTCAGAATCTCCGACTACAAGCAGACGCGATGTTCAATAGGAGACTCTCATCAGTGGCAGTAATGACTAATGAAAAACTCAATTCAGCAGCATTAAAATCTACTGCCACTGATGAGAATCTCTTACATCCAGATGCTCAATCCATCATGTCGTACCTAATGGGCCATGGAAATACCTACTCCGCTGTGAACGCTAAGACTCCACCCGCTCCACCCAAGAGGAAGACTGTGGTACTGAGCATCACCCCAGTGTCATCACCGCTCTGGGCGCAACACAGCTGGCACTGTAGTCATCCCGGCTCTGCCCGTCCTGCTGGGCTGCAGGAGAGACGACGCCCTGGGCACGGACGTGACGCCTATGACGATGACCCCGCCTCACTTTCGCTTTCGCCGCATCGGGGGGAGGTGTGCCTGAGTGGCTCACGCTGATGATGTCAGCTTGGGGTGGGGGATGGGGTGATGTACTGCAGGCCCCTCCCCCTTGAGGTGGGGGGTGGGGTGATGTACTGCAGGCCCCTCCCCCTTCGTGTCAGGGGCGGCCGCCGTTTGCATTCCAGTGTGGCGCTAGCAGGAACGGAGAGCTGGGAGGGGAGCGACGTGAACGAGAGGGGAAATGGGACGGCAAGTGATGGAAGAGCGTAGAAGCTGGGAGCTGCGTGAGCGCTGGCAGGAACGCTTAGAAAGAAAAGCAGAATTAAAACAGTGTTATCCTGAATATTGCTTTTTATGTGCAGAAAAGTGTATTATTCAGAATTTGTACCGAGCGTGTATAGCCAGTAACAGCACACACTATGCACACACTATGCACACACTATGCTGTTGAGCAGATCCATGAACACAAGTCTCTGTGGCCACTGTCTCCCTCTTTCATGCTGAACTCTCTTCACTATTCTGCTGCGGTACACAGCGATCCCTGTCGGTGTTTCTCAAAGAGAACCTCTTAATACAGTGTCAGGTACACTAAGACAGTCTCTCGTGATTGGACATTTGACCCTGACCCTATGTCCGCCTTCACCGCCCTCTGCCTTTTGGAACCGATGTCCAGCCAATCCGCATCTCATCTCCGCCGCGTTTCTCAACGCTTGGCCAGTGCGGCCACGAACAGCCGAGCCATCCACATAAATGTGCGCGTGCAGATCTGAGAGAGGAGCACAGCAGCTCCACGCGGGCACTGGGACTTTATGAAAGTCCGGCTGCTTTCCCAGTGTGCTGACAGATGAATTATTGAGCTCCATTTAGCCAGCTGGTCTGCCACTGGACTGTTGAGAGCGTGTGTGTGTGTGTGGGGGGGGGGGTGCTGATGCGTGAGTGGAATGGAGAGGCTGGGCCACTTTGCGTTGCGTGTCCAGCTGACCCATTTCTCTGGTTCCCATATTAATGAGCTCATTGTAACAGCAGGGCAGACGATCCAGAACAAACCTGGGTTAGAAGCGCCCAGACCCAAATGAACTGCACATGTGTCGTGCACCCATGCTAGCGGAGATGAAGGAAACGGCAGTGGAAAAGCGATGCATGCGGCTTCTCTGCCTGCACCTTTTCAGCTTTTCCAGCTAGTCTCCTACCGCGTTTGCCTTTCTCATGCAAAAAAAGAGAGAGAGAAGAGAGAGAGAGAAGGATTTAAAACTGGTCCAAGCAATGCTGTAGCGGGTCCACTGGGAACAGAGCGTTCTTCTCCCTGGGGGAAAGGCATAAGGTCTTGGAGCACAGCAAGCCCAGGTGCGGCTCCCACGTCAGTGTGATGCAGGGTCATACCTTCATCCCCGCCGATGGCAGGAGAACAGACAGAGGGACAAAGAAAGACCAGAAAGGGCCCAGTAATCACATTACACCTGGACTCACCAATCCTCCCTCAGGACAAAACACAGCACACTCTCTTACCTCAATGTCCTCCATCTCCCTCCTCATCTGTCCTCCTCGTGTCTTCCTCATCCTCCTCGTGTGTCCATCATGAACTGTGTCCATTAGCATTAACAGAGTACAGCAACAAGCTTAGTACACTGATGCTAACTGAATACACTGATGCTAACTGAGAACACTGATGCTAACTGATGCTAACTGATGCTAACTGAGTACACAGATGCTAACTGAGTACACTGATGCTAACTGAGAACACTGATGCTAACTGATGCTAACTGAGTACACAGATGCTAACTGAGTACACAGATGCTAACTGAGTACACTGATGCTAACTGATGCTAACTGAGTACACTGTTTCAAGCTCAGTGAGCTCTCATGGTGCATGAACCCAGATGAATGAAGGTAAAGCCACAGCATACTGATGTGCCCTAAATACGCAACAGGTAAAGGTTGTGCAGTCATG
Organism: Brachyhypopomus occidentalis; assembly: GCA_020368025.1. NCBI lineage: Eukaryota > Metazoa > Chordata > Actinopteri > Gymnotiformes > Hypopomidae > Brachyhypopomus > Brachyhypopomus occidentalis. Next base: position 1,465,886 of record JAGXOD010000008.1, read on the forward strand.
ACCTTTTGTTTTTATACACCTTGTCAACATGCCCCAATTAAAGGTCAACTGAACACACAGGAGTCCAGAGGTAGGCATTACAATACCAGGTCAACATCTAACCTTTGACCCGCAATCAAATCTTTTGTTGGTAAAAATGTGGACGGCTAACGCACTCAGCTCTCAGCACACAGGACGTGAAGATGTCCTCTGTGAAGCTGTCTTCCGTGAAGATGTCCTCCAAAATGAGACAGTTTCCTAAAACCACTGGGATTTTGCTCTATTTATCTACCAACCAAACAAATAAGCTAAATAATGCACTCATGATTCCTTTCCATTTGTTTTCATATTTCACACTATCCAGCAATTAACATGCAATAACATTTCATGACACAATTAATTTTAATTACTGCTTAATTAACCCCTCCCCCAATTACATTTGAGTTATAAAAATATAAAAAATATGTAATTTGAAAAATTACATGTTTCCATAGAAACCATAGCATAAAGATAAGGGACAGGAGGAAGCACTGAGAAAAACAACCAATTAAAAAAGTGCAAGAATTAGAGGATGAAAATTCAGTTCATTCTGCTCGAATGGACATGAATATTTCTCTCAGTGCTCGCATAAACCATTTAAAAGACACCACAGGTATTCTAGCAACACTTCAGTGCGGCCACTGGTTAGGCAAATAGATGCTGAACGATTTGAGCAGAGAGTTTACTCTGATGCGTTGTCTTAAGGAGAACACAATGAACCCGGATGCCTTAAAGACTTTTACCCAGCAAAACATCTCCCACTCAGCTCTGACCACACAGGCTGAAAGAAAGATCATCAGATGAATGACGTGAGTGAAATGGAACAACCACAAACAGTTCCTGGTAGAAACAGGACCGAAAGCATACAGACCGAGACAGGAGTGTGAAAAACGCAGAGACAAATAACGAGAGGAAGCAAAGATCAAACTGCTACAGGATGGGACGGCAGACACAAAGAAAGGTCGTGGGAGAAAAGAACCAAAGAGACTGTGGACGTCTGAGTGCGAGTGATGTGGGGAGATGACTAATACAGGCAGAGGAAACGGGACTGATGGATGGCAAAGGGACGGATCCTTTGGAATGGAGATGAGCCAGATGAGATCAATTAGGACTAATGTGATCGATGGCCAGTGAGGGAATATGATGGACCAGGTGACCAGAGACAGCATTAACATTCAGAGCCATTCATGCTTGGATTGTTGGCAGTCATTTATTAGGGTCTCAGTAGATATTAGACCTCTGGTAAAGAAATGTGCTCGAGCGTCTTGTGAACATGTATAACCCTTTAAGCGCTAATAACATGCAGCACATCTGATGACCTTTTTAGTTACATCTCTTCAGCATCTGGGTAAAAAATAAACCTGTTTCAGAAGTGCTAAGCTAAATCAGTATCTCTGCTCGGAGCCACGCGTGTACCAGAGCTGTTTTTAGCAGCTTTACACCCCGGGTGACGCACACTGACACAGGTGTGTTCACACAACCCTCCTACTCAAAAAGGCCATCCTACAAAAATAGATCCAGTTAGCCCATTAAATACTGCAGTGACACATCTGTCTGCTTCTGCTCTATAGCCAGATCAAGCATGCGCGCGCGCACACACACACACACACACACACACACACACACACACACACACTGAGAGGAAGGCAGTGATGGGTAGGGGAGCAGAGCAAAACTTTAAAGCTCTGCATTATACAGACATGGATCAGTGCTGACCCAAGGGCCCGAGACAGTGGATCAGTTCTGACCCAAGGGCCCGAGACAAAATAATGGCAATGAATATTCCAATAAGATTATCCTACTGACAGGTTAGTCCAGATACCTGTAATCTCTTAGTCCAGCTACCTGTAATCTCTCAGAAAAGCAAGAGGGGAAACAACATCTGTGCTAGAGAGAGAAAACCTTCCATTTTTGGAAGCATCCGGAAAGGGCTGAATAATGCTGAGTCACTGGCTTTGTGTAAGGTCAGAACCCACCCACTCTCACTCAGTCCTATGTTCATTCTTCATTTCTTAATTTCCCTCCATCTTCCAATCAGTCCTTCTCTTAACCTTCTATTTTCTCTATCTCTCATTTACGTCTCTTCCAGAGATGAGGGATTACAGAGAAGACGAAGGACATACACTACGAAAATTAACTTCCAAAAACAATTGTTCCTTCTTGTGCTGTCTTTGTGTTCTGAAGATACGATAAACTAAAAAGGACGCGTGTGTCAGAGAACCTGTCCTCACCACCAGTCTAGTCTCACAGAGGAAGAGATGACTAATGTGTCAGTCAATTAAGAGGGATGGCGGCACCTTCTCTGTGTTTGCTGTCCGCATTTAAATGAAGCGTAAGGACATGTTTCTGTCTCTATGGGGGACTCAGGACAGTGACTATTACTGTCAAATGTCATTAGCTAATGTCTTTTGCCACTTTTTGAAGTTGTCATTAAGCAGGACAAAAGAATAAATATATTTTACTATCCAAGGATTTACATTCACGATATTATTTAATGCTCAAGATGTGAAAGTGATTTGGCTTTATAAGAGGCCTCCTAGAACTTTCCAGATCCTGTCCCAGACAGGAGACGAGCCCCTCATAGAAAGTACTTAATTCCTGGAATTTAACCCATCTTAAAGACTCAGGAATTAGTGTAATGGGCAGTCTAACAGTAGACTACTAATATGTTACCAGTTGTGCATTCATTGTCACTGGAAGGTTGAAAGAGAAAGAGAGAGAGAGAGAGATGATCAAACAAACGATTCAGAATGGAACCTGCATACACACTTTTAGAAAGGAGTGAGTCGTCACTTTAAGATGAAGGCCAAACGCTGCCACACTGGTACCTGCTCAACATCCAACAGGCCACTAATCTGGAACATTCAGATTAACTGGATTTATGTGGGAACCAAAGGGCAGAAACGGCAACGGAGTGACTCCCACGGTCTTGAGTGAGTCCCACAGTCTTGAGTGGCTCCCACAGTCTTGAATGGCTCCCACAGTCTTGAGTGGCTCCCACAGTCTTGAGTGGCATTCCAGTTTCACGGAATCAGTTTCACGGAATTCAAATCGAAACCGAACGCTCTGCAGGGAATCAATATTTATTGGTAAATATGAAACCATCGAGGCAACTCGGCTCTGAATTTTTGTCAATGGTAGCAGATCATTGTTTGAAAACACTGCTTCCACACCCAATCAGTCACCTAAACAGACACCACTCTTGAAGGTTTATCTATTTACTGTTGTAGCGAAGACATTTCTTTATTTTTTGAAACTTTGATTATTTTTAAAAAGGAGTCAAACCTCATTCCAGTCTTCATTCCATTTCAGCTGTTGTGGAGGGTTTGTTGACAAGAACGTCCCCAAGATGATGCCATCTAATCAGCAAACAGAGACCACAAGCACACCTGTGGAATCCGAATGAGGAGAATATGTAGCACACAGAGATAACGAGTCCAGGACCGCCCTGTGAGCCAGAAAGGCCCAGTGAGCTGAAGCACTGTGTTCTGACAGGTAACCTCACTTAGCTCACAATTCAATCAGACACAATCGAAGCCATTTCCAGCACAGATGAGATTACTGCATTTGGGCGAAGAAAAAGGATCCTGCACACCAAACAGCAACAAGCCAAACTCAGGAAAATGAATTTATACAATTCAGTTTATTTCCTCTTTTAAAGAACCGATGTAAAACCCTACGGCGGGGCACTCACTGTGCTATGGGGCAGTTAAGCCCTACGGCGGGGCACTCACTGTGCTATGGGGCAGTTAAGCCCTACGGCGGGGCACTCACTGTGCTATGGGGCAGTTAAGGGCGGGGCACTCTGTGCTATGGGGCAGTTAAGCCCTACGGCAGGGCACTCACTGTGCTAAGGGGCAGTTAAGCCCTACGGCGGGGCACTCACTGTGTTATGGGGCAGTTAAGCTTCTCAGCTGTCATTTACAGTAACATCCTTGTTTTCAAGGAAAGAGAATTAAACCATTAAACCATGATTACATCTTTTCTAACTCCATGTACCATTAAATCAAGCTGGTTAACTGCTTCCATCTGACAGGAACGTCAGAGAAATGGAGGTCCCGAGTTTGTCTGCATTTGTTTATCAACCAGAAACGTGTTAATCTACAATTAAGACATCACTGTGTCTAATCTAATAGGGTAATATTATACCATACAATAAACACAACCCAAAATTACTAAGCAAATTAAGGTCAGGGTGAATAGCCATACATTTCTGGAGGGTACAACAGAGGCTATTAAAGCAACAGTTTTAATACCCATAAACTGTTTCTACTACCTCATGTCATGTGCCCCCTGTCACAGGCCACCTCAGGGACTTGATATGGACACAACATTGTGTCTGCAGCAAAACAATGACCCACTTGTATTATGACTATCATTTCTCCTGAATAACAATGAATACACAGCAGTTGTCCAGCACATTACAGCACTGACTGAATCAAGGCAGGAGTTGGCAGAAGCAGTGAAGTAATGGCCGTAGGAATCAGTGTGTGTGTGTGTGTGTGCGTGGTCAGGCCTGTTCAGCTCGTGTGTCCAGTGCCCCTTAGGGTTTTGCTCACACATCCCCCCCCTCACACTTCAAGCAACAACAGTGAGTCAGAAGATTGATCAGATGCACATTTACCTCAGTGAGAGATCCGTCACCCATCTCACCTACACCTTTACACACACACGCACCTTCATTCTACTTATTGCTGTCTAACCCAATTTTCCCCTAATAGAGTCTTTCATTCTGACGTTCTGAAGTTTGGAGAGAGACAGAGAATAAAAAAGCTAAACAAATGTGTGAATATGTCCGTCTGCCTGCAGTCACTGCACATCAACCTCACTCTCCTGCCAACAGGCTGCTCTACAGCTACACCTAGTGGTGAACGAGAGACAGGACTCTGATTGCAGTGCATGAAAGGTGAGTTAGATACGTTTAACTCACTGGAGCAAAATTCAGTGAGGGTGACCTGGATTAAATACACAGGCAGCAGAAATGGGCAATATGATATCGTAAGGCTGTTTGCTGGGTACATAAACCCGCCTCCCCCTATTCGCCCCCAACCTACAACCATCCACCTCCACTTGAGCAACAACTCAACCCAACAGTGGCTCTACAATACTGAACCAACACTAAGGCACTACAGAACACACCACACGAAGAGCTACGTGCTAAGCAGACAGGGGGATGTCTGAGGTGATGGAGGAGGTGATGACTGCAGTCGCAGGCTGACGAGATGCAGTGGACATCTCTGCAACCCAGAGCAGACCGATCCGCAGACATCCAGGGGGAAGGTGACCTCCACAGCCCAAACCGTCTAGAGGGAACGTTCTAGCATCATAGCACAGATGATGAGCAGGAGTAAGAAGCCTACTGATCACCTCAAACGGCCTGGCACAAGCAGCACGTCTCCGGCGCGGACAGGGGGAGCACGGCGTGCTGCAGGCTCCAAGGATCCACCCTCGCTGCCGTTCAGGAAAGCACGCTCGTCGCTCGTTGCGTAATTCATCAGCTTATGTCATCGTTTTCCTCAGTGGGAGCCTCACATAAGACATCTCTTGAACGAATCCCTCGCGTGTGAACAACAAAACATTCGCCGTGGCGATAGCAGCCGTGGCGACAGCAGCCGTGGCGACAGCAGCCGTGTGCTCCGTTAGATAAGTGCCATGCCTCCCACGACCTCAGGGGAGATCATAAATACTGCGGTTCACAGAAGCGTTTTTGTCCAGGGCGAGCAGCAGGGAGACAGCCGCCACTGCCTGAAGCTCACAGACGTCCTGCTAGGTAGCGGGTGCCCACCGCCTTCCAGCAACGTGTAATAATGGCAGATCAGGCAACCACGAGGCCTACGTCTTCCTGTATACGCTAGAAGGGCCGTGCAGGTCAGGCAGGCTTGAGGCCTACGTCTTCCTGTATACGCTAGAAGGGCCGTGCAGGTCAGGCAGGCTCGAGGCCTACGTCTTCCTGTATACGCTAGAAGGGCCGTGCAGGTCAGGCAGGCTCGAGGCCTACGTCTTCCTGTATACGCTAGAAGGGCCGTGCAGGTCAGGCAGGCTCGAGGCCTACGTCTTCCTGTATACGCTAGAACGCAGGTCAGGCAGGGCACGTCTTCCTGCAGGTCAGGTCAGGCAGGCTCGAGGCCTACGTCTTCCTGTACGCTCTACATGATCTGCGCTGCCATGTCATATTCCAAACGCCTTTTCATCTTACAGCACCGCAAAACCTACACTTGCTACATCAGGACAAAGGAGACACAAAATTCACCATTATCACCTTGTATTAAGCACCAAAAATACAAGAGTCAGTTGCATTTTATTGCATAACGGTTAGTGCCTCGTGTACAGGTCTGCCAAATGTTTGCGGATTACCTCAAAAAACACAGATTTTTCTGCTTCCAAAACAAATGAGGATGTTCACATTCACAGAGCTCTGAACAGAGGAACGGTATAAAAAGCTCCGTACAGTGTTTACCTATCGGACGGGGATTAGCACAGCAATGCAGCAGAATGACTGTGGAGAAATATCAGGTCATACTGTGCAGGCAGGTCTGCTGCAGAAGTCTCTCCAGGCACAGTCTTCAGTCAGTCGCTCAGTCATGGTGTAAACATGTTTAAAAATGAACAACCTAGAGCAGGCACATGAAGGTTTGAATATATCCCCAACTCAAACGTACTGTAAAATGCTCAATAAGGCATAGACCCAATTACAATGAAATCAAAATCAATCATAATTACAGAAAACATGATTACACTGTTAGTGTTTGGGGTTCACTGGTGCTGGAGGAATCCCACTTCAGTACACTGCTGTGGCTGGCGGGATTAGAAGCAGCACAGACAAAGGCACCGATTTAAACAAAAACATACATGGTTGTAAAGATTTTTGCATTGATAGGCTATGAGGCTTGTATGTCCGTGTGTCTGCACACAGACAAAAAGGAAAGTGCAGAGATTTTGTCCAACGTCCAGCATCTTGCCCAGCAGAGACCGAGACGTCTCTCGTCTTTTAGCTGACCCAGATCATCCTGTTGGCAGCTTGCTGCGTGGTAAAGAGTGGACGATGGTGACACACGGGCAGGTTGGATTAGCTTTGGGCTAAACTGCAGTGCTGAATCCAGTTCATTTGGCAGTTTAGCTTTAGGCTTGATGTGGATTTGAGTTCTGACCCCGACGGTTTAACCCTCACAGAGTGGAGTCTGCTCCATCTCCATGAAATGCTGAGCAAAGGAGCAGGTCGCTCCCGCCTCCACTCTGTTCAACTGATTCATTAGCACGTTCTCACCAAGACGCTGCTTTGAATTCGGAGATTCGATAATTGCGAAGAAAATGCCAGCGGGAACTGATTTGACATAAACCACTGCTCAGAGATAATGGGGAACTGGGCGTATGCAGCTCCAAAACAGATCATAAACTTGTCCATGAACAACACACCTGTTTCAACCATATATCCTAATTAGGCATCAACGTCTCAACATTTCATGGGGTTAAGACAGAACTGATTCAATAATAACCAGAAGGTACAGTGCAATCTCAGAGCAGGGCATGCTGGGTAGGGAAACGGCGCTGTGGCGTGCTACTGCGGATCCAGCGGCAGCAGCAGGACCAGGGCTGGGGCGCTCAGCGACCACAAACCTTCCGGGCTCTTACGACGGAGGAGCTTGGAGACCCTGGGGGGGGCGGAGTCTGCAGGGTGGACACGGGCGCCACGTTCGCCGGGCTGGCGAGGAGACGGGTGTGGTTGGGCTCCGCCTCCTCATCCTGGACATGAGGGAGAGAGTTTGTTGAACATTACCAGCGTGGTCCTTATTAACAGCGCTCGTCAGATTAGCCGATTTGCTTTTACACTGATGATGCGTCCAAGCTGGGGGGCACACAGACACGGACTCACAGTGTCAGCAGTGAGCTCCTCCTCCGTGTGGTGGGTAGCCTGCTCCATATCTGAAGGAGCACTCTCCACAAGATCCTCTTCATAATCAGTGTGATAGTCTGACTCCTCTGAGAGAGAGAGAGAGAGAGATTGAATTAATAAAAGATGACCAACAAGAGAGCAGAGCCATTAGGCTAATGATAATGATTTGTACACAAGTCAGATTTTACAAAATTACTTCCTCCATTCTGAGCAGATCAATTTTTTTAACCTTTTCAATACTCTAAGGTAGACATGCCAACATTCCTAAAACCGCTTGCCAAGAGTTGTCCAGTGTTGGAATAAACACGTGTCTGCTGGTGTGATCCTCCCCTTCCCTCGGACTCACCATCCACGAGTGCTGGTGTGGCAGGCTCGATGCGGGACACCATCTCCGCCAGGTCAGTGAAAGAGGCATTTGGACAAGTCACCATCTAAAAGCACAAACCCAGACAACAAGCCGAGCTCGTATTTAAAACCTGGAGCGGCTAAGCCCCGCCCTCCTCTGGGCTGTGAGTAGGTGGGAGTGTTTGTGCCCCGCCCTCCTCTGGGCTGTGAGTGGGTGGGAGTGTTTGTGCCCCCCCCCCCCGGGGCGGCTAAGCCCCGCTCTCCTCTGGGTTGTGTGTGGGTGTTATTGCTTGTGCTCCCCCTGGGGCGTGCACACGTGTTAAGTCCGCACGTGAAGCGCTCACGTTTTTGCCGTGGGTGTTGTGAAACTGCTCCTGATGTCGGTCCTTCAGCATGTTGTCCACCACTCCACTCCTGCTCCACACCTCGAACAGCGTCTTCCCGTGCTGGTAACCCACTTCCTGCCAAGAGAGAAGAGCAGAGTCATCAGCAGCCCAGGACGCCACACTGGGGGGGGGATTACACAAGTAGAGGCCTCAGAGAAAAAGATGGGGGTCAAAACGAGGGGGCAAACGGGAGTGGGTGTGGTCTTGCGTGAGGGAGGGGTGGAGAAATAAAGAAAGACACTCACGGCAATCTCATCAAACTTGCCGAACTCCAGAGTGCGGTAGTGATTGATGGGAGGTCTGATGTATTCACAGTAATCACTGTTCTTCACGGATTCCAACTGCCTGACACAGCACACGTATGCCAGCCGAGTCTGGATCTCCGCCATGTTCAACACCTACACACACACACACACAGACATGCACGTGTAACCACACACACACACAGCCTTATCCAATACAAGACGTGAGAAGTCACCTAATTTTTATTTTATTCCAGGCTGAACACAATTCCTCTTACTTTGACTTTCTCCGCTAGGGGGTTTAGGCGTTTCCATAGCAGCCACCAGCCAGACAGGGCATCTCCGTAGTTGGTGAGATTGGTCTCATCCTGGCTGCCCACATCAATGGCAATCACAACCTTGGCTCCCAAGGACCTCGCCACGTCCGCTGCCAGAAAATCAATGAGTGACATAACGGAAGACACACACCAGTGCAGACATCTTCTCTGATCAGCTCAAATCACCAGACCAAGTCCTCAAACACTGAAATATGTGACTCATGTCAACACCACCAGGTGGAAATGCATATGCGGTGTCATTAAAAAAAAATTTCCTTTGTTTTGCATTTTCCACCCATGATGTAGAAAGTTAAGAATAAATTTCACTACTAGACAAAAGAAGACAACACTTCAGCTGTCCGTAATGAGTAGACATTATACAGCGTCTGTGAAGCTGTGTAGCGTAGAGATGGCGAGCAGACCAGGCAAATTGTTAATGTAGCCTCCATCCATAAGCAGGTGTCCATCTTTGGGGTCACACAGAGGGGGGAGGTACCCAGACAGAGACATGCTGGCCCGCACATATCTCCACAGAGAGCCTGAGAGAGACAGACAGAGAAGGAGACCAATCAGATGAGGGTTAGGGTTAGAGCAGACCCAGGAGACCAATCAGATGAGGGTTAGGGTTAGAGCAGAGCGCCACCTCACCATCAGTGTGCACTCTCATGGCAGAAGCCGTGATGTCAGTGGTGATGTTGAAATAAGGAATCCAGAGATCCTGCACAGATGAAAACAGGACAAAGAGGTGAATCACTGCGGGAGGAGGATCTGTGCCGGCCTGTGAACCGCTGGCTCATTCCTCACCTCGATCTGCTTATCCTTGAACACGGAGTGGATGCTTGAGTTAAAGGCTGCTCCAGAAAACATGGAGGTGATGGGGTAGGTCAGATCCAGAATCTTCTTGAACACCGAGGTCATCTCCTTCACATGAAAGTCAACAGGTAAGGTCAGTCCAAGAGAAACATCTGAGGAGCTCACATACCCAAGATGCAGGCGGAGGAGATTCCTGACCATAGCCCACTCCCTGGCTCGGATCCGCATACGGCTGTAGCTTCGCTCCTCTGCGTACAACGCCCCCATCATGGAGCCGATGGAGGTGCCCCCCACGAGGTCCACGGGGATCCCAGACTCAGTGAGCGCTCGCAGGACACCCACCTGGGAGCAGCCCCTGGCACAGACGACACGGTAACCACCAGGAACGCGAGACGGACCCAACAAGACCAGCACAATTATTCAACATAGCTTAACTGATCCATCTCCACAGAGGACTGACTATGTGTAACAGAGTTCAGCACAGGTGTGTCACATGTGAAGCACACTCAGCTGAATTAATCGGACAAATTAGCAGGGACAACAAATGACCCTTGCAGGTTCAGAATGAGCGTATGGGTCCGTCTGTGTAATGCAGTTGACAAGGCAGTGTAGCGTGAGGAGAATCGCATTTATACTGCTCAAACACACAGCCTGACAGACATGAGAACAGCAAACCAACCTTTAAAACACCTCCTGCACAATACAGAGAGACAGGACAGACAAACAAACAGACCGTCAGAACAGTGAAGGGAAAGAAGTGAAGGGGGAGAGAGAGAGAGAGAGAGAGAGAGAGAGAGAGAGGAAGTGGCTAAAGAACGGTTAAAGGTTTTGAAAGAGCAAGGCTCAAACACAAAGGAGCAGAGAGGTACAAGGAGAACTTGAGTTTAGTGATACTAATTAAGGCCTTTAATTAGCCCTGTTTTAATTACTTCATGGTGCAGTTTAAAAAAACATGAAGAAAGAGCATCATACAGGTTGGCACACGTTTGTGATGCTACCTGGGTTAAAGGTCATATAGCCATACCTGGCCCCCCCGCCCCCCAGCACCAGAGCGATGGCGTTGCCCGTCAGAACTCGGGCCAGCCGCGAGAAATCCGAGTGTTGGTCCGCAGGCTTCTGAAACACCCGCTGGTACATTTCCCTCTGGGGGGGGGGGGGGACACAAGCACACGACGCGTCATCAGGGGCCAAGGGGGAGCGGACGGATGGTGCAGGAAGGACCTCAGGAGCCACACAGGTCTCTGAAGGACCACGGCCAGGAGACGGAGGAGGGGCAGGTGTCTCACCAGCTTGGTCAGGCTCCTGCGGCTGAAGACGCGGCGGGGGCAGGACAGGTGCAGGTGTCTGGAGATCCAGGTACGCATGTTGAGCCACTCGGCCGTGCCTGTGGGCGCCGGGCCGTCCTCGCGATGGAGCAGAACCAGCTGCTTCTGGGCCCTGACTGCGCTGCCCTCCAGCATACGCTCCAGCTGCACACACACACACACACACACACACAGGGCAGGAGTTACACTCGCCTCTGTCAGAGGGGTCGGCAATGCTGCCGTTAAGTCACAAAACTCAAAATAACATCAGCTGCACACAGAGCGGAGCGGGCAGCACAGTGATGATGCGCGCACACCTCCCCCACGGCCGGGTCCTGATCCCCGAGTCCCACGATGATGATGCAGTCCGCCTGGCGGATGCAGCGCTGGGTCCAGGGCGTGAGGGACGTGTCCGTCTGGTACAGGACGATGCGGTGGATGTCCTCCTGCTGACCCAGCCAGCTGGACAGGCGGTACTCGTGGACACTGCGAGAGGAAGACCCGGGTTAGCGTCGCACCCCGCAGACCCGGGTTAGCGTCGCACCCCGCCCAGCACTCCCACCGCAGAGCAGCAGCTGGTGCACAACGCGGAGAGCAGCCATGACAGAAGCATCTGAGCTGAGGGGGAGGAGCCCCATTACCAGACAGGCAAGGGAATTTGGTTAAAGTCCTTAGGACAATTTTCTGTGAAAAAACTATAGAGACGCTCCTCAGAACTGATGTGGGGGAGGGGCAGGGAGCGAGAGATCGTTCGTAGTTTGAGGATTCGAGTGTGTCTCTCAGAGGGGCTCTTTACTGAAGCGTATGATGTAGTTACACATCAGTACAACTTAAAAAAAAAATCTATTCAAATGTGTAAATGCAAGTGTGGGAATGTTATTCTGAGTCCCTTATTTACACATCAGAAACAGGAAACTTGTATGTGTGAACAGCAAACACATCACAGTGCCAGCGCACCTGTCCAACGCCGCAGAGCCCAGGCGCTGTTTGATGATGTCACTGGTCAGGAGGAGAGTGGGACCTGCAAGACACAGGTAAGGTTAATAAAAACAACCCAGTAAGCACAGACACACCACCGCACGCCGAACTATGGATCCACCCCTCACGGCAAGCAGAGCAAACGCACGCACACACACACACACACACACTTCTCAGGGGATCTTTACATTCCACATCAACAAAATGCAACACCACCATCAACACGAACCGGCTTGACCTGAACTGGACCACTGACTGCAGACAGCCGAGTCCTCGATTATGTTCAGCTGTTTGTATGAACTTTTGAAGAGCAGAGTTACCTTGTGGTTAATCGGAAAAATATGACATGATAAACATTATACAGGGGAAATGTTATTTTCTTTTAGATGAAACGTAAACAAGGATGTAGCGACACATTTGGTTTGCAGCGGTTTGAGCAGATGCTTGGGCATGTACACCTGGGCAGACACACGTCTAGCACTACAGCGTCCAAGCTAGATGCCCAGTACACGGAACGCACATTAGCCTGTGGGAACAGATCTCCTCCAGTGAAGGTGTGCTGTTACCGATGGCGATGAGGGCGTGCTGAAGCTCCAAGGTGAAGGCGGTGAGAGGGACCTCGTCGGACGCGGGCAGCACGGAGACGGTGGACAGGTTGGAGGCGGGGACGGTGGACAAGTTGGAGGCGGGGTTCCCAGTGTCCCACTTACTGCCTGGTCTGTGCAGAGCCAGACTGCATGCTGGAGAAACAGGAGAAACAGGAGAAACAGGAGAAACAGGAGAAACATCTTCAGAACTTCAGAGCATTAAATATTTTTACTGATCATCTGATTAAGGACAAATTAAGAGTCTTTGACTAAATTATACTAGCGGACAAAAAATAACTACTGTACTATGACAGTTTCCAAGAAACTGGTGCCAAGAGTTGTTTAGCGACAGAGAGCTACAACATATAGAACATCAACACACACATGCGCATGGGTGCACGTGTACACACGCACACACAGGCATGCTCCCCATACCTGTCAGAGGGCCATTAACCTGCTGAAGTATCTTCTGTCCCAGCAGATGAATCAGGCGTGTGACTACCTGCAAACACCACACAGAGACGGAGGGGGGGAGAGGAAAAGGAAAAAGAGGGAGTGGGGAGAGGAGGAAATGAAAGACTGAGACGCACGGATGTGTAAAATGAGTTCACGTCCCAAAAGATGAGGTGTGTGTGGGGGGGGGGATCAGGTACCTGAGGGAACTTCCTCTTAATAGAGCTGAGCGCACCTTCCGGGAGCTTGGCGAGCTCAGAGTCCCTCACAGCGTGGACCGTAGTGGCCCGGTTCTGGTGGGTGAGAGCCTCTACCTAGAAGAAACACAGGCCTGCTGAAGCGCACGCAGATAGCAGGGCAGGAAGGACCAGTGCCGCCAAGCCCAATGACGGACACGTTTATCAAAGGGTTTAATAGGATTACGCCCCGTTTCACAGTCTACATTGCCAATAGGGTCTCAATGATGACATTTTTTTTAGGTTTAAATTTAGATTTAATCTGGAGTTAGAAAGAAACTCGTTTTTAAAGTGGCAGTCAAGAGATTATTTATACCACATGATGACGACTCAGAGTGTAAATTAAGCTGTTATTTTCTGTTAAAAGTACAGAACTGAAATAGAAATAAAACACAGAATAAGTACATCTCCTTTCATTGGTTACTCCATGTCAAACTCATTTCTTTTTTTTAAACAAAGTGTGACAAAAATATATCCGAGAGATTCTGCACAAAGGCCAAAACATCATTAAAACTTTGACCATTAAAAGCCCAATAATGACATGATGACATGGCAGTGACGTGGAGAACTAAATGTGGACGAGCAGATCCGACTCCCCTGAACCTCAGACAAAGCAACCGTCGCAGCATGTAACCATGGCATCAGCATGGACAGGTATTCTTAGCAGCAATGGCATCACCACGGAGACGCACAAGATGCTAGCCAATCAGGACACGAACGGTATGAATAGATGTCCACGGGGAATCTCCTGGGAGAGGAGCTACTCAACACCTCCACTCTGCTACGTCCCTTAAGGCCATGGACATAAATGCACAGGAGAACCGTCACCACCATTACAAGCATACTAATAAATAAGAAATCAACCTGCAAATCTCCAAAACCCCATAAGGGGGTTATTAGCCTGAAGAAGGAGGGAAAGAAAGGACAGAGAAGAGGCAGGGCGGTGCGAGACGTGCGGGACGGCAGGCGTGCGGGACGCTCACCACTCCGATGAGGTCTCCTCGGCCGTACTCGCCGGTCAGCTCCTTCTTCCCGTCCTCCTTCAGGATGACGGAGCGAAAGCGTCCGCTCAGGACGATGAACGTGCTGTCCGACTTATCACCCTGCCTGGGGGACACGGGACTGGCGTTACACCACGCCACAGTTACAGGGACAGCGCGAGAGGCGAGAGACGCACGAAACACGAGCTCGTGTCCCAGTGCACAAAAACGAGAGAGACACAAACACGATGATACTCAATTAGATGATGGTGACGGGACTGCTTTGGAGGGATGGATGTCTGACGGGTGGAGGAGAGGTGGAGGAGAGGGGGGCTGTACCTGTAGACAGCACGGCCAGCCTCCACCGCCATCCAGTCCAGCGCAAAGTCAATCTGCCTGACAAATGGAGACATTCTGCGCACTACCGAGTGAGCAATGTTCAGCACGACCGTGGGCTCTGCACGCATTATCCTGGCGCACACACACACACACACACACACTGTAACACTAATTCTGTGTCAATTAATGCACCAAGTTAGTATTTCGCATCTCAACACACATACAAAATGTGTAGCTACAAAAATATAGCTCCATATATCCTCTGTGTGTGTGTTTATACGAGCGCTCGTACTCGTAGAAGTGCGTTTTGGAGATGGAGAGGAAGGTGCACTCGCGTAGCGCCCGTACGCTGAAGATGAGAGCTTCTCCTGTGAGCACGGCCAGTTGACCCACCAGCTCCCCGGGGTGAGTCACAAACAAACACGTCTCCTCCTCACGATCGATCATACGCTGGTACACATGTAGCAGGCCCGAAATCACAAACTGCACACTAACTTCCTGCAGGCCACACACACACAGAAACCTCATAAATGTTAAATAAACAATAACTGCAACAACTAACGTCGCAAAGTAGCAGCACTTGGAGATACAAGCATGCACTGAAGCTGCAGTAATAACTGTACCTGGTCTCCTTGACGAGCCACCACAGAGCCAGTCTTCACCTGGTGCAGGGTGACGCGGCCCTCCAGCAGACTGGGGTCCTGAACACACACACACACACACACACACACACAGAAACCCTTCCTTACACGGGCGTCTGGTTGTGAGTCTTGCATAATATACTAAAACCTGCTGTTCATGTTTATTTTTCTCTGAATTCCCAATTAATTCCCAATTAACGCTGGTGCCACATAAACAAGTAAACACTTCACACCAGATCAGTTCACATTAGTACATTAAAGTATCACAATGACAGCATCAGTATTCATATAGCTGACGCCCCCCCACCCACCCCAGTGATGTGGACATGCTGGTTAGGCCCTCCACCTCCTCCACCAACTCCTCCCTCCTCCTCCCTCCACCTCCAACTCCCTCCACCCTCCTCCTCCTCCTCCATCCATCACCAACTCCCTCCACCACCTCCACCCTCTTCCTCCTCCTCCCTCCACCTCCTCCTCCTCCTCCTCCTCCTCCCTCCTCCTCCTCCCTCCTTCTCCCTCCACCAACTCCTCCCTCCTCCTCCCTCCACCTCCACTCCCTCCACCCTCCTCCTCCTCCATCATCCATCACCAACTCCCTCCACCACCTGCACCCTCTTCCTCCTCCTCCCTCCACCTCCACCTCCTCCTCCACCACCTCCTCCTCCCTCAGCACTCACTTGCAGTTGGATAATGCCCAACAGGTCTTTCTTGGCTGCCTGGAAGATGGCACCCACTTTATTGGGGTGGACGTCAGAGCGCCCCCCACTGTCCGTGTAGTGAATTACTGCTGACGGGGTGTGCTGCATGGTGACGGTCTTCTTCAGAATAGACTGAAAAGGTGGAAATGGAAGCAAAGCATTGAACATGCTGGAATGGGCATGCAGCAGTGTGTGTGTGTGTGTGTGTGTGTGTGTGTGTGAGGGGCAGGCCTGGTACTTTGTGCAGAACAGGGCTGGATGGAGTCTCGTCTATGGTCACCCGTGCTCGTTCATACGCCATGCTCATGTCATTGGCAGCCATTCCTGCTCAGCCAAGCATCCAGCGTCCCACAAACACATGAAGCACAGTCACACAGTGAACCAGTGTCACACAGTGAACCAGTGTCACACAGTGAACCAGTGTCACACAGTGAACCAGTGTCACACACTGAACCACAGTGGTGCATCAGGCTGGGATCTCACAGGGATCTCACAGGGATCCCCCCCCTACATCCTGGACTATAACACCATTCCTCTGTCTATGCCCTTGTACAGCGTGCAGACAGGACACACAACAGATTGAATGCTAAACTGTGTTACTTATAAGATCAGACGAGGTGGTCATGCTGCGTGTGTGTGTGTGTGTGTGTGTGTGTGTGTGTCTGTGCGCAACCATGAGCGATAGTGCAGAGAGGCGTCACCTGTGAAATCTACTGGCACAGAGACCGATCTGGGTTTTCTGACGGCTGTAGGCGCAATCTCTGAAGAGCTGGCTCTCCCTCCGTCTGTGCGAAGAGGAACGAACTGATCAGCAAAACAGATCCCGATTCCTGCCGGTCTGTGAAGGCGTGTGCGCACGTACGTGTGTGTGTGTGTGTGTGTGTGTGTGTGTGCATGGACGTGGAGTGTGCACACATGTACATACCCGAGTCAGTAGATTCAGCAGGCCCCTGGCTGGGATCTTCATCCAATGGAGTGTGAGCGTGGGGGCGGCGAGGGCGAGTGGGGGCGGGGCTTCCCTCCGCCATGACGCTGCTGACGGCAGTGAGAGGCACCGCCTGACTCTCCTAGCGACGCAGCAAGAGCCAGTCAAGCGCCTTACAGTTCCACCAATCCGATTTCATTTAATTTAACGGGGAGCAATTTGTTAACATACAGACTATCGCTGGGGTTTATAGGGACTTTTATCACCATGTACTACAAAACCTGTTCACTGTGAGGGACAATGTACGTAACCAAGCTCAAAAGAACACAGCATGAGAAATTGATTTTTGAATTATTGGCCGTAGGAATGCCTGGTTGATACTGTATTGTAAAGAGTGTTCACAGGAGAATGGTCAGCACATGCTACCCAGGGACATGAGCAGTGATGGAGACGCCACCCCCACTGATCCGGACCCCAACCTTCCCCATTACCACCTCCACGCTCACTTAGGAGGCTCCTGCAATGAGGGGGAGAGCGATGACCCATCTCCCCTCCACTGGGGGAGGGGCTGACTGTGCTAGGCCATCTCAGTGCAGAGGGCAGTAAAGCCCAGAGTCCTGGTGCACGAAGACGGAGGCCCCATGCTCAGAATCGTTTACTCCCCAAGCTCTTTATGGACTTCACAGGCAGGAGGGATTATGATGCTGGGGTTAATGTGGCGTGAAATAACTTTAAGGGAGCGTACATGATTGGGTGTGTGTGTGTGTGTGTCTGTGTCTCGCTCCCAGTGTGACTGTATATCACATGTACATGTGTGTGTGAGTGCGATAGAGAGAGGGAGTGTGTGTGTGTGTGTGTGTGTTTTCTTACAGGATTGAAGAGTTCAGTGGTCAGTCCCAAGTAGTTGTGTAAAGCAAGGAAGGTCACCCTCTGTAGACGCACCATGATTATCTACAAACAATCCCCAAACAACTTCATGTCCAGGTCCTTCTTGTACATGCACAGAGAGGGTTTCAGTAACGCCAGCATGTCACACACGTGCGCACGGCCTGTACCTGTATGACCCTGACTAGGGTTTCTGGGTATTTGTCAAACACGGACTGGAAAGCTGAAGCAGGCAGGCGCAGGATGGTGGAAGGGACTGCAGCTTGAGCAGAGACGGTCTTATATGGGGCAGGATAACCCTGCAGACAGGGAAGAGAAAAAGAGGAATAGGGGATTAAGCATTAAGCTCTGTGAACTGGAGGGAGAGAGAGAGAAAGACAGGGAGACAGACTCACTGTGATGATGTCCAGAATGCTGAGCAGACTATGAACACTGTCTCCAGGCAGTACATCTTTCACCACAGGCACCGTGCCATCCTGCACATGTAAGGCACACGTGTGTAACCAGACCGCTAAGAACACAGCATGCTGACGGAAGAACCGCTTCATACTGTATCATCAACAAAGAGTATTGTCAAGGACACCAACTCGTGGTAAATGACCCTTTATACACACGTCTGTACATTCATTTAAACATACACAATGACAAACTCTGTTTCCTATTCCTATTGGATAGAGCCATGAAACTGTGCATGCGTGTGTGTTTTATTTTCACGGCACGTCGCACATGGCTGTGGGGATTTGATCAGGCTTGTTCTATTTGGGCGGGGCAAAGTGCCATAGCTTGACAAATGAGGCACTGAGAAACAGAATGACTTCTAAATAGGTCACGCCGCTAAGACTTCTGGGAATGCGTGAGGTGGTCCCTGGTGCTGGGCCTCACGTTCTCCTGGATGCAGAGCTCCAGCCTCCCGTCCTGCACCACGTAAATGCTGTCGTCATCGTCTCCTGGTCTGAAGAGCCCCTCGCCCTCCTGGAGCTCAATAAACACCATGTGTCGACAAAGCTCCAAGAACAGGGGCTTCTCAAAGTGACCAAGCACCCTGACACACACACACACACACACACACACACACACACACAGCACTGTTTCAGCACTCTGTTACTAACAGATGCAGCAGTCACATGAACTACACAAATCTAGAGCTGAAAGTTTTTTCTTCCCTCACCTAGAATTTGCTCTCTACCACCTGCCCGAGCTCCCCCAGGACTAAAACAACACCCATGTGATTAGGTGAGAACTACTTACCTGACATTCTTAAGCATGTACAGCACCTCCGAGGGCAAATTGGAGTTCTGCACATCAAACTCGGTGAGGTCCGCCTCCAGGAGGGAGGGGGGGGGCTCCTTTGGCTGCAGGGCTGGGGGTTCCTTCCTTATACGCAAGATCCTGCACAGTTAAAGCACAGCGGGGCCACGTCACACACCTCCAGCCTTCCAGCCGCGCCGCTCGTAAGGCAGGGTGTACACACAGGTCTCTTAAATGCCAACCCTTGAGGATTTGAAACTCTGTTGCCTGCTACGCTTTTTTTGTGCGAGCTGGAAAGGCATGACAAAAAAAACCACCATTCAGGAAGGAGGCAGAGCTGTGTGGCTACTGTGCTAGAGAGCTGGCTCCTTGGTGTGGGGGTCAGAGGTCACACGTTTACTGCCTGCAGGACCTGTGTCTGAGACCAGGTGTTGCTGCTGCCCTGAGCCTTTGCTACAAAGACCAGCTTGGAATATCGTTACTTTAAATGAGAACTAGGACTGACAGATGGGTGCTTTTGAACACATACCGGCGAGCTATAGTTAGAACTTTAGGTCTCTTCCGAGGGCGCTGTTTAGAAATGGACGTGGAGGATGGGGTGGAGGAAAGAGTCTGCACCTGAGAGACAAAGCAAAAACAGGGCAAGGTTCATCAGTGAAGGAGGCAACCAAACACATGACCTACAGACACTGCATGAGCCAGACCACCTGTTACAGCGCATTATAAATGCTGCCCTCTAGTGAGCGGAGACAGACTTCACACCCACAAAAAGCCAAAAATTAGGCAAAAATCTGAAAGCTGATTTTGAATTGAATTCAGACATGGGAGATGTTGGTTGTTATGGTTTAGTGGTGACTGACCTTACGCATAATCTTCCTGCCATAGAAAAGCACCTTGTCCCTCTTCCTGAAGCGATAGCGAGGGGTACCTGCCTGCTGCCCTGTGAAACACAACACACCACAGAACAACTCACACACACACACAGCTGAAAACAAAAAGTAACAAAGCATTGAAGCACTTCAGCGTCTGTCAGTCACTTTTTACTTAAATCATTACTGTCTACTCACCAGACTGGAATGCCAGACTTATGATTCAGTGTTTCATTCCCTCCCTTGTTTGAGCGCAGCAATTACCCAAGTGCTAAGCGTCATGTGCCTGTTTTCATCCTTATCTGGTTTAGTTTGGCCTCGTCCCAAAAGTGTTAGCATCAGCACCTTTACACGTGTTTACTATTTTCCTCCAATAACCCAGAGCATTTATACTTCTTTTTTGCTTGGCTTGTGTGCGTGTTGGTTATTGAGAACCCTGCTCCTCCCCATTTGGTCCGTTAGTGTCTTTATGTAATCCACTTTCGTTTCATTAAGTTCTGCCTCTTCAACTACGGACTGCTTATCCAATATTGATCATTGGATTAGCCTCGGTGAACCCTGCTTGGCCCAGATCTTCAGTGCTCGTGTCTTAGCTCATCTCACTCCTCTCGCACATTTTTATTTCTGCTTTATTTTTTTGCAATAAAATAAAATCAGGCAACTTCTATTCAGGCATTTTACCAAGTGCCATTTGAAAGTGAACTGGATATGAAACAGAACGTATAATGCTTTGAGATATAGATATGCACATTTCCACACGTAACCTGTGATTGCCCATCACGTTCTTCCTCTACAATAAATAACTGATCACTCGTCATTTATATGATTTTGCAGGGGATATATGCATATGCTGAATACATCTAATTAACACTTGTGAAACACATTTTTAATGTCATTTTGAAGTAATAATAATAATAATACAACAGCTGGTCATATAATGTTCAGCTTTAACATGATGACACGGTAGCATTGGGAACATGGATCTGGAAGTTACCTGCTAGCTTGTATCTGCGATAGAGGAAGAGCACTGAGATTCCTATTAGACACACGGCCACCACAGCCCCGATCAACATGCCGGTCAGCTGCAACACAAAACCAGCCAGGATAGGAACAATGTTCTCCAATTGAACAGGCAGCTACAACTGTTTGTGCATGCAGTAGTGTGTTTGATGCACTGGTCTCTGGTCTTGAGCTTAAAGCCCGTATGAAAGGCGAGATGTCCGAGAACAATATTACCATGGTGGTCTGCACCCTCTCCTCCAGAAACTGCTGAAAACGTTCACGAAGATCCATTCCAGTTTTCAAAACCTGGAGCAAAACATGCAAGCACGTTTTTATTTTAATACAAAATTGATTGTAAGCGTAACAGCACCATTGTTTAACTCCAACAACTTCAGTGTTTCAACGTCCCAGAGGCCTCTCTGAAGCGCAACAAAAACAACAAACTGTTTGTGGGCAAACAATCACAAAAATCCCCAATGGTGTCCTGTTTGCTCAGTTTCCTTCCTCGGGATGAAAGGCACCACTTTCTCTAAAAAGGCTTAAATGTAGTGACATGTTAAAAGGAATAATACAAAAAGTAGCAGGATAAGAGCCGTTCTGAATCAAGTGAATTTAAATTTGCCGTGAAAAAACCTCAACACAAAAACGCATGTCTGAGTCCCCCCCCCCTACAACACACAAATGTACTGAATACGTTCACAAAGCGATTACGCCAGATGAGGCAAGTTTAAGTATGAACATCACTTACTGGATGACTGCACGATGCCCCATCTTTCATTCCTACAGAAAAGGAGGATTTTTCAAGAGGGATAACACTTTGTTTGGTACCAAACACCTATAGTCTTCAGGCCTATCAATGTCAGTTCGTGCTCCACCGATTACCTATCTAGTAACTAGACAAACCTGTCTGCTTTGTACGTGACTAGTTAGCTAAAATTAACTTATTGACACATAGCAAACGTCAGGCATCGTTGGATCGCTTGTAGATTGCAGAATAGCAGGCTAGCTAGGTTAACGTTTCAGCAAGGTTTCAACATTACCGATACCAAGATTAGGTGTGCCCAACTGGACAACCTTCCGTAAACATTTTGCCCCGGAGGCGAGACAGCTGGCTAACCCGCATGCTATGCTGCCTGTCTGTCTAGTTGTGCTAGTTAGCTAAGCTGTCAGGCAAAGCAGACCGAAGCTAACTAGCCGAACAGCTGAAATATCTCACTACACAAGGCTATTATTATTATTACATATAGTCAACATACTCACTTTATGCAAAACTACTTGACGTCCTTTCAAACTTCACTTCATTGTAAACTTTCACAACCATGCCTGTCTCTTTCTTTCTCACAAATGCTAAATCTGTTGTTTATCTCGGTCGAAACTTGAGGTTCCAACATTCTGTCCTGCCATTGGTCGATTTGTGCTTTAGGAGCCAACCAGAAGTGGCGTTGATTACTACTGTTGTTGACGGATATCTTTGATAGGACCACCCTCCTGTGGGTACTAGCTAAATGTTTACAGTATGTGAAGGTTAATAAATTATTAGAACAATTCTCTGACAGTGTGACAAAAATGCGGGAACTGTAGTCATAGGTTATAACTAATAACTACACAAATTGTACGTTCATAGATCATCAAACTGTAAATAGGCGACGAGTAAGGCGTTTACAAATTCACATAATTGCAAATATACATTTTATTTATTTGTAGCATAAGTTGTTGCATTGGTTAATAAGATACAACGCCACGACGAAGAGGTATAGTTTCAGGCTTTATGTTATGCTCTACTTACATTTATATTTAAGCAAAGTATTTGTACTTATGGAGATGTAACAATTAAAGTTTAACAATAATCTGTAAATATGGCTGGTGGCACAAAACAAAGCAGGCAGGTAATTTTCACAGTACTCAGAGCCTAAATTGTACATTCAACAGCCTCCACCTATATTCTCCAGATATACTAAATCCAGGACAAGTATGCATCATTTTTTCCTTAAAGCCTTCAGAAAAAATTTTCCATATCCAAACCCCACCCATACCCTCCTATTCTCAACCTAGTTCTACTTGTTGAGATATTTGGCCACTGAGTGATACGCCAGTAGGATCTCGACATCGTTCGGGCATGTGGAGCGAAACTCGTCCTGCTGGTAGGCTTTCTCCAGGTACTTAGTCAGTCTGCTGAGTGCTGCAGGGATCTCAAAGCCACGATATTTCCTACATACAACCTGAGAGAGAGGGAGAGGGAGGGAGAGAGAGGGAGAGGGAGGGAGAGGGAGTTGGCAGCATGTAAACACAACAGATAACAATCCACAATAAATGTAGACATAGATGTCTGTTCTTACAATTATTTGGTAAACCGGTTGCACTGAATATAAAATTAATATGATTTAAATAACTGCAACATAATAACAACTGCTGCATTTTCTGTTATAGTTGAACAATGACAGAGGGTGTTAGACAGTGTATTTGAGAACCTTGACAATATGTAGCTTGGGGAGAAGATTGCAGTCTGCGAGTGTGAGGGAGTCTCCATCCAGGTAGTGTCGGGTGGACTCGCCAGCATCAGGTTTCTGCTCCAGCTCATACTGAAGAGGAGTAAGCAGGTACTGATCCAGCTTCATCAGACTCCTTAGGAATTTCTTTTCCAGCACTGAAAATATACACAGTTCAGGACGGCTGGCACGAGAGGGCAGCTACATTTGAACGAGGCAAAAAAGTACAACATGCACAACATGCATGTGCTCTGTGAAAGAACGGTGCTCACTGTCGTTGAGTCCGGGGTTGGGGTTTTTGATGTATGCTGAGAATTTGTGGAAGATGTCATCTCCAGCACGGTTAGACTCCTTATAGCGACAGCACAGTTTGGGGTATCTGTTATGACAAATGTGTGCCATGTAGTCGTTAGTTTGTGAGGGCAGGGTTCAAGTGCTTCAGGCCTGGACCATGACTGTAGTTCTTTGCTTTTCGTATTCTTGGTTAATGGTACACAGCTGTCAATGGTAGCACTCACTGTGGAGGTGCCAAGGTCTCCTCCAGAAACTCCTCTATCTTGTTAGTGTCAGTGCGTACTTCTCCATTATAGATGAGGAAAGGGGGCTGGGAACCTGGAGCGAGGTTCTTCAGAACCTCTGGAGCTCTGCAAAAAGCAATTCAACCAAAACACACCGTTATGACGCACAGCGGTGTTACTTTTGTATGATTATATTGTAAGGTGTGCAAAGAACCCCATGTTGTAACCCTTGAGTAGTCAGTACTTCTGTCTCTCTCACCTCTTCATATCCAC
This sequence comes from Brachyhypopomus occidentalis, assembly GCA_020368025.1. Lineage (NCBI taxonomy): Eukaryota > Metazoa > Chordata > Actinopteri > Gymnotiformes > Hypopomidae > Brachyhypopomus > Brachyhypopomus occidentalis. The sequence goes on from JAGXOD010000008.1 coordinate 1,490,320, forward strand.
AGTAGTGAGAGTGAAGTTGACTCCCTTCAGCCAGAGAATCATGAAGAGACGTTGGCAGAACGGGCAGTTTCCGACCCCTTCGCCATCATCACTCGCCTGTGGGAAACGTAGTGTGATGTCTTAAAATCAGCCTCTGTTTTAGAGAGCCACTCTGTCAAATCTTTATAAATAGACTTATCTGTGCTGTCTTGATACAATTCTGGTTTGTTTCTTTCATCCTGACTTGTGTATGACCGGTATAAGGTGATTGTATCTTCCTTTTGCACAGAGTGTGGTGACCTTTATACTATTGTTGATTATCAAAATGATTTCATCACAGGTTTATCAGGAAGTGCAAGGATGTCCACCAGGGGCCAAACCAGCACAAACCAAGCAGCAGTCTTCTACCTAAACCAGCGTCATACCTTTATCATATTTCTACAAGGAGTCTTTCCCACCATCACATGATTGCAATTCTCAACATAAATCATTTCATTGATATTTTTCTCAAGCACACAACACCCCTACCCAGAAACAACAGGAAGTAATCATTTTTTTTAGACAGCACTGCGGCCAAAAAAAAACTAAGCGACGAGTTAACCTCTGACCTTGATAAATAGTTCAATTTTTGGTGCCTCTGCCATCTCGCAGGTCCTCCTACACCTCCTCTGTGGTCTTTCAGATGTCAAATGTCAAGCTCCTTCACTAGCCAAGCCAGAAGCCTTTTTAACATCACTGTAGCCAACAGATGTGGGGAGTCCAGCTGTATCTAACACTCTGGTGTCTTCCTGGATAGTCCTTTAAGGTTAAGGTCCAATTAAAAGCTTGTTCAAAAGGTTACGAGGATTCTCCTCTTCAAATCTCCAGTTCAATTTTCCACCCTTGCTTTTCGCTCTCCTTTCTCTGCGCCTTTTAGCACTGTCTTCTACCACACCCCATCAGTCTCGAGCATTTAGAATATCTGCCCACTGAACCAACCAGTTCAACCTGTCTCTTCTCTCCTTTTCTCCTGCTGTAATCACTGACGTGCCCAAAGACTCATCAGTACTGTTCTATTGTCTCAGTCTGATATGTCCCCACTGTCCACAGAATGACATGGCTATGGTCTGTGGTCCTTTTATTATATGTCTATGTTGAACCTTGGTGGGCCTATCCTGGCGGGTAGGACTGTAGACCTACCGAATATGAAATGTTATAAAAACGTCTGTATTTCTTATATACAGTCATTAACTTTGTATCTAAGTTGTGTGACAGTGAAGAAGACCATAATCACATGATATAAACTAATATACATATAAAATGTCTGTTGTAAACTGGTTGAAAGCTTTTATGTTAGCATTATGCTACATCATACAGCATTCAGTGTAACCTGACATGATTTAAAGCAAAAACACAGCCCAAATATCATCCCTTTGCAAGACATAATTTTGGAATATTCATGAGGCAAAGTTTGGTAATGTTCCTGCATACTGTATATGCCTGGAGTAAAGCATGTTTCAATACTTTCAATAAATAATTTAATCAATCAATCCAAAGATACTCTGTCTTGAGTTCTGAGCTGAGTATGGTAAATGCATGGATCACCACCACATTCAGTTTGGTACATTTGATCAGATGATGTTTGCAGCTAAACATGATTTGCATACAAATTACTGATTATAATAATAATTATTAATATTATCATAGTCTTATCTATGTTTTTGGAATTTGGCGTTATATGGTGTAAATATAACATCAAAAAGAACTGCATTGTGTTTAACTGAAGCTGACCCTTGAGACATTACTGTCCCAAATATGTGAGTCTCACAGCCAGTGCGTGAGACTTGAGAGCTACAGTATGTCAGAAAACGTCAGAATATTTTTGCAAATTAATATCTGCTTACCATATTTTCCTAACAAATAAATGTGTAAACATGACCGGATTCATACGTTAATAAACCACACTGCATGCCGTGTGCTACACTGAAAGAAGGAACTGAGAGGGAAGTGTCACAGGAAGTGGAAAGACCCGTGGCAGATGTTACCTGCTGTTTCCTCTCACAGCTGCTGTAGAACGACACACACCTCACAGTTCAGTTCTTCCAACTTCTGTAACCGTTAAACACAGAACATGAAGGTAGCACTTTCTTGTTGCCACGTCATTCATTTCCTATTCCTCCATTCTTCCATAACCTGCCATTACGCCAATTGGACTTTTTAATGCTACTTTGATAATTAAGTCTTTATTTGCGTATTTATTTTCAGCCAAAACATATTTCTATACACTCATACGATGTATATATTCTTACTGATTTTAATGTTAATGTTCTAATTGTGTTATTTGTGCGTGAGCCTGCTTGGTGGCTTCCTCTCTGTCCCCTCTACTCTCTCCTCACTGAAATGGAATATTGGTGATTCAAAAATCTTAAAAATTTAAATGTAAAAGTCCTTAGTCATTCCACTATTTCACTGTTTTTGTATGTTTATGTGTACATAAATTACAGCCAGTCTTGTCTTTAAGTGGATATACTCTCTCTTATTCATGTCTTGGGCCTTTTGATTATTATTATTCAGCCCCCATGTTGACCACTTTATTGTGTTATGAATTTGATTTTGAACAGATAGAATTTCCATTTTTACCCATCGATCTACACTTAATTGCCCATAATGACAAAGTGACAACATGCTTTAGCTATCTGATGCACTTATTGTTGTTGACAGTGTCCATGTCACTATTTGCATGAGCCAAAAAACATGGTTCATTTGATCTGAACATCAAGACCAACACCACCAAATGATCTGAACATCAAGACCAACACCACCAAATGATCTGAACACCAAGACCAACACCACCAAATGATCTGAACATCAAGACCAACACCACCAAATGATCTGAACATCAAGACCAACACCAGCAAATGATCGCGATATCAGCAGCATGCCACAACTCTTGAAAAACTCTCATGATTTTATTACGACGCGTCAGATGGAAGGTGCAATCATTATTCAAAGGACTCTGGCAACAGAAAAATTGTACTATTTGCAGAATAGCAAGCACCGTGTCTGGAGAAAAAACACTACACATCATTTATCCTACACTATCCATGTGGTGTAACATTGCTTGATTGCAAGTGAACACTCGGGGTCAGTGTATTTTCCACAAAAGTGACCAAGGATAGTAAAATGTAGCACCTTGTGGAAGAACTGCATATGAAGAAATATTTGGGGATTTATTAAATATATAACTAACTAAATAAATTAATAAATTAAAATGAGAATTAAATGACTGAATCAGATTAAATTATTAAATTTACAAATTAAACTTTAGATTAAATATATGTATTTGAATGTTATGTTACCTTTATATGTAAATCTTACTTTCCGTCATTTTAAGCCACACAACACTTGTTACTTACAAATAGTATTAGCAGTTTCGTTAACTGCAAAGCACCTGTAATGTACAAAGTTGTAGTCTAAATCCATCCTGACATTATACTTGTTTGACTTTATTAGATGTGATGGTTTTTTTTGATGATAAAACCTAGTGGGGTTCAGAAATGGTTGCAGTGATACAGGTCAGTGCCAGCTCCACCTGGCAGGGCTCAATGGCATCAAGTAAAACAGTTACTAAAATAGGATATTGGATGACAGAAATGAATCACTGTATTTTCAACACAGCAACATATTTTCCGTGCTCACCCATACCCACACCCAAACACACGCACACGCACACACACACACACACTCATAACTAAAACCATACAATATCCTAAAACAGATAAGTGAGTCTGTGTAACTGCTGAAGAAATTAATGCAATTAATTTCTAAATTCAAAGTTTTTTGGTGAAATGATTTTCAATACTTTCTTGTTACATTAGACTCATAGCACAATTTGTTAAACTCCAAATAAATAAATTGACATAAATATACACTAACTACAAATGTCTCTTTCATTCCTGCTCTCTGCGACCCACAAATATAGTAAAGCTACATCAGTGGACTATGTCCTACGTGCTGGTGACGCTATTTTACGTGCTGGTGACGCTATTTTACGTGCTGGTGACGCTCATCCAACCCTCATCTTATACATTTTATTTCATGACGTAATTTCGCAAGATGACTTTGTACAAGTGGTATGGAAACAGAAAGTGTTGCTAAACAGGCATTACAAAGCATGTCACTTCTGCTTAGACCACATACACACCAACCACATACACACGAGGACCACAGGGACCACCGTTACATACCAAACAGGGGCCCCAGAAGAGTGACATTGTGCTCAGAGCTCAGGTCACTACACACAAAATCTATCACATTCACTGAGCCCATATCATTATTGTTCATTATCTTTAAAACGTTGGAACTCTTGTTGAAGTCTCGACATTTTTGGGAAACTGAGAAGGGGCGTAGACCGAAGGACGATCAAGAAAGAATGTGTAACAGGAAATACTGGCATATCACTTCATCGTTGCCACTCCGTTAGATGAGGGTTCAGCAGCACTCCACCTTAAAGTCTCGTGACCTTGCTGGTGTTTAACCACAACGCTCCACACCAGCATCTGCCTCTTACTGACGCGTTCTACACGGATGTCTCAGGTAAGCACAGCTGTAGCTCTGACTTCTGCAGAATCAGTGCAGGAAGCCGTGTGCTAATCTCACCTCACCAAAGTCGTCCTTTGGTGTCGGCTCATGCAGTTAGAGCACTTCATATACATTTTTCTTTTGAACACTGCTTAACAAAAAAAGGTTTGGCATAGAACTGTTGCAGGGTAGTGCACACGGTCTCCAGACAAGGAGATTGGTTCACACAGAGGTCCTTCGTCATCTGAACAAGCTAAATACATCAAAGTTCTAGGAAGTGAGACCTATTGATGTTAGAAAAAGTAAATGTTTAAATCATCACATTCATTCCACGTGGTTCTTAAGTTCCGAGAGAATAGATCACTTCTTTTCATTAAGCTTTCTTAATTTTAATTGCTGCCGTAGTCTTCTCTTGGTTTCTCCAGTGTTAACGATGATTACATCTCTTGCAAGATACAAGGTAGATCATTTGTTCAGTAACCTGCCCATGGTGTACCATGCCTTCGCCCGGAGAGGCTGGGATTGGCTCCAGCCCCCCGTCACCCTGACTAGCGGGAATAAGCGGTACAGATTCATTCTGTAATGCCTTAGGAGGAATGGTGATAACAACCTTAACAATTATTTCATGCAAGCTGTTTTAGTGCCTGTACAAATGTTATGTAGCTCAACAGGAACACGTGTAGGCTATGGTACCACATGTGTTATTTCACTGGTCATCTAATCGTGTGTCCAGTGTTGGATGGTGCTCTGTTCTGGGTGTTGTCCTCTCTCCCTTCCTGCACCTGATTCAGTTTCCAGGAGAGGTGACACTGTGCGCTTGGCTGCTGCTTCTTGCTGGTGTGTGTGAATGCTCATGTGCACTTGGTACCCGTGTTAAATCGAAAAGTGGCCTTCAAACGTGCCATATAAATTGAACATTCATTCATTTATAGTTGTAAGTACGGGGTGCAGTTTCTGCAGGTCTTGGAATGTGAAAAGTTGCGGTGCAAATAAGAATGAAAGTCTAGAGGTTTATACTAGAAGGTGATATCTAAACCAGAATGTAACTGAATAGAAATTTAACTTTTTTCTAATTTAAAATCTAAAAAAACAAAAGTGGCCTCATGTATGTGCAGTAGTCCATGTATTTGAGCTGCGTAGAACTTGGAAAAGGGAGAAATGAACAGAGAAGAACAGTTGGAGATAGATGCTTCCAAGGGGTCCCTAAAGTGTAGAGATAGTGATCTATTTAGGAGAAAACGATGAAGGATCTCTGTCTGAAAAGCTCCTGTTTCTTTGGAAACCTTCTGCGCTACACTGCAGCCTCTCAGTGCATTAATGGTTACACTCAGTGTTGGTATCACAGGAAGTAAATGACAAACACGACACTGACAAGACCACTATGTTATGCTTGAGCTAAATTAACCTCACAGCAAATGACAAAGCACTCTATTTTTAAGCAAATGCAAGCTAATGCCCAGTTATAATGTAACCCCCTCTCCCCAGAAATGAAAGAGCACCTGATGTCCCTCCTACGCCCGAGGCTTTGGCAGAAAAAGAAGCTATTCCTGCTGCCCCTTGTTCTATCTGGCATTTTTGTGAAATGGATATTTCATTTTCAGATCAATGGAAATATTTATTATGGCAACCACAGCACGGTGAACTTAACCATTCTGCTGTGGTACTGGCCGTTCGGCGTGCGGTACAGTCTGGAGGGGGACGTCTGTCTGGAGAGTTTTGGAATCCCCGGTTGCCACCTGGTAGATAACCACACGTTCTACTCCGGCGCTGAAATAGTGGTTTTTCATCACCACGAGCTGAAGACACGAACCCAGAAATTGCCGCTACATCTACCTCGGCCGGACTCTCAGAGATGGGTTTGGCTGTCCCTGGAAGCCCCGGAAAACAGAGGCAACTTGAGTCAGTACGCGGGCGTCTTCAACCTGACAATGTCATACCACCCCGCCGCAGACATCACAGTGCCGTATGGGAAATCCGTGCCTAAGGAGCGAGACGGGGAGGACGTGCCTGCTGTCCCCTCGGCAAACAAGACTGACCTGGCCTGCTGGGTGGTCAGCAACTACAAGCATCAGCACAAGCGGAGCACTGTGTACCACCAGCTGAGGCAGACCATCGCAGTGCAGGTGTACGGCAAAGCCGCAAAGAGGCCCCTGGACCAGGGGGCGCTGCTGAGCACCATCTCCCGCTGCTATTTTTACCTGGCCTTTGAGAACTCTGTGTCTCCACACTACATCACAGAGAAGCTGTGGCGGAACGCATTCCTGGCCGGCACAGTGCCCGTGGTCTTGGGACCCCCACGCAGCCACTACGAAGCCGTGGCACCACCACACTCCTTCATCCACGTGGAGGACTTTGCATCCACAGCTGCCCTGGGCAGATTTCTAGCAGAACTAGCTGGAGATGCAGAACGCTACATGTCGTACTTTCTGTGGCGCCGGAGCAGCAAAATCAAACTTTATACAGACTGGAGGGAAAGGCTCTGTAATATCTGCATGGTTTATGACCAACTGCCATCACACATATACCAGGAAGTGAGAGGGTGGCCAAGTGAGTTTGACAAATAAAAGATAAAGCACCTTGGTGGTTAACACGTTTGCGGTTATCCGAGTCTTCATTAGATCGTGAAGTCAATGTCAGATCAGCACATTACAGCATTGCCTTTACACTCAAACTTCACAAGCCAAAAAAATGACATGCAACACTTTACAAACATATTAGGCAATTTTCTTGTATAATTAGGCAATATTCTCTGTACAAGAGGAAACGGCACATTTTTGCTAGTTTGTGCAACCCAAAACCAGTGAGAAGAAAATAAGCTTACCAGCTGTGTTCGACTGTACAGGATGCAACATGGTCAGCCAAATAAAGTAGACGGTTCACCAGATCAGGGGAAAAGTTAAAAAAAGGATTATTTTTTTAAACATCCTTCGTACCGTCTGTATCAGTCTTGACAAGACACCCATTTCCTAAAAGTTTTATCCCACTATTTCATAATGTACAAATTTGCAGACAACACACCAAATGTTTTTCCTTGGTCTTTAATATACTCTAAGGACAACAATATAGTACCAGACGGTCAACATTTTTAATCGCTAGCATTTGAATTATGTACCTGTCAACCACCAGAAGATTTGCACAGGAATATTTCAATAAATTATCAGATTGGGCTTCATTTACAATGTTGTATGAACGATGAGAAAGTAACTAGATACAGTAATCAATTAAGGCACAAAGAGAGGAGCTCCAGTAGGAGGCAGAGAAACTAAAGTGTAAATACATTTGGCAAATGCAGCACTGATTCAGCAGTGGGAAAGGAGAGAGCAGTGTTTGATGCACTTTCAAAGCCCACATTACATTTAAAAACCTAACCAGGCACTGGTAATGCAACAGTTAAAAGGCACCAATGTCAAAACATGAACACTAAGCAATATATATATTTTAAGTTAGCAGCCAATTTCATGGAACAATCGAGAGAGTTCAATTATTCCGGACACTGCATACGATAATACAGAGTATGTACATTGATGAAAGGGTGCACAACACTTAAAACCAAGTTCTTAATTTTTTTTAAAAAGTAAAAATCATGCTTTCAAATAAAATCATGATTTGTGTGCAAATGTATTTCAAACAAGATTCGACTCATGCGTTTTAAATCAAGCAGATATAGCATGTATGTGTCCCTGATTCCTTAATGAGATTTCAGGAGGTCATTGCATGTTCGAAAGCAGCATCATTTAAAAATCTAAAAACAAACAAAAAAAAACCCAACCCCACCTCATGCAGTTTGGCTTAGCGCTACAAGCTTGCACACTCTTCAAGTCAAATTAAGCAGAACTCCATTTGTTGGTGTTGGACTAGGAGCAAAGAAAGGCTACACAGCTCGCCTAGCTGGGGAGGTGCCCGACGAGACCAGGGTGCAGGGCTTGTTTGAAGACATCTGGTCGGTGAAGTTGTGGTATGTACAGGCTCGGGACAGCCCCAGGGTGAGCGGCCCCCGGGTAGCCCTGTCCAGAGAGGGGCGCGCCCCCCACGTGTGGAGGTGGTGTGGGGCTTTGGTCGTAGTACTGACACTCTGCTCCCTCCTCATCAAATGGTAGCGCCAAGCGTTTGCCTTTCTGTCTGCGGTTACAGAACCACACACGCACCACCTGGAAACACATGAGCCACGATCACAAACTGAGTCAACATAACGGCTTCGGAAAGGAATGACTTAAGTGGTTCACTTACATCTCTTTCCAAGCCGAGGTCATCAGAAATGTGAGTTATTTCCAGGGTGTTGGGTTTGGGACATTTAAGAAAGTATGATTCAAGAGCGGTCCGCACAGAACCCTCCAAACTAGTTCTTCTCTTCCGTTTTCTGGTGTCAACAAAAACCCGCTCGACTTTGTACATCTGCAAAGATTTAAGTAGACCGTGAGAGCGAGTCACATCCTGCATTGGTTTGATTGTTTTACTTAACACGTTTTAAAATTAGACGGTAAATAAACCGCCCCCTAGCGGGGGAATGCCGCAAGTGAACGAGTGCGTTAGGGCCTACTCACATCTTGGGGGTTTTCCGAGGTCTCCGCTTCATTCAGCCATTTCTGGAGTAATGGCTTTAGTTTGCACATATTCTTAAAACTAAGCTGCAGGGCTTCGAAGCGACAGATGGTTGTCTGGCTGAACATTTTCCCTGCACATAAGGAAAGAAAGCACGTTGCAGTCACATGTTGAATGTTTCAGTGCACAATATTGCGACGTAAAAAAAAATAAAAAACTCCACAGCAAGAACACCCACCGTACAGATTACCAAGGGCCAGGCCGACATCTGCCTGTGTAAACCCAAGCGTGATGCGTTTGTGCTTTAGTTCTTTGGCAAATTGCTCCAGTTCTTCCGTGGTCAAGTTCTCCTTAAAACAAGATTGGTGAACATAAAACCAACAGATCAACCACACAAATCTATGGTTACGCACTGCAGGGAATTAAAAACAAAAAACAAACCTCTTCTTCTGAATCGCTACACCCGCCACTGGATGAACCGCTACTTCGGGTGGTGCTCTGCGCCTGAGTCGCGGGTATAGCTTGCGCAGATCCTCCATTGTAGAATCCCGGGCTACTGAATCCATTCCCGGGTGGGGATGGGGACAGCGAGGGTGAAGACGCAGAAGGAGTCGGAGGAGCTTGGGCAATGTTGGTTGGAGCCGAGATATGGGACAGGCCAGGCCAAAATGATGGGTTCCATGGGGTCGCGTAGTAAACACCGGTGGTCATTGCTGGGTTAGGAAATTGAGGCTGAACCTTGGTCTCCGTATTGCCGAATTCGTCGTTCACGTCTTTTTCGGTTTTAACCTGGGTTATTTTGATTTGTTCCCTGGTCTGAGCGATTGGAGGGCTAAGGTTCGCCGGCTGCGCGGCTGCTGTGACCCCGGCGACTTGGCCGGTATATTCAGGCGCCATAAAATGATACCAGTGTTTCGGCTGGGAAAAGTCACCTACCTGCGCATCATTTGATCTAAAATCGCCGGCTGAAAACGGAAAAAATGATTGTGTCGGAGCTTGATTGACGCCATTAAAAGATGTTTTGTTGAGTACCAGACTGGGGTCCTGAAGCATAGTTTGCGGAAACTGCAGAGAAACACCATTCATGCCTTCCGGGCCCTGCACTGGAGCGTACATGGTCCTGGTGACCTCGTACGACCTGTTGCTGCAGTCTGCTATGGGGCTCTGAGGTCGCTCAGACATCATCCCAAATAAAAGCCCTACAATTCAAACCTAAACGCTCAAAATTCGTTGCTATCAAGCCACGGCGTTAAGTAAGTCCATAATAGTAAAACTTCTAAAAGAAAATTAAGCAGTCGGTGTTCCCCGAAAAAATAACTAAAGTAATGTGCCGAGGAAGTTCTTTAGTAGAGAGGTCCAGTTACCTCTCCACCTGTGCGAAAATGTGAAGAGCCGTCGTCTACGTGTAAAATGGCCATCAGTTAAAATCCTCCTGTATATCACCGCCACTACTTCCACCAGCCAGCTTGGGAGTTTCGAGTGCAGTATTCCTGCAGGTTTCCCTAATCAGTTCACGTTGGAGGCTGGAGTACTAATGATCTCTGCTCCCATTGGCCAGCACAGACAATAGGACTCAGCTGATCGTGAATTTGTGAATGAACTTGATTTCGTTCTTTAGATAAGAATGGGATGGGACCTGTATACATTTGTGTTATCAACTAAAGTTATATGAACCACAAACACAAACACACACAAATATGTGTCATATATCAGTCATTATTCTCTTTAAAAGTTCACGTTTAACTATGAGCTCGCTAGGAGCTCGTGATGAAACGTGTAAATCAATGTACTGTATTTATAATGCAAAATAGCGTTACTGACAGTAAACGTATTTAACATGCTTGACACATTACTTTGTTTCAATAATTTGTTCTTAACGATTTGTCCTTGATATTAAAATTCTGCATATCACAGGAAAACAACGTTAACGTGATATGACTGGTTAAGCAGCACTCAACGACTATTACAACACACTTTCTTTTCAAAGTCGACAGGTTTAAAGTTAAAGATTTTTTTGGTATACATTCATTATTACTGTACACTGTTACGTAGAACTTTTGTTTTTAATTCCCGGTCTACTGAACAGGAAAGTGTCAGATGCGCCATTGAAGCTGCTGTGTTTGTTTGTTTTTTAAAATAATGTAATCGTAGCCCCATAGTTACACAGGCTGTTTTAATGGCTAGTCTTAGCCTGAAAGAAACCACAGCAGTACCCTGAAGAGCAATTAAAAGGTGAAACGTTTGTCTGACTGCCGATAAAGATTTACATCTCAAGTGTCGCGTCTCGCACTGAAATATGCCAACACATTTAGAAGCAACATTATGCTTTCGCCTGGTGCCACCAAGGCCTTCCAATTGTATTTTTTCTTGTGCTAAAGTCACTATAGAAAACAACTTTACCACACAAAAATATTGAAACATTACCGGTGTTTTTTAATCGAATAAACCAGCTATAAACACAAGTTTTAATGTATTTTAAAGGAATGTGCCTTCTCTGTGGTGCATACAGCATTTTTTTAAGTTGAGTAGTCTTTTTTTTTTTTTACTTTATCTTGTTTTGCTTTTGGAAACCGGTTTTCATTGTGAAAGTCGACAGTCACTTCGATACAGTTGTGCACCTCCTACCCACCAGTTCAGTACAGATTGTGGCAGGAAGACGCACCGCAGGAAGGTTGGGGGTAGTTATTGTGCACCAGGGCCCGGGGGCACCCCGCAGCGTCGTGATCCAGAGTTGCGATGGCCGACCATTAGCCCCTTTTCAGTGTCGAACAATAAGTCGCTACCCTTTGATTCCGCCCCCACCCCTTCCACTGAAACAAACACCAGCCGGAGTTTCAGTGTCCTTCAACGACTGTTTTCAGCATACGCAGCCACCACTTATAAAAGACACCGTTGTGTGTAGAGGTTAATTACGGAGATGGAGGATCAATGAAGAAGAAACGTTAATGCAAAGCCGACACACATTTACTCGCTGTGTGCACATTTCTGACGATTAAAGAGCACCACCCTATTACATTTCCCCACTTATAATCCTTTTAATACTCCACCACCCATCTAGATCATTCACACAAACCGCTACCCTTTTCTCCCCCAAACTACAACAATCTACCCCCTGCTTCCAAACACACTTCAGCAGGCCAAGAGCTAAAGGCGAGCAGCGCTGTTTCCATCTCCCCCTGCTCAGAGAGCCGCAGGACTGGCACCCTGGAGGCCGCGGAGGCCGGTCAATGGCTTAAAAGACATCAAACCTCCACTCAGGCTTTGTGCTGGGCCATGGACTTGGAAGGGGATTGTCATGCAAAGCGCAGAGAACGGAGGGGAAAGTTGAGTAAGTGGAGCTCCACAAGGCGGCTATGGAGAGAGGGGGAGGGGCTCAGGAGGAGGGGGTGTGGCTCTGGGGTGTGGGGGTGTGGGGGGACCTGCTGAGGATTAGACTCAGATCCAGCACCCAGATGGCTTCTTAAGAGACACTCTATGTGGGGGGGGTTTCTAAAACAGATATCATGTCTATTCCTCTTGTATGATCGTGGGTTCACTTTGGGGAAGTTATGATCTTGTGTTAAATCAATTTTCTGAATTTAACAAGTTTCACAAAAGCAAGCCCCTGGACTTAGCGTGTTGGGTGTTTACGGTAACTGGTTGTTGGTCATCCAGAAAAACTACAGAAACACCCACCCTGTAATTGACCAACAGAGCACAGAAGAGAAGCACAGGAAACATTTATGGAATATTTCAGGCCATAAATATGTGTCCATTTTTTATGTCAGGTATTGTCAAAATTTTGGCATCAAACTTTTTGGATGTTCACCCTGAATTCATAAAGACAAAAGCAGAACACACAGGAGCTCTAAGTGTATTTAGCGTTACTGACTCCTACACGTAGGACCTAATGAAGCTCATAATGAGTCATGATAAATGTGAGTTTCTCTAATAAAGGACCTGATTGTGGTGATCTATTGTAACTCTCGGTTGTGTTATTGCTACGAGAATTTGTAATAAATGGCGTGCACAATATTTCACCTACAGAAGGGCTTCTCGGAGATTTTGCATGCATAAAACCTCCTGGAGAAAAAACAAAAGAGTAACACGTCTCTGATCAGAGACGTGTCAAATCCACTGTTAGTAAACAATGACTAGGTAACACGAATGTTAAATGCGACTCCTTTAGCTTTCAGTCCCAGTATCAACACAAACTAGATTACCGCCTTACATTTGAACTTTAAGCTACATTCCAAACAGAACGAGGGACACAAAACTCCAAATCCATTTGCCTTTTAAGGATGAAGGAGCCTTGTTTAAAAAGGAATTAGTTTTTAGTTTTATAGCCTTTATGACTAGAGTTGAGCCAACATTTCCTGGATCGGCAATCCTTTAGGGGTGTGTGATTATCAAATATCAATTTAAATGGCTTCTTTATTTTATCAGCGCGTGACAAGGGGGAAAAAAATCTAAACAATTAAACTTTTACCCTAAAAGACTGAGTTGTGGTCTTTGGTTCCACACAAGCCGTCTGCTTTAACACTGCCCTGCACATCTGTGCAGTATCAAGGTGAAACATTCAGTTTGACTTCTGGTCATTCGTCATTCCCATTTTATTCAGTATATGGGGTCCGACCATACACAGCCGAGCCTGATCTGGTCGCGCCTGTACAGCGAGTGGCACCACAATCTCTCCGATCTGCTCTGTCCTTCTGATTTGACCGGTCCGATGGCCTTTTGATAGCTTTGACACCCTGCTGATGACTGCTCCCTGTCTCCACACACATCTCCCTCGGACGGCCTATGGTCGCCTTCCTCACCATTCACGCTGACAATGGCCTTTAATGGCCCCCCTGATGACACGCTGCCTCCGAGACACACCTAAGGCCCTTAGGAGGCCCACTGTGGCTCTGTGGTGGGGGGAGGTCGCTTTGGTACTGCTACATGCTGATTACTTGGAGAAGGTGGTAGAAGTGGAGAAATAGATGGTCACAACAGCCTCTAGTTCTCGTTAAGAAGCATTTAGATAGTGAGCAGGAATAGCAATAACGTTCTATACAAAAACATGCTGAACTTCAGTTCATCACAGCAACTGCAGTATGATCCCAAAACCAACATGTTTTTGGATATGTACCATTTACAAATGGGTTTAATTTTATCCAACAACAATACCCTACAAAGAGGAATGCCAATTCTCTGGTTTCCTGTTACCTCCAAAATTACCACAACATTTGGTACAATTTAGCTAAAAACACATGAAAAACATTTCCTTATATTCAGATTGGGAGAGAGTTGCTTGCTCAATCACAGTCAGGAAACCCCTCATTCCTCCACATCTTGAAACCAGAAATCGTTGTGCAAGCACCATTCCACTTCATGTGAGGACCTTCTGAGGAAGATCATCAAATACAAGAAACTCAGTGCTGTTATATCATCATACTGGTGGTGTGCAGTACTGTATTCAGGAGTGAGAAGAATAAACACTTTCCCCCAAACCAAACAACAAAAAAATCTACAAAATAAATCTTAAACATGTGAACATTACTGTTACTTCAATGCGCTCAAGTGCGAATGGTCATTTTTTGTTCGTATTTATCGAATGTGCCAGTAACTCTGGTGACCTACAGTAGGTGCTGGCCTCTCAGTTTGGACCCAGCTCAGCATAGAATCTGTCCAAATTAGACAAATAGCCTGTTTAATGGGTTCATTATTTTATTCCTACTAAAGTGACTTGAGTATTTATATATTTCAGTGAGATTTCTATATTATATAACATCTGATCATTATTCCATGTGAACAGTAGGGCCTACTAGATAAATATAAAACTGTAAAATGACAGTGATCAGGAGTTTTACACAAAAACAGCCAAGAGCAAGAAAGCGAACAGCAGGAGGGTTGTGTGTAGGGGCTTGTGCAAAACCGGACAGGCACTGATTAAGGTACCAACATCTGACCTTAGGAGGGCACAACGTGTAAGGAGTGAGCACAGTGTATTAAACGCACAGCTTATCGAACTATAATCACATTTGAATGAGAGCTTTGAGAGGCAGCGTCACGAAACAGGAAACAGAAAAACACCCATTGATTACATGGAAAAACTGAGGGCAAGAATTAAGCAAAGGGGAAATGTAGATGACTAAAACACAGACACAAGACGTGTCCGTTTTAAAAGCAGCATGAAAGAAAACCAACAGCCAAGTGTAATAAGTACAGGAGGAAAAGCGCCTGGGAGAATTTCAGGCCACTTCGCAGGATGCCACAGTGTTTATTAGGAGTCTGTACAAACGGCCAACGAAGTTCACCTTTGCTTTTGTTTCGCCCATTCTTCATTCTCCCTTGGGCTTATGGGTATTCCCTTCGCTCCGTTTGTTCTGAGGGGCTAGCCGCAAACAACGGCATCAAGTCACACCTTCTAGCAGAAGGCGTGTTGAGATCAGTGTGTGCAAGTGCGTGTGTGTGTGTGCGTGTGCGTGTGTTCATATCATCCAACTCTATCCATCATCCACAAACTTGTGGCAGAAATGTTTTCTTTTTAATAGTGTGCATGTGCATGTGACATGTATCCAGGTCACTTGTGATTCCTCCCCGTGTGTAGAGTAAAGTCATCAAATAGAGGATTCTTGACTTCCATCTCTCCAGTCTGCACACAACAGTGATACAGTGGAAGAACAACATATAAGAAGCAGCCATCTTTACAATGTAAAGTGTAATGTAAAGTGTAATGTAAAGTGTAATGTGTAAAATGTACAATGTACCAGTGCATTTTCTGGACAACAATTGAGAAGGCAAAGTTATATCTAGGGTCAGATGGGAAGAAAAACTAGACACCCTAAATGTAGTGGACTCTGAACAAACGTCATGCACCCTCACCGGCACACAAGCAGATTCATCTCATCAATTAAATGCGCTTAATGATGTTTTAAATCAAAATGGGAGCAATGGCCAATGCCGGAAAATAAAGAGGGTTTCAGAATGCACTGTGCATCACGGAAGCCCATGTGCTAACGCTATTAGCTGAGCCACGTGCGAACAAGGCATGTGGCGTGGGCGTTTTGCCACCTCCCGGGGCAGAGTGTAGCGATGCAACAGGGTCGTGTGACGGGGCCCCAGGGCAGCACGGCTGAGGGAGGAGGTGCTCACCGGAGCCAGACCGGGACACTCGTACACTGTGAAGTCGTCTCCTTCTTCATTGTCCTCATCGGACACTCCAGACTCGGAGACTTTGGTTTCAGATTTGTGTCTGTTCATGGGGGAAAAAAACATGATAAACCTATAAATAAATTCTGTAATAGTCAGTCAATGTCAATAAAATTCATTTAATAGCACACAGACAAGAACATAACAGGTGATAAAGGACACGAAGACCAAAAGTGTGTTGAGGGGAAGACAACATGAGGGAGGAGGAGGGTTTACTTTTCCATTGAGAGCATCTGTTGTTTCTGATGTTGGTAATGATACATCTGGGCACTGTGAGCCAGGTTCTTATCCCCTAACTGAGGGGGGGGGGGGGGAGAGAGAGAGATGGAGAGAGAGAATGTTGAATTCTGAGGTTGTGAATATTGTCTCCAGGCATTTCATACATAATTTCATATGGAATTTCAAACATATAGCACATACAGTCAAGACTCAAAACTTTCACTGCTAATTAAGAACCAAGTTTTTTCTTTAACTGAAGCAAGGGTTTGTTTCGTTGATAAAAGCCCTCTTTCAAATACTGCCTTGAATGATTATACTGCATAAATTAATTCCAGGGAATTCAAGTTTGCTTACAGAGATGTTTTTGGAGGAGTTGGTCACTGTTCCATGAAATGCTGGATAATCAACTTTCTGGGTGAGATGAGTCTCCTTCTGTAGCCTGCAGTACATACATGGAGCAACATGTATATTATTATGTATATATATGAAGTAGATATACATTACCCAGAGTTCATCTTGTGCACAGTTATCAGGATGAGCTCATTGCTCTAGAAAAGTGAGTGTTAATCTTCATGTTAACCTTCAATGTTAAGCTTCAATCTTCTAAATGGCACTTTGTGTGTTATCAAAGTGTGTAATATATACTTTGATTTGATTACACGGTGTTGGCCTGCCTATGATGGAAAAGCTTCTTAGCTCTAAAAATCAAGGTGCACGCACATATTTTCTAATGTAAATAAATACACACACACCTAAGTTATAGATATTTGGCTTTCGGGTGAAATTTATGGTAAACATAAAACGTTTGCTACATCATGAAGGTAGGGCATTTAAGTAGAAGCATGCAGTGGTGGTTTCCTCATCTCAAACAATTTATTGAAACAAAAGCAAACAACAGTGGTGGTTACACCCCAACAAAACATGTCAATGTCTCAATAACTGGTCTTATGCCCTAAAGCTTGACAACATCTCATGCTGTTCACAAGTTGACTTCTTGACTGCTGAAGCATGGCTTCCCACCCCTCAGGTGTGGAGGAAGTGCAGGCCACACCATGTGAGGTACCCCAGTCTCCAGCAGGAAGTGCAGGCCACACCATGTGAGGTACCCCAGTCTCCAGCAGGAAGTGCAGGCCACACCATGTGAGGTTCCCCAGTCTCCAGCAGGAAGTGGAGGCCACACCATATGAGGTACCCCAGTCTCCAGCAGGAAGTGGAGGCCACACCATATGAGGTTCCCCAGTCTCCAGCAGGAAGTGGAGGCCACACCATGTGAGGTTCCCCAGTCTCCAGCAGGAAGTGGAGGCCACACCATGTGAGGTACCCCAGTCTCCAGCAGGAAGTGCAGGCCACACCATGTGAGGTACCCCAGTCTCCAGCAGGAAGTGCAGGCCACACCATGTGAGGTTCCCCAGTCTCCAGCAGCTCTTCCCTAATGATGTCACCTCCATGAGCTGGAGCATCTCGTCCATGAAGATGAAATTAGACCCGTGTTGTTCATGCAGAGGCACAATGGCTGAATAATGTTATGCAAGCACAGCTTGTCACTGCACCATTCACAAAGTATAGGGCAGTTTTGCATGGACTCGACACACCCCACTGCAAAAGCCTTGTCTGGTGACAACATGCATGATGCATAGCGCTCTCCTAAACGTCTCCAACATCGTAGTCGGCCATCGTTTCTGGTGCACACAGACCACTCTGATGTAACCTATTTCGAATGGTCCGACATGACACTTGGGTGCCTCTCACCACCCTTACATGTGCCTGGAGTTGTGTGGCATCATCATCTAGTTCTGCAGGGCACTGTTCACATTGCAGCGGTCATCAGTGTGGGACAGGGCCGAAGGACGTCCAATTCTGTCTTTTTGTGATTCTTCCAGTCTCCGTGTATCAGTTACAACCTGCTGATGACACTGACACTAAGCTCAGGGGCTACTTCCTGTTTGAAACCACACGACGGCAAGGTGCTGTTCATCAGTTATTGTCTTGGTTTCATGATGTCAAAATGTAAAGTGTTGATGAGGAGGACAGTTTACATTGGTAGAGCAACACTGTTGTGAATTTTGCCATTAAGCTCCTTGTTAACAGCAAGTTGTGCAAAAAGTACTGAAACATTGAAGAGTTGGACATGTTCATTTAATAGCTTAGAGAAGGTCACATCAAGTTCAGCTGTAAAGGTTAGAGTGCATTTTAGGTTCATCCTGACATTTCACCCGAAAGCTGAATATCCCCAACCTTTTGTGAGTAGTGTATATCTAAATCTGGAGATGATTCCACGTATGTGTAGTGTACTTAGGTAAGATTCCAGATAACAGTAGTGTACCCAAGTCAGATATAGAAATATATTAAAAATTGTAGTGAAAATATCCTGTTTTTCTAGAAACTGCGTATGTCAGACAGAGGTCCTTCATCAGCTCTGCAAGCAAGTCAGAAGCACTTTAGTTGCTGTCCTGTTTTACTGGAAAGTCTCACTAAAATTATATATAGAACATTAATTCTCACCTGACCCAGCAGATAACGGCCATGATGAGAGCTACAGTCCCCATGATGATGCACAGAGATGTTATGACTGAAGCGTAGAGAAACGGAGAGGGGTGAAAACAAGTGGGGGGGGGGGTTGAGTCGTCAGTCAAGCACACACACAAGAAGAAGAAAGGGTTAGACATCGCAGTAAAACCCATAAAGCTCTATAGCGTTCTTAAGTCTTTTCAGAAGTCCACCAGTTTTACTGGTATCTGTACAAATCCGGACACACACATGAATGCATGTTTCCTATTTATTCCTTCATAAACATTGAAATGGCTACAGTTGCTAGATACTGGTCCTATACGGAGTACTGATGCAGGCTGGTACACACGGATGAGCAGGCTGTCCCTAGGAAAGGGCACGGCTACAGGCTTGGCCCGCCCTGAGGGGTTGGTGGCTGGTTTGGGGGGGACGGGGGTGTGTTGGGACAGAGCGGCGGGTCCATTGATGGTTGGCCTGGGTGTGGAGTGGGACACGTTCTTCGGTCCAGACAGACTCTTCCTCCCATCTGACTGTGACTGCTGGCCAGACCAGGACGGAGGACCTGGCAGAGGGAAGAACAGACCCAGAGTAAACATGACCCCAACAGTCCAATCACACAGCTGTTGGTGAGAGACGCTATGCGATTCAAACCTGGCTGGATGACACCGGGCTGGTTCACACCTGGCACTTGCTGCTTGGCTATGATTGAAGACAGGTAGTCAATTTCTTGATCAAGGTCAGCCAAGGAAATCTCTTTACCTGAAGAGAAGGGGAGAGGATTCCAAGTTCATACACAGTCATTCTCACTCTTCAGGCACTATATCAATATCAAATGCTGAGGTCTACTTGAAAACACTTCCCTGAACCATCTGCTGATATATGAGGAATTACTGTTGGAAGAGGGAGCGTGATTCAGTACTAAAGACATGCAAAACCTCCTCGGCATGCATGTAACAATGCCATAATGCTGAAGGAGGATGTGTAAGTACATGAGTGTGTGTAGGTGTGTCCCTGGGAGGGTGGGGGGGGCGGAGGAGTGTGCTGTTTGAGACACCATGTACGGAAAACAAAAGAATGGCATCATTTAATGGTACTGTTGGCCAGACAGTAAGCTGCATTCCAAGACTATGGAAGTTCCCCTCCTAGCAACCAGCAGGAGAGTGTGTGTGGCCAGGCAGAGACTCACCACGGGAGGCTTTAGGTCCTCACACCATCCCCCATCTCTGGAGATGCTCTGAGGCCGAGCGCTCACAACAACCGGGAGACAAACCACGCTCATGGTGGAGCACCGCAACATTACGGGTCTAATTCGGTCAGCTCCACATTACATAATACATCTGCGTCACAGAGTTGTGGTCGAGCGTTCACATGTCATGTGCTGTGCTGACTGTCGCTGGTTTCACACTCCAAAGAGACAGAAGAAAGAGACGAAGGGGAGAAGGAGCTACGCCGACGCATCTGTGGCCAGACTGAAGTTGTGTGGAAACGAGCTTCCTCATCTACAGCTTGGGGAAAGCAAACATGGCAGTGCGTGTGAACACAGCCTGGCAGAAACCGCGGAACCTGCAGGACCGCGGCCGACCATCTGAAGGCTGTGGAAGAGGGAAAGTGATGAATGAAGATGTCTGGTCACCACTCCAGAAGGACATCCATCTGGCTCTGGTGACATGCCTGATATGATGCCACAGCACTTTCACTGTGTGCTTTGTTACTCCAGGACCCCCCTGGGCTAAAGCTGTATAGTGTAGTCCACTGCAGGTGTCAAAGGAGGTGGGCCGTGCCATCTGTACTTCAGGGGAGTGTAACAGAACAGAAAGATCCAGCGTGTGTTGTCAAAACAGGAAAGGGGTGCGATGTCGGTCCTGAGGTCCAGCAGTCTTACCAAGAAATGAAACACGACTGTGGATGTTAGGAAATGACCAGGGCAGACTACACGATGTTTACTGTGTTAATGCTATTATTAATAGGCACATACCAAAAAGGAATGTGCATGTATGTGAATGTAGGAGTGAAGGTGAGAGAGAGAGAGAGAGGGAGGGAGAGAGAGAGGGAGAACAAGCTTAAGCCAAAAAATGTGTGAATTTAGTATTGTTTGAAAATGAATAGAATGCCGGGCTGCTTTCAGTGTTGTGTGGCAGTAGAACCATTGGCTTGTTAATGAGCTGAGAGGGACAACAGAGCTCACAGTGGGGAGGGCAGCAGAGTCGTTTACCCTTCAGTAACCCAGGCCAGCCCAGCCCAACCCAGCACAGCCCAGGCCAGCACAGCCCAGCACAGCCCAACCCAGGCCAGCCCAACCCAGCACAGCCCAGCCCAACCCAGCACAGCCCAGCCCAGCACAGCCCAACCCAGCACAGCCCAACCCAGCACAGCCCAGGCCAGCCCAACCCAGCAGCCCAGCCCAGCCCAACCTAGCCCAGGCCAGCACAGCCCAACCCAGCACAGCCCAGGCCAGCCCAACCCAGCACAGCCCAGCCCAGCCCAACCTAGCACAGCCCAGCACAGCCCAGCCCAACCCAGCACAGCCCAGGCCCAGCCCAACCCAGCACAGCCCAACCCAGCACAGCCCAGCACAGCACAGCCCAGCACAGCCCAACCCAGCACAGCCCAAACCAGCACAGCCCAACCCAGCACAGCCCAGGCCAGCCCAGCCCAGGCCAGGCCAGGCCAGGCCAGCCCAGCACAGCCCAGGCCAGCCCAACCCAGCACAGCCCAACCCAGCCCAGGCCCCAGCGTCATTCACTATTACAATAACATGTCTAAAATCAAAAATGTACAGCACACACCAAATAACGGGTACAATGACAAAAGCACCAAAAACACTTAAGTAATAAAGAAATAAATATCTTGAGAGATATTCTCAATATTACAATATCTCCAAGTTTATTACAGCAGAGGTCTGTGGAAGGGTACAATGGAAAACTCAAAACTTCGTGTTGTAAACATAAGTATAACATGTATTGTAAAAAAGATTTACATAATAGATTAGTGCCCTCTAGTGGACACTATGAGATTCTAAAACTAATGTACCAGTTATAAGTTTGGTGCATTACTGTATCTCAATTAGTGTCATCTACAGAGACTAACTGTACAAAGCTGTATTGCAGAAGTTGATTGACAACATCTTTTTCTTACTTTTATGATTTCTTGGAGTGAGAGCACCAAGCAGATTATTTAGGATCTAAAAAAAATCATCATATCTCCCTCTCCCTCTCCCTCTCCCTCTCCCTCTCCTCTCCCTCTCCCTCTCCCTCTCCCTCGCTAAATTTGGCACATGTGCAGCCTGAGGTCTAGTTAGTGATTAATCAGACTCAGGTAGGCTAGTTAGCCTTGTAGATAACCTTCACTTCTGACTAGCTTGGACACTTCATTACGTGGCCCTCTTTGCTGTGCCAATGGCACAAGACACCATTCTCAGTGCCACTTTGAGTCTTTCACACACAACTTTGATTACATAGACATAAAATAGACATCAGACGAGCGAGTTAAAATGTAGTAAAAACGTAATGTAAACACAGAGGAATATTACCATAAGGTTTAGGGGTAAAACATTTCAGAAACTGTCCCCGTTTTGTTCTCTTGGCCTTGCTAAAGCAGCCATGGACTGGAGTGTTTACCTAACAAAACTCACTCCTTAATAGCAAATACAGGAGTTAGTCATAGCCCTGTCCACCCTGAGGTCTGTGCAGAGGAAGCATGCAGGTGCTACAGGACCTGAGGGAGAACACTGCTACCCCTTCAGCCAAAATAAGGCAGAGAGGAAACTCTGCTACACTGGCTGGTGGCTTGATCAAAAACACAATAACATCACATACCGCACATACATTTCTTTCCCAGTTTTGGGAGCTGGGGGTGTTTCAAAGTTGCCATGAGCTTGGTGTTCACACTTCCCACAGAGAAGCAACCAGCCCTGAAGCAAGCAGGCTTTATTTCTGCCGCAGATATAGAACCACACTGAAATGTGCCGCACCTAAAGGCTCTGCAGATAGAAGATTCAGTAAAGGTTAAGGGCATGGGGCAAGACCTCACCCTTGTGGCGAAAACATGGTACTGCAAAAACAATGAAAATGTTGGCCCCTCCCTCTCCGGCACCCTTCTGTAATAGCATTTTGTGTTTGTTGATACTGTACAATACTGTGCAACTCTAGCAATACCTTGGTACTTGGCAAACCCGACTGCCCAAGTACGATACGTTTGATATTATATTAAGGCATTTTAAAATGTTATTCTAAGCTTTTGTATTTTCCTCTCAGTTCTGCTGCAGTTAAAGCAGCAACGTTCTGCTGCATTTAGAGACACGTTGTCCCATATCACAGCATTACATAATAAAGTTCATGTACTGAGATGCAGCCAAACTGGGTCCATTTTAGAGATTTGAAAAACTACATCGATGATGAAGGTTCATGTTTAAAAGCAACCAATTAAAAAAATGACCTCTTGAATCTTTAAGACACAAACAGCCTGATTATTTACCATTACTGTGAGTTTTTTTGCTGTTTTGCAAACCGAACTTCTTATCTTATTCTACACAATGCTGTCACATGCAAAGTTAGCACTGAGACAGCAGGAACGACTACATTGCCCACGATGCATCAGTCCCTGTCGTTTGTGCCTGCTGGTTTCGCCCTTCACCAGGGAGCACCACCCCGTGAGAGGCAGACTGGGAGTCTGTGGTGCAGATTAGATGACTAATCCAAAGAGAAGATGCAGGGCCACATAAACTGAGGAGAGATTGGCACCATGACCCTAAGCAGCTGTGTCTATGAGTAACTGTTGCTACAGACGCCTTTTCATTAATAACAAGACACATCTGTTTCAAGAGCACTTAAATTAAATTTTACTACACTAGCATGTATTAAATATTTGTGACTGTAATGACTTTTCTTGCTTTTATCTTTTAAGTAGGGTTTTTTCAGTATATATTTGAGTATATCTAGGCGTCCATACTGACTGTATCTAATAATATCTTTGCTTAAAGTTTCTTCCTGATTTTAGCCTAAACTAACTAGCTAGAGATTTTGTTCTGAGTAAAACAATGAAGCACTTTTTGTAAGTCGCTCTGGATAAGGGCGTCTGCTAAATGCCGTAAATGTAAATGTAAATAACAAAAGCAAATTAAATGGGCTGGGACTATTACATCAGTACATTCAAATGAACAACACACACACACTCCAAAAAAATTACATGTGGATAAAGAGAGAGATGGAAACAGAGTGTGAGATAAAGGTATGAGGGAGAGAGGGAGGGGTGACAGAGGGAATGAGGGGGAGGAGGATTTGTGGATTATTCAGGATCAGAACTCAGAAACAACGCAGTGAGAAGTGGAGGAGGAGCGTGACGATGAGAGAGAGTGACTACGAGAGAGTGACGTAATCTGGCTGGGGGCACAGCGCCACACTCACTCTCTCCGTCTCCAGATTAGGCTGCAGCACTAATCCACTCACAGGCGTATTCAATGTGCACGCTGGCGTCTGCTCCAGCGGCTGAAGCTTTGGGGCCCTGCTGGGCCACGTGCAGCAGGGGCCACTGGGCAGGTCTCACAATCACAGGACACTATTAAGCCCCACAATGTTACTGTGATGGTGATTAGTAGCGAGTTCAAATACAGAACAAGCAAAGAACAATGTTGACGATGTATTTATGCAGACACTGTATATTTCTCCTCGTGTATGATTAAGGTCTAGTTATGTGGTCATATTTTACAGCTAGTTCTAGTTAGTCCAGAGAAGCTTGAACATACAGGCAAACACTGAGCTGGTGACATGTGACAGAGTAGCTAGTCAGTTCAACTGCGTTACAGCCGCAGTCAGTACAACTGCGTTACTGAGAACTTGGCGTTTAAAGACAAAAACTATACATTGATCTCAGCTGGAGCCCTGACCAACAGGTCAAAGACAAGCCCGAACTCTCTGAGCATTAGCAACGGCTGAATGTGTCTCACCGGGCGCCAGGTAGAGATGGGGTCATTTATTTTAGAAGTTTGCACGCTTTGCCCATTTCTTACTTGGGTGATGTTGACGTTTCTTTGGGGACACACAGCGGCCTTCTTCATCCTCCTCCAATGAGGAGAGACACGGGCCACAGTGGGAGGAGCCTTGTTTGCAGAAGTGCCGCCCCCTTTTGGCACAATCTATGTAGTCAGGGCAGTCATCCACTAGAAGGGAAACCAAAGGAGAACAAATAAAAACAGAAAAGATTATGTTAAGTCCCAATGTAGATAAATCCATCTCGGTTCTGTTTTTTATTGGCAATGAAAACTCAAACAATGCCATAATTATATTCAGTCCATAGGTGATTGCGCCAACAGCAATTTTCACATTGAATGAATCAGGTCTTGCATACGTCACACGACTTGTTCCCATTATGTCTTACATAACTACATACTCTCCCCCAGCCCCTCCCCCGGCTCCACACGTACACGGTCACCCGATAAGGACACGTTTCTGTTGCATTACTGAATCTTGAGTGAGTAATGCTGGTCATTGTAACACTGGCCCATCTGGCTGTTCAAACAAAAGCCAACAAGTGTCCTATTTACAGAACACATTATTTATGCTTTTTTGATAATAAAAGCCCTTAACCTGCAAAACTATTTTATGTCTAACAATATTACAGCCTGAAAACGAGCATCACAGCTCATATCGATATTCGCGTAGGTTCCTAATTTAAACAAAACTGAGACGGAGTTTGAGTTGGGATCCTGTGTTAGGAAGAGCAGAGGAGAATTACCCCAGTGTTGTAACGCCACTACAGCACTGCCCACATGTGCCAATCTAGGGTAGAATATCTGTGGAAATGTCTTGCAATGTGCAATGCAGTCTCACAATATTATCAAAAACAGAGAACCATTAATTCATGAAAAGCTTTATTTGTGCACTAGAATAATAGTAATAAATCTATGGGTTATTCTCTTACAAGAAGATGTAATAGCTGCAATTAGGCATAAATCAGCATGAGAATGTAATATATAATAATATAACATGCACTTTTATTACTTCAGTAAACCATTTTCCCTACAGAGGGTTCTAGAATGACTTGCATATCAAAAAGAGCTTTATAACTAGGCACTGTTAAGAGAGGAATAGGATGAATAGTCATAATCATGCATCATCATGGCCACTTCAACACTCATTGTGCCGTTTTAAACAGTACAACCAACCACCTCTCCATTAGAAGATATTTCAGAGAAAATATTAAAAGATTCAGTACCTCACCTGGTGGAGCCCAGGCGCACACAAGGTCAAAGGTTAAGCTCCCATATCACACATACTGTCCTACTGATAATGACATGCAAGTCACCATAGACAGCAGCATCTGCCAAAGGTTGTGAATGTAACCAAGTCTCCTGTGAAACCCGGAGTATTTTGTGAGCCTTTAGATGATCTGTGTGTCCTAGGTGTGAGCAAGCTAGGGCTAGACCCGTTACTCATATTCCTACACTACCAGAACTATTTGGTCCAGAAAGGAGACACATTACAAAGTTCGTAACATGGAAAACGAGTCTCCAGAATCTTGCAAATTGTTTAAATATATATTTCAGCATAAAGAAAGCGCATGTTTAATTCAGTGGTAGCAGGATCTGTAATGAGTGATTCTGATTCTTAGTTAAGACTAGTACAATCTAAACTTAGACCTGAACTTGTATGGTTGGACAGTGACTCTGCAGTCTTGGTCTTGGCTTGTTTGGTGAACATATTTGAGTTTCATGGTCTTGTTAGGAGATGCACCGGTCACGTGGCCACTGGGGTGAACCTTCCCCTGCCATGGTGTCTACACCTGCAGCTTGGCCAGCTTCAAGCTCAGACTTCTACTCATTTCGTTCTAAGAGTTTCGAACAAAGAATCCAAGGTGAAGTAGAACCTTCACTGCTACTTCAGCAGCTCCGCGTTACCAGGTTGCTTTTATAACCACAACAGGAACATGTATCAACTGTGCGTGAGTAACCGAGTGTGTGTGTGTGTGTTTGCGATATACGGCCAGCCACACCGCCCACCTCCAGCCGGCCGAGCTACTCGCCCTCTGCGCCTGTGTGAAGGTGACGGACGTTCTTACATAACCAGCTCAAGGCTTAAGCTGTGCAGCTAGATCAGCAGCGACTGTGTCTACAACAGCCACCACTTCTTCTCCGCTGTGGTCACTGCTGCTGGAACGCTTTGGTCATCACAGATACCTCACACATCGGCCTCCACGGCCCCTGCAGCAACCCCACGGTTACTACACCCCGTGTGTGTGGTAGCGTTGCATCGCTTTCATCTTTCATTTGATCAGAGCATCTCTGCACATCAAAGATAACAACGAAATCCCCTCTGATCAAAGTCAATCGTCATGGACACCACTTCATTCGCGGACAAGATGATTTACGATGACACTCCAAGCGTGGAATTTGTATAAAATAATAATCTAAACTTTACAAAAGTTTCAGAACAGTCATTCGCCACAGTCAGAGCTTAATTTGAAGCCTATGTGAATTATTAGCTTTATACCGTGTCTGGTCATGGTGATGAAAGCTAGAACAACATCTGAACATCTGTCAGGAGGTACATTAGCAGAGAACAAGTACCTGCACCCCTATCCCCTTCCACCTGATCTAAGAAACAAAATGTTCACGTGTTCATTCTACACCACAGGAAAGATGCTCCGCACATTCTACACGACAGAAATGAACAAATCACGACAGAGAAAGATGAACATTTCAACCATCTGCTCCTGGCTCAGCAATCATTAACCGCGTGCAACACCAGCTGACAGTAGCAGCACAGTGCAGCATACCGGAGCACGACCGCAGCATTTCAGGGGCCTTTCTGTGTAATGAAGTAGAAACAGGAACAAAAACAACAACATTTCCATTAAAGATCCCATAAACTGGCTCGATGTCCCAAATGGGGGTCAATGTGGACCGGTGCTGACGAACAGCTTGAGCGGGAAGGGGAAGGCGGGACAGTCCCATTGTGAGAGCTTCCTGTGTTTCCTGCCTTACAGGAAGTCAATCAGTCACTTGGTGAATAGTGCCAGTGCTCACCACGTATCGCACAGGGTGGTGGTGGTGGTGTGATGCACGTCCAGCCATACGGATTCTTAACGTGCAGAGTTTGGCGCGTCTTTCTCAGCTTATTAACATCAAATCCACTGATAAAAAATTCCTTGTGTGTATAAAGAACCGTGATTTTGCAAAAACGCTGATTTATTATGAAATACTGCAAACTGCTTTATAGGTAATAGGAAAAAAAACAGACAGAATACTGGACTAAAATAACAGCACATGAAGGAGAGGGAGGAGTCAGCAGCTCCAGGGAGGAGTCAGCAGCTCCAGGGAGGAGTCAGCAGCTCGAGGGCATCTGCAGGGCTTCCCAGTGTAATCTGTAGTGACCTTCAGAACATCTGCAGGAACATGGTGGCTCAACTGTTCACACTGGTTACAAAATTTCCATTTATTTATCTGACATTAGCTGTTCATTAGCCTGCTGGGAAAGTTTGCAGAATGACCAGATGGCTGATCCTTCACCAACAAGACCACAGAATCAGGAAACTGAGAGTTTTTGAAGCGTTAAGATGGTGTGGGGGAAAACAATAAAACATTCACCAGTATAGAGATCAAAAGCTAATGTTTCCCATTAAGAGTTACATTTGTCCAGCTCTTTAGTGGAAACGTTTATTTGTATATTATGTTGGAGACTTATGTTGCATCTTTTTCTGTTGGCGTGAAGTTTGCTAATCTCCAGCTCTTGACCAATAGATAGTCCAATAGTCCCTGACCACATGGCCGTGGGTGACCGGATATCCGTGTGCACAAAAGCATTCTCACCTTAGCAGTGACACAGACAGCGACAACTCCAGTAACACTGCGGAGTCCTCTGCACCGTGCAGTGATAACGCAGTCGGCAGCTGATGAGCTGTGAATGCCAACAGGCTGAGAGTGGCCAGTGCCTGCAATGCAGGATGGAGGCGTTTCTAATGACGGGGCCACTGCAAATGCAGGATGGAGGCGTTTCTAATGACGGGGCCACTGCAAATGCAGGATGGAGGTGTTTCTAATGACGGGCCCACTGCAAATGCAGGATGGAGGTGTTTCTAATGACGGGCCACTGCAAATGGAGGATGGAGGTGATTTCTAACTGGCGGGCCACTGCAAATGCAGGATGGAGGTGTTTCTAATGACGGGCCCCCACTGCAAATGCAGGATGGAGGTGTTTCTAAAGACGGGCCCACTGCAAATGCAGGATGGAGGTGTTTCTAAAGACGGGCCCACTGCAAATGCAGGATGGAGGTGTTTCTAAAGACGGGCCCACTGCAAATGCAGGATGGAGGTGTTTCTAAAGACGGGCCCACTGCAAATGCAGGATGGAGGTGTTTCTAAAGACGGGCCCACTGCAAATGCAGGATGGAGGACGGGCCCACTGCAAATGCAGGATGGAGGTGTTTCTAAAGACGGGCCCACTGCAAATGCAGGATGGAGGTGTTTCTAATGACGGGCCCACTGCAAATGCAGGATGGAGGTGTTTCTAATGACGGGCCCACTGCAAATGCAGGATGGAGGTGTTTTTCTAATGTTTCTAACGGGCCCACTGCAAATGCAGGATGGAGGTGTTTCTAATAACGGGCCCACTGCAAATGCAGGATGGAGGTGTTTCTAATGACGGGCCCACTGCAAATGCAGGATGGAGGTGTTTCTAATGACGGGCCCACTGCAAATGCAGGATGGAGGTGTTTCTAATGACGGGCCCACTGCAAATGCAGGATGGAGGTGTTTCTAATGACGGGCCCACTGCAAATGCAGGATGGAGGTGTTTCTAATGACGGGCCCACTGCAAATGCAGGATGGAGGTGTTTCTAATGACGGGCCCACTGCAAATGCAGGATGGAGGTGTTTCTAATGGCGGGCCCACTGCTGCCACTGCAATGCAGGATGGAGGTGTTTCTAATGACGGGCCCACTGCAATGCAGGATGGAGGTGTTTCTAATGACGGGCCCACTGCAATGCAGGATGGAGGTGTTTCTAATGACGGGCCCACTGCAATGCAGGATGGAGGTGTTTCTAATGACGGGCCCACTGCAATGCAGGATGGAGGTGTTTCTAATGACGGGCCCACTGCAATGCAGGATGGAGGTGTTTCTAATGACGGGGCCACTGCAAATGCAGGATGGAGGTGTTTCTAATGACGGGCCCACTGCAATGCAGGATGGAGGTGTTTCTAATGACGGGCCCACTGCAATGCAGGATGGATGGCGGGCCCACTGCAATGCAGGATGGAGGTGTTTCTAATGACGGGCCCACTGCAATGCAGGATGGAGGTGTTTCTAATGACGGGGCCACTGCAAATGCAGGATGGAGGTGTTTCTAATGACGGGCCCACTGCAATGCAGGATGGAGGTGTTTCTAATGACAGAATCACAGTTCTGCGAGACTTCACACAAGGAAAATCAGTCATCTTAACACCATGAACACAGGAGGAATAAAATAAACAAGGAAGCAAAAGTCACAAAATGGGACTGAGGATCTCTCACCACGCAGGTCGCCGCTCTCATAGGTGCAAGGCAAAGTTCTACTGCGAGAGCACCTCTCTCTGCAAACACGCCAAACCGGTTTCTGCTCACACGGATCCCTGAGAGCATGCTCACTCCAGGGCTTCTCACGCTGCACCAGGGCACGGAGTGAGCGGACCCAGTGCACACCTGACGCCTAGCCCCGCCTCTCTGGATCCCCAAGCAGGACTCCGACGAGCATGAAGGTTTCCTGAGCAAATGGTGGTGCATGTCTTGAGAAATAAAATGAGTGAATTAAAACAGTTTACATCCCAAAGATTAAAATTTGAATTTTTTCATGGATTAAGAATGCAGATTGACTGCTGGAACTGTAGATGTAGGCTACAATTTAAACCACCGATAGATATGGCACAAGCTTAACTTTGTTGTTTACTGAAAGGCATCGGAGGGCCATACAAATCACAAGGGGACAAAATTGTCCTTTATTGAGGAGACATACACAAAAAGAAAGTCTGCCAAAGTCCTACTGCGTGTGAACAGATGTCTAAACACGTCTGTCTGGACCACAGCTAATACATCTCAATAAATGGATCTTAAATATAACATTATAATATTTATATTACTGCTAATCAAGTGTAATACGAAGCTGCTGCTCGAATCATTTTGGAACTAGTATAATTTTGAACTTTTTGTGACCTGGTTGTTGTGTAAATGAAATATGGTGGCAGCTATACCAAGAATCCGGAGGTCCTTTATGGCGATGTCTGAAGAAGATCCTGAACCACAGCCATTGCCTTTCTAAACATCCTTCACATACTTTATTATAATTAGATACATTATCCTGAGAGAAGTTCATTTCAAGCTAACAACTCCCATTATGGATCAAGCTTTCACAAGCAACAAAAGGCAATGTCTATGACATGCAAATACAATAGACTAAGAGAGTCAATCGACTATTAATGAGCATTAATGTTGAAGCACACTAAGGCCAAAATGGAAAAGCTGTCCTGTGTACACTAGTTGAATATCAAACACAACTGTTCAGCACGACTGTCCACACAAAACGACTGATGTACGTCAGGCTTGTTGTAAGCTGATTTGAATATTGAAACGATTAGCATTTGGCTAACAATAAAGTTAACAGACAAGGAGGTTAGGATGTCTAGGCTTATGAAAACCACAACAATTCACCAGTAACTTCCAAGATGGTGGCAGGCACTAGACCAGAACATGTGAAAACCCATTCAGCTAGATCACCTTGGCAATGAGGACAACCAACAGACTGGGTAACATCCCAGTACCAGGAAATGACGGTGTACCTCCCTCTAATAAAAGATGAATAGAAGCATATGAAAAGGATCAACACAGTCCTCTCGTTATGTTAGCCGTGTTTACCGAGACGCATGTACAGTACGACATGGGCAGTGTTGTATGTCCCGACATGAGGGCGGCTGTTTGCGCTGCTTTAGTGAGTGTTTGACCATGTTGGGGCTGGGTTGTGGCACACACCCCCCCCACACACACACACCACACACACACACACACCCCCCCCCCACACACACACACTACACCTGCTCCCGTCTCAGACCACAGGTCTCCTCTGCAGCCCGTGCCAATTGAGCACGTGGAGAGAAGCCACCACTGCCCTCAGCTGTGCCGTTATACACCCCCACACACACACACCCCCACAAATGTGCAACCTGAGCCCTCAGAGGAATAAGGTCCCTCTGGACTCCTGAGACCAACCGGGATGAATTGAAAACAGTTGCCACAGCAACACAGCACCCATTTTCTTGCCTGCAGCCACTGGGGCACCAATGCAAACCCTTAATGCAACAACTCATACAAGCAGCTCTTGCTCTGAGCACATTACATGGGGAAACTAGAAGGCAAAACGCTCAGATGCACAGCCAAATGTTTCATATCATTTCCAGTGGGGTCCAAACAAGGCAATGGCACATTGTTAAACACTTATTATCATCAAACACATCACAGACCACAACATACATTTAACAATGAACCCTTGGTGAGTGATGATTCCCAGCAAAAGATGGGAGAGATTATCTGACCTTACAAATCAAAAGAAGACAGCAGCGGGAAAACCGCAGGGGTTTAGCCTGAAGCCCTAAACCACTAGCACAGTGTTTGCATCCAATCGTGCAGTCACACCTGCGTGATGAAATTCTGCTGTAGAAAAATCGTGTTCCAACTGAGCAGCTACAAAAGAGGACAGCAGACATGAGCGCGTGTATCAGATGTTCATGTTCTGCTACTGAGCCACACACATGTAAACAGTTCTGCTCACACCAACAGCCTATAAGGCACAGTTTTGTGTAGGAGCCTAGCGGGCTTCCTGGTGTGATCCGCAGGTGTGCAGGCTGCTAGGGTTGTGGTGCTCAGGTTCATCTACTGCTCTTGGCTTGGAAAACAAAGCAAAAGGCGTCACCACTGCCTCTCTCAGCTGGTGGAGGAAGACCGCAGAGTACACAGCTGTCCTTACAAACCACGCGACCAAGTTGATCAATACACCAATTTCACTTTACTGATAAGTGATAAAACCTAAAGACAGTCTCGAATCTTTTTTTTTTTTTTACTGTTATAGTTGGGGAAAATCTCTCACCTATATATTATTTAGTACAGGAATGGGTTTACACGCATGTACATATGGAAATTCTAGAGTTCGTCTTATGAAGTGTTAAAAAATATGCGACACATTCCAAACATAAAAGCGTTAATCTGTAACAATAAATCCACATCAATTTAAGAAATTATACTCATACACAAATTTACTCATTTGTTTCCAGTGTAGACGGAACTCGGTTTTTTTATTCCTGGGAAGGACGCCGCAAGTTGGTAGTTTACATAAACAAATTTTAACAAGTGAAGCACAACGCTTTATCATTCAGTCCATCTTGGATCACACGTACTTCAAACATACTTCAACAAATTTTCTTTTATTCAAGAACACAACTACTATGATTAACCAAATCAGCACCAGCAAAGTCCTGGAGCAACTATTTTATCGCAAACAAAAGCGTTTTAGTTGAATGTCCCAAACCTCACGCTGACATTTCATCCTCATCTACTGGAAAACACGTGAAAAGTATGCAGTGCTTACCTGGCACGCTAGCACTAACGGCGGCGAGAATAATACAGAATAGCACCCCGGGCAAAAGCAAGGCCCGGGGTTTCCGCTCGATTCGCCCGGGACGAAGCATCCTTGAGTAGGCGTCTCAGGTGGAGGGAAGCCGAAGAGAACCGAGGGATGTCACTCCCCCATGCCCTTAGGCTGAACGATACATCTGAGAGAGACACAGATGGGCAATGCTGACCACAACGGTGAAGGTAAGGTCCCCTCAGGTATTGCAGTCAGCTCCAAACGCTGTCGTGGCTGTTCCTACAGATAGCAGTGTGCGATAGCGGCTGGGAGGGGACGTGCTGCTGACAGGCAGGCGGACGCACTAATTCGTGAGGCTTGAACAGTTGGGATACGTAAACCCGCGACGTCATAACGCCGAAGTGGGCGTGTTCTCAGGTGAGAAATAGAACGCGGGTACAGGTGCACTGAATAAGCGCGTGCGATACGGCTGGACCGACAGGCGGACGACTCTCAAACCAATGCGAGCATACGAGCACCTCAGAATATATGTCATTTATTCTCTCTTAAATAAAAATAAGTAAATAAAATAGTGAACCATTTACATGATTTCCCGTTAAAGCACATGGGTTGTCGAAATCAGATGTTAATCTGTTTCTATCTTTGGATAGAGTTCTACAGACAGAATGTCAAAGCAAAAAAAATCTGCTGTTCTAATCGCCTCGTTGAGAAAAAGCGTAAAAGATCTCATGATATCCAAAATGAAAGACTGCTCATACAGGTCTGATCCACAGACAAAGTTGGGTGTCAGTAAACTACACTATGTCAACTTTCTTTTCTGAGAAAACATTTCAGAAGTAAACAGAAGGATATTCTGAGGAAAATTCAGAAGACTATGCCTGCCAATGCAAATTTGATTCAAATGAATTCAGTAACCTTGCCACATTTTTGCAAGACCGTTTGCCCGTGTAAACAGCTGTGAAGCTTTGAATGGACCGTGGCTTCACTGCTGGAACTCAGGCACTCCGCTGGATCCTGGGGCAGAGGAAGAGCTCAACAGTAAAAAAAAAAAACAATTTAATGACTTCAGCAAATCATCTTTACTAGTCTGCCACTGAGAAATTTACATAGTTTTATGAAATGGAATACAGCTTCCTTGGTCATGTTGTTAGGTTATATTGTTAATAATATTCATTACTGGGCACAGGTCAGCATCACACGTACGGTGTAACAGGCGTAACATTTAATGGGATATAAGTAGGATCAGTGTAGCTCGTAGCCTGGGGACTCTGGCCCGTCACTATGGGGCTTCTTCATCCCCTTCTCTGGGATGCTTCTGGGTATCCAGTAGCTTGTCTTACCAGTGTCTGGAAAAAATGAACCCAAACATTTATTTATAAACTTATAAACTCGTAAACTACCATGAATCAGTGCTTCAATGAATAGTACAGTTAAGTAAGGAAGGAAAAAAATCTTTATGTAAATTGAATAAAAATACTGAACAAAAACTCACCACAAAAGCCTTCACATGCACACACACATGCACACAAACCCAAATCACAGTAAACATAAATAAAAAATAATCAAGAATTACCAAATGCAAGAGTGCTACAGGTTCTGAGGCGTTTCCTCTAAATGTAAACAGATCATATAAGTTCATGATAAGAAGTTGTTAATGTTCAAACAGCCTCCATCTCCCTGAAATCTGGGCCTTGTGCTGACCACGGGCCTTTGGTTTGGATACCAACATTGGTACTAAGTGACAGCAAACACTGTTATTTTGCTGAATTACCCAAATGTTATTCTATTTGGTAAAAAATCTAATCAGATTTTAAAACAAAATTTCCATTTTACTTTTTATTATAAATTCAATCATAGATTTGTAGCATTATTTATTTTTATTATATTTTATGTTGATTGTTTAAGAAACATGTTATAAAGAACACTGTACCTGTGTTTTTGTTGACAGAGAGGGTAGTGGCCCAGAAGTGTTTGGATTGCGATGGTTATAAAAAAGCGATTGTCAAAGGGCGCCCTCTACTGTCATGTTTTGGAAACAAACACAATGTATATAGAACAGTATGTCTGTTCGTGTAGAGAAGAAAAGTGGAACTTATGGAGTTTCATTGGGGGTTACATAAAAATGAATTCTGATGAAATAAAGATAAATAAATAAAGATGCAATCTTTATTGGAGACCAGAGGGGAAGTTGGGGATGTACAGAAAGGAAGTCCGATCCCGTCTGGTGACACTTCTGCACAGCAACTCGTGTTATGGATATAACAAAAACAAACTTCATTCACCGAATGACTTTCAGCAAAAAGAAAGTAATTTTGATTTCACTGTAATCAAAAGACTAGAACATTGAAATGGCTGCTCCACTAACTCAGGTCTTGTTCTTTAGTATTTAACTGTTAACAAATAAATAGTTTGTTTAGGCCTAAATGGACAAATACAGCGTCCTCCATAATTATTGGCTCCCCTGGTTAAGAACTGTTCTTTGGTGGGGAAAAAAAATCACACATTAATAAATAAATCTTTTGAATGAAATCATGGGTGCAACATGTATCGGCCCCCTGGTGTTAGTGCTTTGTGCAGCCTCCGTTTGCCAACAATACAGCACTTAATCTTCTCCTATAACTCTTCACAAGATGGGAGGATACAGATAGAGGGATCTGCCCATAATTCCTCTTTGCACAACCTCTCTAAATCGTCCAGAGTCCTGGGTCTCCTCCTACGCTCTCTCCTCTCCAGCTCACCCCACAGGTGTTCTACTGGGTTGAGGTCTGGGGACTGAGATGGCCATGAGAGATGATTTTGTCAAGAAAAGCATCTGCACAGGAGCGAATCAGGAGGTTTATTGGTGACGACGCCTGATCTTTCATCCTTCAGCGATTAAGAAACACTCACCAGGAATGACACAACACTTGTGTTATACGGCAGCAGGTCCAGAATAGCACGTTGGCACTTTAAAACGCAACATTCTCACATGTCAAATACTGTCTCATGAATATATAAGACAAATAAATATATTACCACTTTATGCACCATGTTTCTGTTACAGGTAGAAAAAATGGTCTAGCAAGCAAGAGGTACAGATGTTGACATCCTATTGAGAACATAACCATTGTGTCATACAGACAGCCATTTCTGATTATGACTAATAACTAATAAATAACACGTACAGATGTGCCAGAGAAACACGCGTTACCCAATACCTTTAAGATTGTTTTCTACGCCACCACACACACGGTTCATGACTGCAAAGTGGATCCAACTCGTTTGCTGGACGTTAACGCTCACACACGGTGTACCACGGGTACGTGGCAGTATGGCATGGTTCTCAGGGACATACTGAACAAGACCGAGGACACAAAGGGTAGGAAAGATTGCTGAGTGACTGGTGTTCACACGTTACCCGTGTTACCCAGGACAATACACTTTTGTAGAATGAGTGATTTGGGACTGAGAAACGTGAAACTGCTTTTCACTAAGCAGTAAGGTAAACCATCACTTCAGCTTACAGTGCCTCTGAATCCACACAAAGGCTGCACCCATGAAACAAACAGGTAAATACTAATGCACACCCACCACTGTGCTGGTCTGTGTGTGTATGGGGGGGCGGGGAGTGTCTCTGTGCCAAAGTGCAAGAGGTAAGCAAAGGGCAGCGAGACAGGACGACAGGACGACAGGACAACAGGACTACTGGCTAGTGTTACACAAACGCCCCACTCACCACACCTGACACACACACACACACACACACACACACACACACACACACCACACACACACACACACACACACACACACACACTTACATGTGCACCAGCACACGGAAGTGGGCGCGTATCTTAGCACTTTAAATTCCCTGACGTTTCAGTACAAAATGTGGTTGAACTCCATTGTTCGTCCCACGGGCTGATTCTCCCTCGTAATACCATTATGTTCCCTATGTGCACAATACTATTGGTTCAGGTTTGGTCAAGCGTTAACATGTCATTACAATACAGAGACTTAAAGACACTTTCTTAAAATAAGGAAGTAATTGAAAGTCCCCAAGCAAATGCAAATCTGTAATCATAGAATCTCTTCTGTGGTTGCTTCAGACATCGCAGACAGGAATCCTGCTTATAGAACACACACACACACACACACACACACACACACACTCGCGCACACACGCACGGCCTGAGTGTCACCTACTGTAGCAGGGTGCTCACAGGGTTCCTCTGGACCATACTAGGATCTCACGCAGTCACCAGGCGAGCACACGTGAACACGTGAGACACGCCCCAACAGTAGGACTGTAAGACTTCAGCCTCCCCAGACCATCTGACATCTATACGCAGTCTCAGTACATACAAACTACACAAAATCAGCACCAGCCTTAAACAGGAGAAATCGCTCCAGCGTCCGTGGGACACTCGGTGCACGTTGAGCTTGTCCTGTTGCCCCCGGGGGAGATGAGGGTCTCCCTCCTCACTTCCTGTCCGTTTACCCTGATCCCGGGTCAGGAGGAGGGGGATCAACGGACGCCCGCACATCCACGCAGCGGAGGAGCTACCACGCAGCCCCTGGTGTCACGGGCTGCGTTCTGGGGCTTCCTGCCCTTGGCTGCAGGGCTCCTGGTGGCCCCCTGGAGATGCTGAGGTACAGTGGGATGTAGCAGAGGCCTCCGCCCTGTCTCCTCCACCCTCAGGGACCATCTCGCTCTGCAGCACCAGACGGATGGTGGCACCGTCGGCTTCCGCCTCGTCCAGCTCGCCCTCCGTGGCCAGTCGAAACTTAATGTTCAGCTTCTCTGGTTTGTCTGCTCGAGAAAGGACATGTATGAGGACACACAAAAGGGTTAGTCAGGTTGGCAAACGCATGAGGAGATGACACGTGGGACAGGTTCTGCAGCTGAAGCCTCTGATCAGTTACTGCCGACGTGGCAGGTTCGGCACTGGCACCCCGACGGTCCCGTACCGCTTCCGAGCTGCCGCTCCTTGGGCAGTAGCAGGACGTCCACGTTGCGGTGCTCCTGCAGGGCGGCGCTCAGGACGGCTCCCTCCCTGCTGAACAGGAAAACCAGCGGGACCGTGATGTCCTGCGTGGGCTCGCCGTCCCCGACCATCTGGAACAGGGGCGTCTCCGCACTGCTGCTGCCCTCTCGCTGGTCTGACAGAACAGAGGGCATCATGGGAGTTTCAGGTCGACGGTTGCATGCTTCCCCACACCCGGCCTTTAAATGCAGGTCAGAGCTCGCTGTTCAATTAAAAAAATGACTTCTAGTCTTTAATCAGCAATCAAGATTTATCTTGTATAACTGATTTGTGTTGTATAACTGATTTGTGTTGTATAACTGATATGCTCCCACTTTGATATGCCAGGCTGGACATGGTTTTCATTGCTGGCGACAGTTTATATCCGCTTTACAACCTCCAGGGCTCAGCGTGTCACGTCCTTACACACACTGAACCACTGCAGGGTTCCTGCCCCTGACAGTAGGAGGCTCCCTTCAGCCCGCAGCCAAGGGGGGCTTCCGGCTAGCAGCACACGTGCACACGTGGCTGAGGACTTCTAAGGTCTTCACAAGGGGCTGCTAGTGTCATTCTGCACAAGACTTAAACATCTGGAACAATTCTGCCCGCCCCTCCACAGCATGAGGGCCTTTAGCCATCCACTCATTCCTGCGCACTGCTCTAGGGGGCACTAGTGGAGATCCAGGGGGCTTCATGCTCCAAATGTCAAACATCAGGCTCTGATGATGTTTAAAGGGACCGAATTTGTGTTTCAATATTTGCACATCGGTCACAACTGAGACACACAACCATTTATTCATATGATGCCATTTTCTCTTCCTTGTTGGTTATATGAAAACTCACAATATCCTCTTTATAAGTTTTCTGTCTGGTGTTTTCAATCTGGTTGTCTCAAGTTCATTTTATTTGTGTGCGCACACTTGATTCAGTTAAGACTTCTATATTGTCACCATCCATCCATCCATCATCCTTTCGGCTTAATCCTCACCTATGAAAATTACCCCGACTGCCCCAGCCTCCTGCAGGCGACGGGCTTTAGCAGCGAACATGCAGCCGCCCCTCAGGGCCAAAGCAACGCGGCCACGCAGCTCCAGAGCGTTCTCAATATGGCCACACGCCGTGTAGGGCACACTGCGCACTATACTGCCCTTCACCTGACACGGAGAGGGGGGGAGAGAGAGAGAGAGAGGGAGGAAGAGAGAGAGGGGGAGAGAGAGGGGGGGGGGAAAGAGAGGGAGAGAGTATGGGAGGCAGACAGGAGAAAAAAATGGCCAGAGGGGGAATAATATTAAGTTAAGGTGAAGCAACTTTATTTGTGTAGCTCTTTTCATACACAGTGGCAAATCATAGATAAAACCATAACAACAAAGCTTATTACAAGCCAAGATCCAACACCTCAGGCAGATTTAAAAAAATTCTCAGTTAAACTAAAATTGAAATATACACATTTAGAAGACCATCCTATTAAGAAGTCGTCAGAACTACGTCACACGCTGCCACAGTTCCCAACACTACTCACCCCGTGCTCGTGCTTGGTGAGGTCCATCCCAAATTTGGCCGGGCCGGCCGTTAGGACCGTCCGACCCAAGAACGGGGGGGAGATGAGCTGCACCACCAGGGGCACCACCTCCTCCTCCACCCCCTCCGGCAGCTGGCTTACCTCAGCCACCAGCTTCACCCGGAACACACCTTTGTGGGAATCCTTCACACACACGGTGGAACGGAGACACACAAGGGGGAGAAACATTAGGGAAGCATCCTGCTGACTACAGGAGACAAACAAACACAAACATCCCAGCGGTAAAGAGGCACCTGGGCCCTGAAGCTGGCGGAGGCCGCGTCTGTGAGGGGCGTGAGGGAGATGCCCATGCTCTTGAGAAACTCCACGGGCTCCATGCCGGTATCATGAAGAGGCAGCTCAACCCCCCTGTGCATGGCAGAGGTCACACACACACACACACACACCTTATGTGTGACTGCTGAGAGAAGGAAGACACAAATGTTAATCTTGGTCTTTGTAAAAGCATCGATCATGGGAACTAATTTAGGGTGGATCAGAAGCGTCTCACACTACAAACTAAAGCCACAAGCTGGAACCTGCTGTGAGTCCACGGACACAGATTCTCCTTTGTCTCTATCTAGAAGTGATACTATTAAACAGATCTAGGGTTAAAGGTCAAACTTGATCGTCACATGACTGGATTCATCAACGAAGGCCTAAAGTAGCTTTCAGCAGGAAAGAAGCAAAGTACCTAACAGGAGGGGAGAGGGGGGGGCGGCCCACCCCTGTGAGGTATTTGTAGTTGTCTCTGATGGTCTTGGCGTAGGTCGGGTTGTTGGGGAAGAGGGTCTGTGCGCTGGGGCAGGAATACGTGAACAGGTCCTCCTCACGGGCAGCGTAAGGATCCTGCAAACAGCACAGGGGACACCTACGTAACACCACCCGCATGCCGAGCAGACCAGGAGGCTGATGGAGTAGCAGGAACGCTGTCGTGTCTCCACCAGCGCTACTCAGGTCCTCACCGAGCTGTTGCCCTCACAGGGAGGCTCTGCCAAGGACAGAGACACTGGGAGCAGGTGAGCCTCCGTGGTGAAGATGTAGTCGTCAATGTCGAAAGGCAACTGGCTCTTCTCAGAGAAGAGCAGGTAGAGGTACTTAAACATCTCAGCCAGGAAGAACGAGTCCATTCTGCAGACACAACAAAACATCTTATGTAGGCTTTTGTAAACTAGGCATGAACATACACGCGTAACCTCTAGAACACGAGACCACAAACAAGAAGCAGAAGACTAGGCAAACGTTACTCATAATTGATTTTTTTTTAAGGGATCGTTAATTTCTTTGGTGGGACTTTAATTGATCAATGAGGGACGTGTCTGCTACTGCTGCTTATGCTGCTCTCAGCACTGTGTCTCCGCACTGTGTCTCCGCAGCACCTGTCCTCGTGTGTCCCCGTCCTCACGTCCTGCACCGCAGCGAAGCCACAGGGGACCCTGGTGTGAGCGTTCAGCTTCTCCACAATAGACTGGCCCACTTTCAGGTAGTATGGATCACCTGTGGCCTGAGAGTGAAGGTCACCTTTACTAAACCAACTTTAGTCACTCCACGTGAGATTAGCTGATAACATACATGCCAGTCAGACGCAGTCAAGTTTGAAAAAGCACTACAGTACCTTGTAAAGGAAATAAGTGCTCTCAGCGAATTCTGGCCGCAGTGGGTGTTGACCCCAGTGAACTCTGAACTCGGTAGTAAAAGCCTGACGGACAAAGAAGAGCAGAATCATTTTATGGGCAATTAAATCACTTTATCCAGCAAGACATCTGCGAGTCTCCTCAGGGTGGTTTACCACTAAAAGACACGCTGTACATGCAGTAAAAACACATCAGGCTTATAAAGTAACAACTGTCAGGTACCTCAGGGAGAAACTTGTGCTGCTTGGTGACCTGATAGAGCATTTCATGGGTCTCTATGGCTGGCTTCAGATCTCCCCTCAGGACCTGTCAAAACAAAAGAACATTTCAAATAAAACACATTCACTCCATAATGTCTTTCCAGGACAAAGTCCAAGTGGACAGTGGGGGTCGTGGGGGTCGTGAGGGGTCGTGAGGGGCAGCTGCTGACCTGCAGGCCAGGGAAGAAGGCGAGCAGCGAGTCCATCAA
This sequence comes from Brachyhypopomus occidentalis, assembly GCA_020368025.1. Lineage (NCBI taxonomy): Eukaryota > Metazoa > Chordata > Actinopteri > Gymnotiformes > Hypopomidae > Brachyhypopomus > Brachyhypopomus occidentalis. Next base: position 1,532,567 of record JAGXOD010000008.1, read on the forward strand.
GCCACGTACGTTCACCGTGGGGTTGTGCATGTGCACGCTGAGCAGCAGGGGGGGCTGGCTGATGTACTTCATAATGGCACTGTAGTGCTATTACACACACACACACAACCTTTAGCTGGGCTGCTCACGTCTGACACGCTTGCTTTGGAGTAATGTTTACGGATGTTGAGGTATGAGGTGTGCCAGGACAGAAGGAAGTCCTACAGTATTGAATCTCTGGAGGTACACATTGTCTCCGAGCAGAATATAAGCCTTCATCAAGTATTCGTAGTAAGAGTCTATTCCTGCACCGACACCACTATCTAGAGCAAAGATCACATGTAAGAGAGCACAAGAGAGTGAGCAGGGAAATGCATGTAAGGAAAATCACTTAGAACTGGTTCAAGGGCAAATAACCCAGGTCACATGGTCCAGAGGACACAGGTATGTGGTCTCACCCCTGCGCACCCAGTCTCCATTATGGATGTTGATGACAGTGCCCATGAGGTCACTTCCTCTCTGCCTCCTCTCCCACAGGACGTCCAGGGCTTTACGAGCATAAGCCTGGAGAGCCGTTACACACACACAGCGCCAAACCATGAATTTGATAAAGTTTGCTTGTCTGCATTAAAACTCTTCATGGGATTTTGCTTGAACATGGATGCAACAACATAAATTTTTCTTGATATTTATTGAAACATGTGCCACTTATGGGATGACATAAGTCACTCTATTACATTTAAACTTCTGATCTTTGAGAACAATAGGTTCTTTGGCCACAACAGTTTATCTTCCTTTGTAGTCTGTATTAAGGTCAAAATGCTTCTAACTAACCCTGTAGGGTAAGAACCTGAACAATGGGATCAGGTAATAAGTCCCTCTGTCTGTCATTCAGTCATGGGTATTACATGGGTGTGTACATTTTGCTTCCAGCATCATATTTTAGCACTGACGCTAACTGCTAATCAATGTTGGCTCCAATAATGGTAAGGTGTGTTTTGGGGGCACCTCAAACACAGAGTCCCCGGAGAGGCGGCTGAGTGCGGCAAACTCCAGGATCATAGTCCCGGCACAGGCGGTGCAGGTGTCCGTCTCGGTGCCTGTGCGCGAGAGAGGGTTCAGGACCCCATAGCGCAAGTTCACCTGAAGAGAAGAAGTGGAGACACCAGATTCAACAACAGACATTCATTCTTTCATCCTCCAAACTGCTTAAACCAGTTCAGGGTGACGGGGGGGGGGCTAGAGCCAATCCCTGAAGCTCAGGGTACCAGGTGACCACAAACCAAACATAAGCAGGAGAGATTACAGAGAAGAGCAGTGCACCCTGGGATAGGGAAGGCCACTGGTGGTGTTGAAGGCAGGCAGTAGGCGGTAGCCCAGGTCTTTGGCCATGTGGAGCAACTCGTCTCTGTACCACTGCATCCTCTCCCCCCGCTGCTGTAGCAGGTCAGCCATCACGTGCGCCCCCAACAGGCCACTAGACACACAGCACGACAGACCTCACCTTCGATTTGCTGTACATTATTAACAACATGCTAACTTGTTGACTCAGGCTTTCATTTATTTGCACGTGACCTGTTCTTGAACACTTTATAGAAACGCTACTCTGTCTAAAACGTCCCATGTCACACTGATGAATATATCTGGAAGCAGATGTGCAGATCTGACTGTACCCCAGGACACGGATGTTGGTCTCAAACACAGAGACCACGACGTCGTTGTCCAGTCTCACGTCTCTAACTGCTCTTTTCACGGCCTCCTCAAACTCCTCCAGCCTGTCCAGCAGCTGCCCGATGCACAGGACAAAACACAGGACAAACCACAGGACAAAACACAGGAGAAAACACAGGAGAAACCACAGGACAAAACACAGCATGAACCACAGCATGAACCACAAAAAAGACAAAGAGTGTTCTCGATGCTGGCATTTACATAAATATACTCACCACTAATGTGTCTAAAGTGTCAATCAAGGTCAGAGAGAACCTAAAAAAGAGAGGTGAGTGTAGGTAATTCATTTCTGCTTAGTAGCCTGTAGTAGGGCATCATGTAGTAGGGCGGCTTGTAGTAGGGTAGCCTGTAGTAGGGCGGCATGTAGTAGGGTAGCATGTAGTAGGGTAGCATGTAGTAGGGTAGTATGTAGTAGGGCAGCATGTAGTAGGGTAGCATGTAGTAGGGTAGCATGTAGTAGGGTAGCATGTAGTAGGGCGGCATGTAGTAGGGCGGCATGTAGTAGGGCGGCATGTAGTAGGGCGGCATGTAGTAGGGCAGCATGTAGTAGGGCAGCATGTAGTAGGGCAGCATGTAGTAGGGTAGCATGTAGTAGGGTAGTATGTAGTAGGGCAGCATGTAGTAGGGTAGTATGTAGTAGGGCAGCATGTGTGTCTTATGAGTGTTCAGCCATTATCTGCCCTGACTGAGCTCCTTGAAGGGCTCAAGTTTCTTAGCTGGTCTAGACAGACAGACTGGTTTATTAATTAAAAAGACACCTGTGTATTCATACTAACTAGCCATGCGATATGAAATGCCTACAAACATCCAATCTGTAACAGCATTTCATAGGTGTCTCGTGGAAAGGGAAGAAGCTGGTGGTGGAGAGACCCACTTTCCCAGAGAGTCATCGATGTCTCCACGATTGGGCTCCAGACCTCGAACTCTCCCTCTACAGCTCAAGGGCATCAGCTCATCTGCTGGATATGCATATTTCTGGAGCAGACACAAAGGACAATTGGATAACCATAGTTAAAACAACAAAGCCATCAACCGTAGGTCATGTCGGGAACGGCGAGGCCTTTTATAATGTGAAAAATCTACAACTTACCATGTAACTGCCATAAGCATGATCAAACATTTCCAGAATTTGTTCCCTAAAACACAAAAAAATGCATTTATCAATGCATCAGTCAACATTCCTTATTGTTCAACATAGGGAAAGGAAAGTTATGCCTGCTTCAAATACAAGAGATGCAGGCAGCATCTGAACATGTTTCCAACAGTTTCCAACACATAGCAGGACCCAAATGCCATATAATGACTTCTGAAGGAGTGCAAAGCTGAGATTTGGGTATTAATGAGTATTAATGGGTGATAAGAAATAGTCAATTGGACCAAGACAGAAAGCCTAAACCCCAAAACAGGTTTCTGTTCAGCCATGGATTTCAACATAAAGCCAAGTAAAGTAAGCTGATGCTGAAGTGATTTGTCAATTACCTATTGCTTCAGAATACGAGCTTACTGGTTTTTATTAGATGTGAAGATTGGTTTTAGTGGAGCACCAAGTATTTACCTTCTGATAATTAAAGATAAACAAAGCAACATAGTCTCCATATGCACATACCCTAAGGTGAGATCAGGACACTCATACCTGGCCTTTAATCTCCTACCCTAATGAACATATTGGCTAGGACATCCCGCATTAAAAACTATAACCTTGTTCACCAGTCGTGTTCACAGTATACTACTAAGCACTGTGTCAACGACCCTCACACAGACATGCCACTAGTTCAGACAAACGATGGCCAAGCCTCTTGGTCAGAACCAGTCAAAGTGGCCAAAAGAAACTCACCTGGTTTTGGACTTTTCCTCAGCAGACATGGTCTGACCATCTTGACCAACAACCCCACACAAAAGGCCACTAAAAAATACAGCTACCAGCACCATGGCAAAACCCCTGGAGACGTGCATCCCTCTTAGCTCACACTTAAATGTTCCTCAGATACGACAGCATGAGAACTGGTCTTAAGCAGCTAGCGGTGGGTGTCTTGAGAAACGAGCTAGGTTAGCCTTCATTTTCCTCTAAACCTGTTCGCCAGCTACCTTGCCCAAATTAACCAATTTAATCCCAACCTTGAGGTATATTTATATTAATAAAGATACCTCAAGGTCTTCGCAAACCTTCCAGTTCACTTAATTAGCCGATCATGTAGCCAAATCTTAAACCTGACAAAGCCAACGCGTCAACCACTGAAGAAGCAGCTAGCTAGCCAGCTAAATAATGCAAGGTTAGCTGTTTGGATAACCACAACCTACTTCAACCGTTTTACATGGTAAAAAAAGGTTGATTCTGGCAAATATTTAAACTTCCTACAAGGTGGTTTAAATGGCCGAGTTGCACAAACTAACAATATCTAGCTAACTACAGATTCTACATGCACAAACAGCTAGCTGGCTGTTAGCTTAGCTTAAAGTTTAAGGCGAAGACACTTGCTAGCTAACTTAGCTAGCTAGCAAGAGAAACAAACAGTAAAACAGTCTTTCTCGAGTTTGTCGGATATATATTCCAATAGATCCTAAGCAACAGCACCCAAGTCGAGAGAGACTCCATCTCCGGCTCATTTAGTCACACATTTTTTAATTGAGTAAGCGTTAACCAATCTTGTCTGGCAAGTTTCGGCAATCGGAAAAGCTTGACTACACAATACAGACATCCTCGTTTTTTTCCCCACATTGGCCCTTAAAGGCGAAGGAGTGGGGATTGGATGAAACAAATGTTGGTTTTAATAAAGCAAATGCAGGCATTTTGCACGTCAGATTTTTATGCTTTATTCTTTTTTGCTTTATTGCATTAGTTTCATTTATTAGGTTATTGTATGCTCCGTTGAATTAACAAGCAAGCAGCCCCAACGCGCCGACCCGACGGGGGCTACAAACGTGTAGGCGGCCGTGTTCGCTGTCACTGGGTCACATGCTCGTTACTATATAGACTGGCACGGTGGTTCCTGTTTTGCTGAGCAGTAAATTCCAGTTCAAACGCACACGCCTCCTGGACACTCTTTTCGCGAAAGTGTCTCACCTGCACAGTCGGTGAAGCTCCGTTCTCATGAGTCGGAAAAAGCATAATCCGTAATCTACGGCAGGGTGTCATTTAATCTACGCCACTGTTTAGTCCGTCTGGATTAAAGTTATCACAAATAATCGTAGAAAATGCAACTGCTGGCGCTTTACCGATGAGCGATACGTCCTGTGGAAGCTGGATTTGATAACTGCGCTCTTACGGAGAAAAGTCTCGGGTCGATCATCATGTCTGTAAGTTACAAACTGCATTCATCATTATGCTGATATGTTTGGTAACATTTCGATATTCGTGGCCTACTTGATAGACTCTTGTGGTTTTTTTTGTCTGCGAGTATTCGGATATTTTGTTTGGATAGTGGCGCTAAAATAATTGCGAAGTACAAAAAATAATTTCAGTGAGCTGCGCAGCCGTAGAAGTGTAAAGTTGAAGTTCACCAAAGTGTCTACTGCAGAAAAAAGAGAAAAGTAAATAAATGATAAAGCGTTGCTCCGCGCTAACAGCAAACAGTAGGTCAGATAATCTTAAATAGTCGCCACATGTCCTAGTTCTCACCCTGTTACTTTCTATGGTGAACGACAGCCGTTTAGAATTTATAATGTTCTCAGCCACATCGCACACAATCTTCCAATGTAGACATGGATCTGATCTCAGACCATAAAGTGCACTTGATAACTCATGTTTAACTATTCCTTTTCCCTATTCCTTCTTTGTTGCTCATTCTCTCACCATTTCTCTATCCCTCTCTCCTTCTCCTCCTTATGTCCCCTCTTTGGGTCACTCTCTGTCTCTCTCTGTCTCCCCCTTTTCTCCCAGACACACTTTGAAGGATCCAGCAATGTCACATTGCTGTTTGACTTCTGGAATGTTCATGGGCCTGCAGGTACACAAGATTATAAACCAACAGTCTGTATTAGCCAATACAAATATAGTGCTGATCCTTATTTCTGTTCCTTAGATTAGTATTGAGTTGTTTGCCAAACGGAGGAGTCTAATGAAGCTTGCCGGGACTGCTAATTTATGGGTCCTTGAAGATCTCCAAATTGCCAGTTTATAAAATCACAGCTAAAAACCTAACATGGATCCAACAGTGCTGCCTATGATGATTCGAAATTATTAGTGTTTGCTTAAAACAGATATATGTGTAGAATAGAGGTGTGGTGGTCACAAGGATACATAAAGGATTGTAATGGGAGATGCCTAATCTTTAACCACACATTAAAAAATACACGACTCGGGTAAAGGGCCTAAGGAAACTACTGCTCATGTCAACACTTCTGCTCAGGGTTAGTACCGTAGAAGACTGGGACAACCAGTTTTAACAAATGAAAGCATGTTTATCACATTTTCACTTACTTCAAAGAAAAATAATTCCCAAAGTGTCTACTGCAGTCGTGAGAACCACGGCAGCTATGTACACTAGCATCAGAACAGGTTTAATGGAGACAAAATGGTGCAAAATAACTATAGTACGACATATTTTTCACTTTTCGATGTACATCCATATTACACAATGGAAGTGCAACACTAGCACAGTGATGGCCAGTGTGATGGCCAGTGTGATGGCCAGTGCCTATGAAGCCTGTCTTGCTTTGGTTCAAATGGCATTGTGGGTTGCCATGAGGCTGTAGGAGCAAGCAGGCTTCTGAGGGAGTGGCGGCGAAATTTAAGGAGCAAGTGAGTGAGAGTTCTCGTCTGTCCCTACCAGTGAAACCACTGCCACCAGTCTCCTGAACCCACTGGCCAGCTCCCCTTCTTGATCGTACTCCGATTAGCAGGAGACAGCACAGGGATAAACCCTTTCCCTGCCCTTTGTATCATCTCTGTTTGAACATTATTCCGGGTTGTGCCCTATGAACCTAAAGCCTTCTGCCTACAGGGATGGTTCTATCGGTCTTTATGGTCTTGCTGTTGACGGTGATCTATGAACTCCTCAAAGTGTGGAAGACCAGCCTGCAGAAGCAGTCCGGCGCTGCTCCGCTCGCCCCTGTCTCCACTCCCTTCTCGGCCACACCGACCTGCTTCCCCCCTGTGTTCCAACGTCCAGAAATCAGTTCCTCATTAACCACCAGCCCCTCCGAGGTCTCCTTGACTCCCATGGACCATACTGCTCATACCGTTGTGGTCACACCCTCCCCAAACACGTATGTAGTTCCCCACGCAGTCTGTAATCGTGTAACGCTACGCCACATCCAGCCTTGTGAACCCGTGTTTCTGTCTGTGTTGCAGCTGGCTTCTTCACTGCCTCCACACGGGACTACATGTGGTGCAGGTGGTACTGGGTTACATGCTGATGCTCTGCGTCATGTCGTACAACGTCTGGATCTTCCTTGGGGTGATGATTGGTTCAGCATTGGGCTACTTCCTAACGTTTCCCCTCCTGGGTCCTGGGAAGTGATGCACCTGGAGTGAGAGAAAGCCTAGTGTGACCTGTAAACGTCTCTGGATTGGTTTAATTCACTTGGGTTGAGCTTGTTGAACTGTGTTCAGTGGAGTAATGATATCAGGAGTGCCCAGTGGCTTCATTGCCAGGGCGGATTAGTGTTTTAAACTATTGAATGTGTAGAAGGTGCAATGTTTTTGCATCGCATGTGGGTTTCAGTGGTGCGATGAATTCTCATTGTTTTTTAGGGAGAGACACGCTCTGACGTGCTCTGCAAAGTTTATGAAATGTATTGTTTCCAAGGTCGATGCTGGCAGTGTGAGAGAGCCTTGAACAGTCCAAGTGTAGGAGCGCTGAGGTCCATCAGTCTGTAGTGTTAGCGTTTAACTGCTCAAGCATGCAATTACTGACCATGTAATGAAAGGTTAACTGTAAGGTTGGTAATCATCTGGAGTACGTGGCCCTGGGACCCCTGATTGTCTGTCCAGACGGTCACCAGCTGGGATCGTCCCAAGGGCCACGTGGAAACTGTGTGCTTACAACACGTTTAAAACCCATGACGGGCATAACGCTGATGCACGAGTCACTTTTGCTTTACCGGGAATAACATATCATGTGACTAGCTAATGTTTACCAGTAATACTGTTGTGTATGAGAGGAGAGAAATGTGGTGTTTGTCTTGATCGCCCATGAACTACTAAATGGGTTAAAACTTGTTCTGCAGTGCAACAGTTAGGGTTACTGGAATGTTGGCGTGTTAAACACATCTGACTCAACCAAAGTTGAGTCACCAAGTCTGAATTTCCTAACAACTGAGAAACGTCCTTCTGTAACTGACTTCTGTTCGGTCACCATTGTTTTGTTGCATTTCATTAAAATGCTTAACTAATTTTTGTTTGTTTATCTGAGTGCTATTATTCTGAAAAAGAATTGCATGCCATTATGTTGAGAGAACCGCTTTTTCGAGTATAACTGTTCGAGAAGCTGAAATAATATGGAAGACTGGGGTAACTGGGTAAGATGTTAATTTTCAGCTGTTGAATCCTTTACATGGGGGTGAGACACTGATGTCTGGTTTAATTCTTGGAGGAAGTGAAATACTGATGCTAGCGCCCCCTGTGGGCGCCGGAGGGTAGAGAATACTCACCTTTCCTCAGCTCCAAGCCTACGCATTCTCCCAGCATCAAGTATAGTGGTGGATGTCTAATAATGTAAATCTCACCCCCACACCAGGCTAAACATGTGGTCGTTCGTCTGGTTAGAAAAATCTCAGGGTTTTCCAGCAGCAGTATGAACATACTGATGTGCTGAAGCAACAGCTATAAACAGGGGAGCAACCGTTTTACAAACTCATTAATTAATTCTTTATTAATTCATCTCTGCCTTACAAAATGCACAAGCAGGAGAAGAACAGAACACGGGCCAGATTCTAGAGTAAATAAATAAATAGTGGAGGAAGAATATTCTCTCCAGTACTGCACTGTGGATCTACGAGGGCTTGCTAGCATTACATCGCTGACGGTAGCAATAGCAAAAAGGAAATCGCATGCTATTTAATAAACCGTTCATTTGGGCAGCTTCATGGATATAAACAAAAAGCTTTGAAGGGGTTTTAAGTAAAAAGTTAGATTTTTTTTTAATCAACTAAGGCACAGAAAGGTGTGACGTCTGGCTGAACATGCCAGTCCATACAGGTAAGCAGAACAGAGTGAGCTGAACAACCCTGGTGAGTCACGTCTCACCTTAAACAGCAACTATTAGAGGAACCAAGAGATGATGAGCAGTTATGTGCTACACAAAGGTGAGAGTTTAACCGCATTTAACCAGCGGTACGTTGCAGTCTTCACCAAGAAGTGAATTACCACCACATATAGAAGTGTTACTGTAAAAAATAAATATTCCATTTCAAGAACTAAAACATGTTCTCATTTCTTCTTGCATTTAAATAGACAATATTTAGCATTGGAATATGCTCATATTCCATTGTCAAAAGAAAGCAAAACTGAACTAAAATGCCATTTAACTGTGGATAGTATACAAGTAAATAGAGTTCTATATGCCTCTCAGGCAAATCTGATATTTGCTTTGACCTTCAAAATGTCCTACAGAATGCATTTGGCTACCTCAACAGCAATATAGGTAAAGATCTGGTTCTAAACTAGGACAGGGCTCTAAAATGATACTTACATAGAAAAAAATATGAAATTTCAGTTAAAGAACAGGATGAGTCATGAGGAAGAATCTCAAATAAAGCAAGAAGTTATTAAACATCCAAAAACCCTTCATCAACAATCATCACGCTTGTTTGGGACTCACAGGACGCATCTCTCCGGCTGCAGTGTCACAATCACCTGCCCAGGATCCACCACTGCTGCCTTATACCTTCCTGTAATTGGCTGAGGCTCATCATCTTCCCCGTGCTCTTTGGTCGGAGACTGAAAGCCGCTGTCGTCATAGTGTCGAGGACTGTAGCCTGCGGACGGCTGAGCCAGATCCATGTCAGAGTCCACGGAACATTCCACCAGTCCCTCTGTGTCGTGGGCCCCCACCGTGGACACCCTCAGCTCCTGAATGTCCCTCGCGACTGCAGAGTTCCTCGCCTCTTTCACTGTGGTGATGCCCGTCATTTCCTCGCCCTCCTCTAGGGGGAGCATCTCACTGCTCAGCACTGCCTCGCCTTCCTTTGAGAAGGGCACAACCAGCTCCCGCAGGGGGCTGATGAGCTGCCGGATCTCATCCACGCTGTCGGGGGAGCCCGGGTCTTTGGGGGCGGCGTGCCGTGCGGGGCCGAGGGGGAGCGGCGTCTCCTGGAGCTCCTCGGCCAACTGCCTCTCGCTCTCCTCGGGAATCTCCTCCACCCCGGGCACCTCCAGGCACGAGCCGTAGGGCAGAGGCCCCGCGCCGTCCAGGTGGATCATGGAGACGACCTGCTTGCGTTTCCTGTTCCCTCCCCTGGCCTGCTCCTCTGTGCCTCCATACTGGCTGGCCCAGTCGATGGGGAGCTCCTGCAGTAGGTGGAGGCTGGGGTCACTGTTGTTCAGCACTATGCTGTCTCTGTACAGGTTGTGTCTCCTCTGTACAGCTGCCTCTTTCACTGCTGCAAACGATAGAACAAAGAACAGAAACAACATGGATGCAGATCTCGATTTAGCCCACAGGAAACATCTGATCATTAAACAGCCGTAACCCGTTTGATCTAAGAGGGTCAATGTGCTGCACTGAAACGAACTACGAGTTCAGTCTTACCAGTCATGATGTCGTTGGTGACGGAGTGCAGGATCACGTCCTCGAACACGTTCTCAACCAAAATGAACCGGGAGAAGTCCTCAAAGATGAGCTCCCTGAATCTCGGCAGCTCCTGAGAGGAAGAAAAGCAGAGACGTTTCCGACGTTTCCGACGCACTCAAGCCCGTAAGATCACAAGATCAACGTGCTTCAGGGAAACTGGGCCCCCCGTGAGGTGGGGGAAAAGCAGCCGCACGTGGGTGCGGAGATGCGCGTGGTAGCCGTGCTGTCCTTACACACGAGTAGACGGGGTAGAGCTGCTTCAGCACGTACGGGATGATGATCTGCAGAAGTGCTTCTTTGAAGAACGTCTTGCGCACTGTGCTGCTGTCGTAGTCGTATTTCTGCAGGTGCCAACGCAACGGGAACAAGAGGAAAAGCCACATTCAGAACAGGCAGGTTTCCTCACCAGGAAATAAGCCCCTGGTCTTTCACTAAAGCGTCTCACCGGTGGCAGTTCAAGTCTAGGTGGAGGATTTTATGCCTCACCTTCAGCACTCGCTCCTGGGAGCTCTGGACGGCTTTGTAGACCTGCTCTGTAGACTGCCCCTGCAGACTCTGATGGAGCAGCTGCTCAAACGTGTACACGGCGTTGTCCATTTGCTACAGCAGCAAGAACAAAGCGGTCAACTCGACATTAAATCAGGAGACACTCAAGTAAAAAACCTGAGCAGCACTTAATCAAAGGTTAATATGGTCCAATCTCACTACCCGTTTTATTTTGCCTGCAGCACCGTTTACTGCCACGCGATGTCAGTGTTGCTTTATTCACAATTGGAACGTTTTCCTACTGCAATATGACTGTTCATCCCTAAAGCACATTCCTGTTCGAGCCACTAGGAGTCACTATTGAGCCAAATACGAACCATCAGCTTTTTAAATGTATTTATTTATTTTTTAACTCCCAGTACGAAACTAATGCCACAAACAAGTCCTGAGGTTGAGGCTGGTGCCATTAATTGATCGGAGGCCAAGAAAATGTTTAAAATCAAACAATCAAAGTAGATCTTATGACACACAGTTGACGTCTGAGAGAGAAGGAACCGAGCTAACCTCTCTCATGAGGATCTGAGCTCTCTGCGTGAACACTGTAGGGCTGGCCACGTCGAACCTCTGCTGGAGGCCTTCCAGACTCATCTGCTCCATCTTCTCATAGCAGCTCTGCATCTTCACCGGGTGGAAGGCCAGAATAGAGACCTTCTCCATGTGCTGGAGAGGGAAGGAGAGGCAGCTATATCGTCTTTGTTTTACCTTCAGGTAAGGTTGGAATCAGAAGGACAGGTAGGTTGGGCAGCAAGGCAAGCTGGATCTTAGAGAAATTCCAAACACTCAAACACACTGTATTGGCTCGTTTCAGTGAGCCACATCAAAAACCTATGTGCAGTGATTTAGCAGTGAAGCTTGTTGGGACGTTGGTCTAATTGATGGTTTTGTAAGCAGAGCATGTGAGGGCACTCCTGAGTAGCCTAGTGTCCTCACCCTCCCCAGGGTCTCTGTGCCTCCCTCGTTCAGGGTGTTCTTGCTGAGGTCCAGGAGTTCACGGAAGAGTACGTCCCTGACCTCGGAGAAGCCTCGGCTCACCGGCTCCATCAGGACCTCCAAGATGGAGGTGATGTAGGGCTGTACACTGCTTCTAAGAACTTGCTCCAACCGTGTGTGCACCATTTCTGCAACACACACACACACACACACACACCATAAAATCACACCACCCACGATGTGGTCTGCTAGTAATGCTTCTGAAGACCCATCTATCTCCCCCAGATTTGAACAAACTGTAACACAAACATTTTTATATGCAAAAGTTTTAATGACCACATGACCCATTATGATTTACATTATGTACGTCCACCAGAACGAGAGAATGATGAGATATTCAAGACCACTGCTACACCCTGAGCACAGGCTCAGATCTCTGTACACCACAACAGAGGAGCGCAATCAAGTGAGCCATGCGACAAGTTGAATAGTTCCTCAGTTGAGCTGTATCGTCATCTCCTATAAACTGATTTCCCCTCCTATAACCATGGTTCTGCTTCCCAAAGGCATTATTCACAACCACTCTCTACAAGGACAAAAACACCACCAGCTCCACCTCCACAGCTGTAGCTCCATCATATGCACCGAACACCCCTATGTGTTTCAGTTGTGGGAAGGTCCATCATCTGCTGTGTAAAGCTGCTGTGCTAAACCCTTTTACTAGCTCACCGGCCAGCAAACCTAACGGGAAATTATAACGCTGCTGTTAAATGTACCTTCACCTCACAACCTCCTGCATTCGGGACGCTCATGTCTCGCGCTGTAATAGGCAGTCGAAAACAGCAAGGGCTCCAGACGAAGTCCCTACGTACCTCGGATCCTTCCATAAATCTGCTCTTTGGAGTTGATGATCTGGTCCATGTCTTGGCGGAGCGTTGCGTCCAGGTGGGGGCGCTCTCGTTCGCAGGCCTGGACCAGTGCCTTGTACTGCAAGTGTGTGTGGGCATTCACCTGCTTGTACACGGCGTCCGAGATCTAGCAGGACACACCACCCCACACATGAACGAGGGGCTTTCAGGACATTAGCGTAAACACTGTTGATGATACAACAGTTCACTCACGACGCGAGTTCATGTCTTCACATACTTGAAATATGGCACATACTTGAGACACGTTAGCACACACTGTGTTACTGGTGACAGCCTAATGCATTATGGGAGATGTCAAGTGATGGTTCTCGACACTTTAACAGGGTCCTAAATAACACAGCGTGTATCAGCCACATTTCAACAGACCTCACTGGAGAGCTTTGCTTCTCTGGACACAGGAATACATGCTGGAGGATGGCTTTACTGTGTGTGTGTGTGTGTGTGTGTGTGTGTGTGTGGACTGTAAATGCAGGATTTGCACGCTGATCCACAACGTTCCGTCCTCACCAGCATCCAGTCCCTGTGTCTCTGGGGCAGTTTGCCCTTCAGCCGTGGCCCAATCAGAGACCTGAGCTCCGCATGCAGATTCTCCATCACCAGGTTCGCCAGAACCTACACACACACACACAGGTATGTCTTGTGTAGTAGCCAGTAGCATTTGCAGCCCCCAGAGAAGGTACAACAGCTTCAGTGAGGACGTCGGAGGACTGGACTGCAGTGCATTCTGGGTTTTGCATAATTATCTCTGCACACTGCGCCAACACAAGAGGCCCAGGGGCTCATCACAAAGTGGGAGGCTGCTAAGCTGCAAAACACAAATGATGTTGTACTGTGTGATTGTGGTTCTCCACAACAGGCATGTAGTCCACAGGAGGGCCTTCATCACAGACTTTGAAGCATTAGCAAGAAGAGAATCGAGCTTTGAAGTCTGCTGCACACATCAGGGAGGGTGTGTGTGCGCTCGTGTGTGTGAACAGGCAGTGCGTTCATGGGCGTTTAAAGCAATGTAGACATGTTGCTGAAAATAACACTAAAACACTAGAAACATTAATTATGCCTCTGTCTCTCCTCCTCTCTCCCTCACCAGCCCTCATTAGCGTGTTCTGGACCCGGCCAGACTTGTGATGTGTGGGGTTGGAAGTAAACTAGAACATTTACGAGGTGGCGAGCAGACGAGCTGTGTGGACAGCGTCTCCCCACACACAGGTCTCCACTCACAGGAGCCCTAATGACCTTTAAGATGGAGGTGAAGCTGGGCTGTGTGACCAGGGTAGAGGGCAGGACACAGGCCTGCTCACACCCTCTGCTCTCCTGGACACACACACACACACACACACACACACACACACACACACAACCAGCCTGGCCGCCTCCACATAACAGGATTACAGCATTTCCAGTGTGAAATGTGTGTGAATATTTTGATATTCCCACACCATAGCAGCGCATGGCAGACGCGGCGAACTGCACCGGGCACTGTGGGGAGAAACAGCCCCCCCCTTCTCTTCCTTAACCGGTTTCCATGGGAACATGGGGGCATAGCCAGGTGTGTGCCAAATCACACAGAGCCCTTATAGGAATTCACAAAACCAGACGTCCACACCCAGGGGCAAATACAGCCACTTTCAGCACCATGTAGGTGTGTGTGTGTGTGTGTGTGTGTGGCTGGTAAGACACTAGAATTTACACCATGTACATTGAAGCAGGAGCATACCAACCACACACACACACACACACACACACACACACCCTCTCTCTCTCAAAGGGCACATTATTTCCAGCTTGCATTAACTCATAAGGATGTAGCAGAGATGGGTGGTGGCGGTGCTGTCATGTGTGCACTTACAGTTCATTCATCAGGGTGAGTTCCACAACACCACCCTTTAATGGCTAAAATAAACAAATGGCTCTCCCTCTCTTTCTCCCCCTCTCCCTCTCTCCTCCTCTCCCTTTTTTATCCCCCCTCTTTCTCCCTCTCCCTCTATCCCCCTCTTTCTCCCTCTCTCTATCCCCCTCTTTCTCCGTCTCTCTATCCCCCTCTTTCTCCGTCTCTCTATCCCCCTCTCCCTCTCTTTCTCCCCCTCTCCCTCGCTTTCTCCCTCTCTCTATCCCCCTCTCTCTCTCTCTCTATCCCCCTCTTTCTCCCTCTCTCTATCCCCCTCTCCCTCTCTTTCTCCCCCTCTCCCTCTCTTTCTCCCTCTCTCTATCCCCCTCTCCCTCTCTTTCTCCCCTCTCTTTCTCCCCCTCTCCCTCTCTATCCCCCTCTCCCTCTCTTTCTCCCCTCTCCCTCGCTTTCTCCCTCTCTCTATCCCCCTCTCTTTCTCCCCTCTCCCTCTCTTTATCCCCCTCTCTTTCTCCCCCTCTCCCTCTCTTTCTCCCTCTCTCTATCCCCCTCTCCCTCTCTCTCCCCCTCTCCCTCGCTTTCTCCCTCTCTCTATCCCCCTCTCTTTCTCCCCTCTCCCTCTCTTTATCCCCCTCTCTTTCTCCCCCTCTCCCTCGCTTTCTCCCTCTCTCTATCCCCCTCTCTTTCTCCCCTCTCCCTCTCTTTATCCCCCTCTCTTTCTCCCTCTCTCTCTCCCCCTCTCTTTCTCCCCCTCTCCCTCTCTTTCTCCCCCTCTCTATCCCTCTCCCTCTCTTTCTCCCCCTCTCCCTCTCTTTCTCCCTCTCTCTATCCCCCTCTCTTTCTCCCCTCTCCCTCTCTTTATCCCCCTCTTTCTCCCCCTCTCCCTCTCTTTCTCCCTCTCTCTATCCCCCTCTCCCTCTCTTTCTTCCCCTCTCCCTCTCTTTCTCCTCCTCTTTCTCCCTCTCTCTATCCCTCTCCCTCTCTTTCTCCCCCTCTCCCTCGCTTTCTCCCTCTCTCTATCCCCCTCTCTTTCTCCCCTCTCCCTCTCTTTATCCCCCTCTCTTTCTCCCCTCTCCCTCTCTTTCTCCCTCTCTCTATCCCCCTCTCCCTCTCTATCCCCCTCTCCCACTCTTTCTCCCCCTCTTTCTCCCTCTCTCTATCCCCCTCTCCCTCTCTTTCTCCCCCTCTTTCTCCCTCTCTCTATCCCCCTCTCCCTCTTTCTCCCCCTCTCCCTCGCTTTCTCCCTCTCTCTATCCCCCTCTCCCCCTCTTTCTCCCTCTCTCTATCCCCCTCTCCCACTCTTTCTCCCCCTCTTTCTCCCTCTCTCTATCCCCCTCTCAGTCCCCCTCGTGGACCTTGCAGGGCCCAGGTGCTGTTATCAGGGAACTCACCTGTGATGCATCTCCACACAACATGTCCCAGGTGCTGTACTGGCCCTTGCTCTGCCTGTAGAGTCGCAGGGCGTTGGTGAACGCAGGGGTCAGGACCTGGTCCTCCTCTGACAGACCTACACGGAAGGAACGAACTTACTCACACCAACAATGAGATAAAGATGATGATGATGGAGATGGCAGTTTGTGTGCCGAGTCGTTTTGGGCCCTAAGCCTAAATCAGAGGATCTTATTTATAAAGGTGTTGATCCAATAATCCTCTGTAAATGTGCAAAAGCAGGGCATACAGGTAACACCGGAGCTGGATTAACAGACTGGCAGGTGTCACCATCTTTAACCCCACCCTGGTAGGTGGTGTCTGGAGTGCACTGAGGGAATCGTTCCAGATGGTTCCTCTTTGGCTACCTGTCAAAGAAGCTCCACGGTGCACCCATGGCATGGGGGGAGATGATGTTTTTCACCCCTGTAGTCCAGACCCTTTGAGGTCTTGTCTCTGAATTGCTATGCTGTCCGTGTGTAAACACAGGCTTTATGATCGTACGAGCTGCTGACATAAGAGGCACGCAGTATTATACAAGCTGAGGAGAAGCACAGCACACAGAATCCCTTAAACATTCTCACTGACAGACAACACACACACTGCCATGTTAATCCTACTTGTATATGTGGGTGAGGATGACCTTTTAGAAAGTCTTTCCTGCGTGTGACACACACACACATGCGTGCACACACAAACAGAGACAGACACACACAGACACACACACTCAGGAGTACCGGAAAGCCTCTGGAGATAGAGAGTGTGTTTGTATGTGCAACTGATTGTTTTCTGTGCATGTTTAAACTTTCACTTTCAGTGACTGGAAAGACATGACAGTCCTGGTGGCCATAAGATTTACTCCTACTTCAGGGTCTCTGGACAAAGACAGGAAGTGAAGCCTAGAGATGGAGGAAGAAAGAAGGGTTTGAGCCTTCCAGGATCAGGAGAGAGAGAGAGAAAGAGAGAGAGAGTGTGTGTGTGTGTGTGTGTGTGTGTGTGTGTGAGAGAGAGAGACAGAGAGAGAAAGGAAACAGTTAGGAAAATAGATCCTCATGAGAACAAACTGGGAGCATTTGTCAGCAGTCAGAGAAATCCCCTCAATTCCCAAGCACACTTACAAACACTGAGCTATAATCAGCGCACATATATATATATATATATATATAACCCTCCCCAGTAGGACCACCTTAAACAGAATGCACCCATTATGTTTCTCTCATGAGTGTGGAAAGTTCATCTGTCATTACACTGGCCCATTTAAGCCAAAAGCAAAGCAGGTTTGATTTGTTTGTGTGTGTGTGTATGAGTGTGTGTGTGTGTGTGTGTGTGTGTGTGTGTGTGGTGCTCCTGTTCGAGAGCAGATCAGTGCACAGATTATCCCCACACCCACAGACGGGGGAAGACGGGGGCAGACGGCGTGTGAATGTAGGGAGACTGGGTAAAAATAGAGCATGTGGTAGTGTTCACGGCCTCTGGGCCCACACCGCTCACGCTGCAGGGGCCGGATCGGCGGTTAGCTGGGCTCCAGGAATGGCCGTTCCCAGCGATCTCCATGCGTGGGTGGAGCTGTAGGCTGTCTGCTCGCTGGACTCCCCCCCCCACTCGGAGGATAACTGCAGGCCTTGTATGCACAGTCACACTGTGTGGGTGACCGTGCGCTTAAAAAGCCACAAAGACAGGCTGCTCTTTCCTACAGGGAACCTTTTAAATGGGATCTCTTGGTTCTCTTGACATATATTAACCCAGATCATTAATATTGCAGCAGGGTCACTATGATTGGCGGGCAGACCACCATCTATCCAGCAATGACACTGATAGAGGCAATAGTTTACCATCCAGTCATCGGTGATCCTTTGGTCAGGTACAGGACAGAGCAGGAGCATGCGCGCGCGCACACACACACACACACACACACACACACACACACACACACACACACACACACACACACACACACACACACACACACACACACACACACACACACACAGTTAGGTTATGTTGTAGAGGTGCCCTGAGCAGGCAGATGAGGAAGTAAAGGGCGGGGCCAGTAGATGAGGGGGCGTGGCAACCCTCACTGATTGATGGTTCCCAGGAGACCAACACGGTGTGTGGGTGGATGTTGATATTAGCTATGGCCCAGTGGTCTATGGGTGGATGTTGATATTAGCTATGGCCCAGTGGCCTATGGGTGGATGTTGATATTAGCTATGGCCCAGTGGCCTATGGGTGGATGTTGATATTAGCTATGGCCCAGTGGTCTATGTGAAGAGTGTTGCCTTATTTACACCGACACCTTTAGCCTGACGTACGCTGCACAGACCCCACCCTGGAGGAGTGGACAAGCTGGAGGATCCATCACCACGCACATCAAAGCCATCTGGACCCTGGGGAAGGGACACGCCCCCCTTCGCTCTGCGTTTAGCCGTGTTGACATTTGAACACAATTCCGTAGCCGTGCTGACACTGTTTTGTTATCTCTGATAAGAGGCAGAACCCATTTTCCATCACCAAGCAATCAGCTCCAACACAGGCTTGAGGGCAGGTTGCCGTGGGTACCCAGGCACCGGAGCGTCAGCATCACACGGGCCCACTTGACCGCCGGCCCTCGTGACGCATCTACGTGCTGGTATTGCTAATGCTGTGCGGTCTGGGCTCAGTGATGCAGCCACATTAAACCCGTTTGGCCACAGGACAAAATAAGCCTGTGCAAGACAACTATGCAATGATGTCACCTGCTCAGGTGTATGAATAGTCAGTGACATTCAGCAATACAGACAAAGGTACAAATAAGGTACAAATAAGCATTTATAGCAATTCAAAGAACGCTTGTGTGCGCGGTTAAGGTCACAGGTGCAGAATGAATGTACCTCACGCTGGCAAATAATAATCTAACCCCAACCTCACCAAACACAGACAGCGCTGGCTGGATAACCACAGCTTTGCATCATGCTAGACTTGCTCCTTGTCCCACAGACAGGAACTTTCTTCCACACAGTGTCATGCAAAAGCTGTTTTAGATAAGCAACATAATTTGGCCTTATGATCACCTTTCGCATGAAAAGGCTGTTAGTCACTGCGAGATCTACATGCTTCCACAGCAGAGAAACAACTTCTGCTCAGGATTATCCTGCTCACCACGATCCCCTGAGCCACAAATAACAGGAGTGACATTCCCACACATTCAAATCTCATATAGAACAGCATATCTCCCCAGCCATCGGCTCACTACGGCCCAGTGATCTGGTGCAAGCCCACCTGAGCTAACCTCAGTTTGGCCTGATGATTAGCTGTGAAACGTGCTGCTAACCTGTTACGTATTAACAATGCTGTCCGTATTTTTACAAAAGTCAGTCAAAATGTCTCAGTGGCAGGACAAATTCTATGTTGGATTGATTTATTTAATACAATTAGGGGCATTATTACAAATCTCATATAGAAGACCACTTCAAAAACCGTGTCACAGTCTGTGGTCGTGTACCATGTTGTCCCTTTTTTGATCTAATATGCTCGTACGTCCAAGTTCTACTTCAGTCAGCTGTGATCTGTCAGAGTGCACGGCAGGCAAAGCCCTAGAGATTAGCCAGATCAGGGTTCAGCTGATCAACGCCATGTGCTCAGGCAAGCGTGCGAGTACAACATGTCTGCTCCTGTCATTCTAATACTGCTCAGCAGATAAATCGTGCCTCTCAGACAGACGTATTTAAGGGACTCTTTGGAATCCGATCCTCAGAGAAAACCAGATCACAAGTGATCCGCATGATCCGCATACATGATCACAAAAGGGCAAAACAACAACAGTGAAGAAGATGAAAAAAAAAAAACAAGGTGTGTCAATTCACAGAAAATCCCACGTCACTGAGGAATTAGAGCCACGGGAACAATGCGAGTGCTAACGAGCTGCTACACAGCCAGCCAAGCAAGCTACGGTGCACTAGCACTTTGTTTTGGTGACAGGGACGATTCTGTTACAGATGTGCCTAAATGAGAGGTGTCCCCTTACCAGGCGTGAGGGGGCGGGGCCATGGGCAATACAGTGGCAGCGTGACACATGCCCACAGACATGCCCACAGACATACTCACAGACATACCCACAGACATGCCCACAGACACGCCCACCGACACGCCCACCGACACGCCCACCGACACGCCCACCGACACGCCCACCGACACGCCCACAGACACACTCACAGACATGCCCACAGACACGCCCACAGACACGCCCACAGACATGCCCACAGACATGCCCACAGACACAGACATGCCCACAGACATGCCCACAGACATGCTAGGAGAATGGCCAGCAAAGCAGCACAGGCACTAGGCAGCCCTTCTACTTCAGCTGTGGTAAGGGAACCATCATTCACTACGGCTGAGACCAGGACCACTGTTGTGTAGTCACACATGGCCAGGCCAGTTAGACTGCAGTGATCTGCGCTGTGTGTGTGTGTGTGTGTGTGTGTGTGTGTGTATGTAAGCCAGGCAGGACTCGCCCATGAAACAAATTCCACTGTGCTTTCTCACCTACTCTGACTACTCATTTTAAAGGCATCCAATCCCGCAGAGACGCACACGCACACACACACGCACACACACCCATACTCACTCACCCACCCACCCATATACACATACCCACCCACCAAGCCGTACCTTGAACAATGGAGGTGATGCTAAAGAGGTGATTATAGAGGGCGTAGCTGTGACAGCAATAGCTTACAGAGAAGTGTTGGGCGGATCATCTCACATTTCTCTCTCTTTCTGCCTATCCCTCTCTTCCTTACACTCTCCCCCTCTTTTTCTTACTCTCTCTCATACTTTCTCTCCCTCTCTTTCTTACTCTCTCTCTGTCTCTCTCTCCCCTCTCAACCACAGCCCTCCACAACTCTGTTCCAGAGAGGCCGCGTCAGGCTGGATGGGCGTGGCCTAAACCTCAGCAGGCCGTCTGTTTGCACCACCTCGGGAGTCGCGCGACTGCGCTGTGGCGGTGCAGGTGTTTGCGCTCACCGTTGTTGGCGTGGCGGACACAGTCCTGGAGGACGGCGAGCCACTTCTGCTGTTCCTTCTCCATCCTGACAGTGAAGTAGTGATGGCGGGCGTAGGGATGCCACAGGATGAGCAGGAAGGGGGAGGCGCACTTAAGGAAGGGGGAGGTGCCTGCCTTCGCCTTCACGCCTGCAACCCAGAGCAAGCGCACACGTTACCGGACACACGAGAGCCTTTTATCAAAGCTAAAAGCTAAAACACAGATAGTAGTTGCATGAAAT
Source organism: Brachyhypopomus occidentalis (assembly GCA_020368025.1). NCBI lineage: Eukaryota > Metazoa > Chordata > Actinopteri > Gymnotiformes > Hypopomidae > Brachyhypopomus > Brachyhypopomus occidentalis. The sequence goes on from JAGXOD010000008.1 coordinate 1,553,949, forward strand.
TTGTTTAAAACATGTTTTTAAAGTTTCAACATTTCTGCCTTTTCTCAGTAGACAGACACTTTAGAACAACATCTACATGTCAAGAATTGAAAGGCCACTGTTTCCTGTGTTATCTAAGGAAGCCCCCCCCCATGCTAATCAGATGGGCAGAGAGCACACACATCACATGTGACTATAAAAACTATAAAAAAGTATAATTCTACACGCTAATACACATGTGCTCATTTTTCATCATAAACCTCCCTGCACAAGGGTTTGTAGTGTTCACACTTGGGAAAAGTGAGCGTGTGATAACTGAGGCAATATCACATGTAAGTTTTCATGAGTCAAAAAGTCTCGGTTTTCAAATTCTCCTCCCCTCGTCCCCCTGCAGACGGACACCCTCACCAGGCAGAGAGTGGTCGAGTAACTTCAGGTACTCATCCATGGAAGTCAGGACCTTGTAGCCAGCACAGTTGATCAGACCTTTGGGGTGGAGGCCTCTGTTGTGGGCCTGGAGAAGATGACAAAACGATTCAGACCCTCACTGCAGGTTCAAGCGTAGACGCTAATCCTGCTAATTAGACGCTAATCCTGCTGGGCGGAGTTGCTCCGTACGCCGCCGTTACAGGACAGAAGACATCTGAAGCACAGCACTACGGTTCCAACGTTCGCGGTACTTGGAGCCAATCAGATTCCACTGCTCGTATTCGAAACTGGAAATGAATTTGACAAATGTGCACAGTGCACACTACAAATACTGGTAGAGCCAGGTGGCCGTCAATCACATTCCCATGTGTGGAAGCTACGGCTCCACCTAGAAAGTTCCAGTGATGAGGATTTCGTTTCAGGCGATATTTGTGCGACAGATGACAGACCAGCAGCCGCTGTGCTACCGACTCCCCTCACCTGCTTGTTGTCATAGTAACTGATGTTGTAGGAGTCGGCCACGTAGATGAAACGATTCCGCCACTTCTTGTTCTCCTCCAGATACTGGAACAGGTCTCCGGAGAAGATGGACTTGTCCTGTAGTGGATCCTGTGTTGGGGGGAGAGAAATCCATCAGGAAACGTGCATCCCTGCTTTTCAGTATTTCATAACGAATATTGTAAAAAAGAAAAAACGAGACAAGGAACCAGGTCAGTTTGGATCCTGAAGCTCCATAAGGCAGAGTGGACGATGCTTCTCACTCGCAGACGTAAACAACGTCACACAGCAGTGAGTACGGGACACAACAACACAAGCTCACAGGGCCTGGGGCAGAAACACTACACCGCCTTTCTTTATACCCTTTCACTTTTGTTGCATCTATATTTTCTTTATGTAGCGTCTCCAGCTGAGCTGCAGCCGATGACACGTGGGGCTGTGCTGGCGCCTACGGCAACCAGACGCCCTTTGAGGTCACACTGTACTACCAGGGCCAGTCGCGTTTCATTCTTCAATGACCGAGGTATGCGCTGAAACCTCAGGATCCTTCTGAAGTGTTTACTAAACCAAACCCCACCCACAACTCTGCCTGATCTCTTCCTAGAGCTCAAATAACTTCCCAGGCCTCCTGTGTGGGCAGGGCGGCAGGGCTGTGCGGGGCAGAGTTGCAAGGTTCCTCAAAAGCTGTTTGCACTTGAGTTGAACAGAAGGACACTTGATCTCCAGATTGAGCCCTAATGTCCGATCTGAGGCTCTGGTCTGGTGTTGAGGGGGCAGGGGGCAGGTGTGGGGGCAGGTGTGGAGACTGGGGCAGGTGTAAGGGCGGGTGTGGGGGCAGGTGGGGAGACTGTGGCAGGTGTGGGGGCAGGTGGTGAGACTGTGGCAGGTGTGGGGGCAGGTGTGGAGACTGTGGCAGGTGAGGGGGTAGATGTGGAGACTGGGGCAGGTGGTGAGACTGTGGCAGGTGTGGGGGCAGGTGTGGAGACTGGGGCAGGTGTGAGGGCAGGTGTAGGGGCAGGTGTGGAGACTGGGGCAGGTGTGAGGGTAGGTGTGGAGACTGGGGCAGGTGTGGAGACTGGACACCAGCCCAGAGGGTTTGTTCAGTTGCAGCAAACGTCTCTGCCCCAGCACGCTGCACTGAGGAATCTGGCAGCCGGGGGGCTGCAAATCTACCCCCCCCCCCCCCGCCCAAAGTGTTTTAGAACGTGTCGGTGTTTGCTGACACGTGTCTCCGCACTCCCGAGGTTGTTTCATTCATGTACGTAATCGACCCCCATGTTTGTTCTCTGGGGCTGAACACACAATCCCATAACTCAGCCCGTGTCTCCGTGTGAGGTCTTTATATGAGAACAGGAGACCAGGAGCTACATGCAGAATCTCGACCGCTTGGAGGTCAAATGGGAACTCTGCATTTAAATGACTGTATAGTATAAGATGTAAAAAATACACCGTTAAACGAATGATGTACCAAGTTGAAATTAATAAAAATATGTGTTAAAATAAAAAGGCGGTGTGGCGAATGAAGGATTGAGACGGCGTGAGGTAATAACGGGACAGAACCCGGGACAGTGTCCCAGCAGCAGGCAGGGGACATGTGAAGGACCAGGTCTTCTCCAGCTGCTCACGAGGGGAGATTCTGGGTGGAGCGCAAATGGGTGGAGAGTCGGAGAGGGACTTGTGGGGTGCGACGGAGGTCTTACGCTGCGGTGGAGAAGCTGCGACTGGGTTCTCGCTCCACCCTCGATCTCGAAGCGCACGCTGTTAAACAGAGACACTGCATACTGCTGCTTGTAGACCCTCCCAAACTCCTCCAACACCTGACTGGTACGTGCTGGAACACACACACACACACAGGCTGTTGTACTGGGCTGGAACACACACACACACACAGACAGGCTGTTGTACTGGGCTGGAACACACACACACAGACAGACAGGCTGTTGTACTGGGCTGGAACACACACACACAGACAGACAGGCTGTTGTACTGGGCTGGAACACACACACACACACACACACACAGGCTGTTGTACTGGGCTGGATCCACACACACACAGACAGACAGGCTGTTGTACTGGGCTGGAACACACACACACACACACACACAGGCTGTTGTACTGGGCTGGATCCACACACACACAGACAGACAGGCTGTTGTACTGGGCTGGATCCACACACACACAGACAGACAGGCTGTTGTACTGGGCTGGAACACACACACACACACAGACAGACAGGCTGTTGTACTGGGCTGGATCCACACACACACAGACAGACAGGCTGTTGTACTGGGCTGGATCCACAAACACAGACGATTCAACAGTTACACAAGCTGACTGATTGAAAGTTTAAAGAATAACAGTTTGTTAAATCAATATTCTTGTCAAGATGTTCCTGCTTGTCATCATGTGACTAAACATGCAGGAGCCATTTTCCCAGCTGCAGACGGATATCTACAATATTCATCCATGCAGATGTAGTGTGTGTGTGTGTGTGTGGGCGTGTGTGTGGGTGGGTGTGTGTGTGTGTGTGTGTGTGTGTGTGCGTGTGTGTGTGTGTGTGTGTGTGTGGGCGTGTGTGGGCGTGTGTGTGTGTGTGGTAGACCATATCGGTTTCTGTGTCCAGACTGCTGAAGTGAGACAAACAATGGTGATGTACTTCTCTAAACAATTTACTGTGTTATATTTTAGCCAACAGGGTCTAAAACAAAATAACACGATAAATCACAAAATGCTTATTAAACATCCTGAACAGAGCCAGAAGACCTCACCACACACACACACAGTAGTGTGTGTGTGCGCAGGTAGGGCTCTGTAGTGTGTGTGTGTGTGTGTGCGCGCAGGTAGGGCTCTGTAGTGTGTGTGTGTGTGTGTGTGTGTGCAGGTAGGGCTCTGTAGTGTGTGTGTGTGTGTGTGTGTGTGTGTGTGCAGGTAGGGCTCTGTAGTGTGTGCACTGTAATTGCTCTGCAGATTCATAGGAGAGCAAAAACAATTGAAGACAAGGACACAGGGGACAGAGACACCCAAGTCCACACACTACACGGGACGTGTCTGGATGCTGCCTTGGGTACGAGCCAGCAGCATGCTGTGTGTACAGCTTCTTGGAGGATGTTATCGCCAGGGCGACACAGGAGTCTCCTTCGAGGCCCTGAGGTCCATGTCTGCCGTCTGTGGTTGCCACCACACGTGTGCCACACACTCCACCTGCCACTCACGGAGACCAGAGGAACCGGAAAACCCGAGACATTCACTTCTGCGTTGTTTAAACAGATGAATTTGTGCAGGGTTGAATGTCAAAACATGGCATCATTCTATGCTCCCTCCACCCATGATATGTGAAACATCCACCTTGCTGACTGCTGTGGAGACGGAGGAGCACCATCACTAGATGGTGCATAGCAACAGATTGGGCTGTAGTCCAATGAAGTGCACAGACCTGATACCTGTACGAGGGCGTCTCTGCCTGTGTGTGTGTGTGTGTGTGTGTGTGATGATTCAGCAGCCCAGTTTGCGATTCACTCTGTAGGGAATCTGCTTCGACAGCGAAGTCCGAGCCCCCCTACACACAAGCCTGCATGAGGATATGTGTGGTGGGTGATAGAAAAGGCTGACTAAACTCATGTCCCTCATAGCTGCTCCTGGAGTCAGCACTCCCTGTCCCCTCCCACAGCCTGTCCCCTCTGCTACGCTGTGAGTGGGACGTGGAGCGGAAGGGCAGGAAGACAGAGACGGGGACGCAGTGGAGCAGAGGACAGACTCTCACAGCGGAGGAGAAAAGACAGAAAGACCACAGAAAGGAGAGAAGGAGGTGGGGGGGGATGGAAAGAAAAAGACCTCGCCATTGGGTGGAGACTGTGTGGTCGCTCCACCATAGTCATTTAAAAGGGCAAGCTAGGACTCGTCTTCTCCGTCTGGAGGCACTCTGCTTTGGTGGGGCTCAGTGAAGGAGGGAGATCGGCGGCTCTATCTGGCGCTAATGCTGACCTTTGACCTTGCCACCTAGTGAGCCATCCTTACAGGCACCACAGGGTAAAAGGACTAATAAATACAGTGTGTGTGTGTGTGTGTGTGTGTGTGTGTGTGTTAGAGCCTTCCATGTGTTTCTTTGCTGTCTGAAAAACACCGTTTCCCTATGTTATGATTGAGGGTTGCGTAAATATACTGTTTGTTAATACATGTTGGAATATTGTCAATATACTGTTCCATAGGGTTGGAATATGTAGGAGAAATAAGCCCTTTAATAAACGTAAGCATGCTATCGAACTGTCGCTCCAACCGGAACTCAAGACGTCGCCTCAGTCCAAACGGCTGCCCACGTCAACATTCTGGGCCCCTTGATTGCATTAGGTGCCTTACAAGCCAAACTGGATTAAAAAATGTCTAGTCAGGATACTCCTCTCACTTCCAGTCCTCCCGTCCCTGATTAAACCCTCTCAGAGGCACAGGGGAGAGAAAAGACTGCAGGAAGGAGAAAAGGAAGAAAAGAAAAAAAGAAAAAGGTGAAAGAGAGAGAGAGAAAGAGAGAGAGAGAGAGAGTGCAAATGCAGACTGACACAAACAAACCTCCTTTTTCATCCACACTAAGACCTGCATTATGGAAAATCTCAGATTACCGAACACAGATGCACACACAGTAGACGTCTGGTCTATTCATGACCTCCCTGACCTTCCCTTATGAGCATGTGCAAGGCTGTAGTAATGCCAAAATTCCAACCACAGCTTTAGACACCCATCTTTCCAGGGCATTCCCAGAATACTTAGAGGCTGGTGCCCTCCAACCAAGGGAAAAGGACTATCCTTTGAAGCATATTCTATAGTCTCTTTCTAGAATCCTAGACTATCCTTTGAAGCATGTTCTATAGTCTCTTTCTAGATCAATAACGCTGCTAACTCAATCATTCAGTGGCTATAGAACAACACAAATGTAGTAGCAAGCTAACACCATTTATCCTTCCCTGAAGTATACAACCATATCAAAGCTGCAGAAACGTTTTTCCAAGAGGTTCTAATACGTTGGCCATTTGATGGCTGACCTGTGGTGCTTGTGTTAGCTGGAGTAAGATACCTCGGCACCACAGTTCCAAACAGAATGGCCATATGACCCTCTTCTACACTCACTGTTTCCACAGCGATGTGAAGCAAAAGCAAGCTGTGTGCTCCTGAAGACTCGACGATCTGCCCCATAACCCCCACAGTGGAGCACAATAAAACCTGTCTCTACAGGCAGGGGCTACAACACCCCAGCATGTGCAGGAGAGCACGCAGGAGACGGCAAGGACCTCCATGCACGGCTACCTTCTCCACAGCTGCACCCAGACAAAAAGACCTCATCACATTTAATAACATCTTAAATGGCTGGTGGCTGAATAAAGACATAATCGGTTTTAACTTTCTGATACACACACACACATATATGTTATATATTTATATATGAATGCTGTAGGCCAATTACTTTAAAAATGTTTAACAAGTAGATTGTGACTATATCTAGACTGATATGACTTCCATCTTCCAGAACATTTAGCAATGAAGAGATAAAGGGCTGTAAAGCAATTATCGGACATACAGTTAATGCCACTGGAGTTACCCGTTGGTGGTTAAATTCAAAGCAGGCCTACAACAGCTCTTTGAAACGAATCTACAGTATGTTCAAGGTATTATCTCGCATGACTTAAAAGACCTGAAGGGTTAGAAAGGCTTCATGGCAAAAACAAAACAAAACAAAAAACTACAGTGTTGGACGATGTATGCAGTTATATCATATTCCCAATTCACTACCAGCAAACATTTATCACCTGACGAATGATCTAAACACACAATGTAATACAGTAATGAAGAGCCTCTCAACAATCCATATCCACGAGTGAACCACAACACACCTTAAACCAGCTTACCTGTAATCACCACTCGCCTTTCCGCGTCTAAGTGGGTAGAAATCACATCCCCCATGGCAACAAATAACCGTAACCAAAACTACAAAAAGAGAAACTCTTCAAAATCAAAAGAACGGTAACTGGGAAAACTTAAAAATTGGAAAACTTATTTGCGCGTTTTCTTATCAACGCCTTCCAAGGGAACATCCCCAGTGCAATAAGCCGAATCAGCTCCCGCAAGCCTGTGGTAGCCCGACGTTTCGGCGAGGTTCTGCGCGCGCAAGGCAAGACTACAGAGGACGTGGGTTTGCTATTGTAACGCTGAGCGCTCGAGCCCGCGGAACAGTACACTCGCGCTTCTTGTGCTCACGAGAGCCATTACTAGTCTAACGTGTTCGGTAAACTCGGTGACAGTCCGCGGGTGTGGTCTCGAGCACTAAACGTGAGGCGTATTACACCGCCCCACACTTTAGTGATGACCGAGTCACTACTCATTTACGGGAATACTCAATAAACTAAAAACTTCGAACTGCAAAAAATCTGATTAAAACATTATTTTATTTATTGTAATTTGACGTTATACGGTACATACTACGGCATACAGGGACATACACAAGAAATATAAACAAAGCAAACAATATAGTCAACTAAACTAAGCACATTCTTTTTCGTGTACTTTACTAAGTGAACCAAATTAAAAGATAAGACGTATATTATGAAACATCAGATCACATTTAAGGGACATTCATGCAGAAATCCCGATAAGTCAGCAATGATTTACATCTTTTTTCTGGAAATATGGGCAACGTTTCAACGGCTTGAATTGAGAACAAAATAGGCTACATAAAAGTAGAAGTGACGGAGGGGGGAGGCTGAACTTACTTTGGAGATAAAATGCTGTGCTGTCCTCTTGTGGACATGTTTGGTAACGACGATTAAATGGCAATCTCGAAGCAAGAAGCAGATTTTTCACATTTTCCTGTGAAAAACAATCGTTCTAAAAGTACACATAAACATTAACACAAGTACTTGATTTGTATCCTTAACAAGTAAGACGATGGATCTTAAATAAATCTACAATATATCATATATATATATATATATATATATATATATATATATATATATATATATATATATATATATATGATATTGTAGATTTATATATATAATTTTTTTTAAATAAAATCGCATGTAAGACTAAAATACATCTGTTAATTGGTCTGTGATCACAACACAAATGTTTGAGATTATTTTCCCAACACTTTGAACCACCGAGCACGTTCTTTTGCAGGACAGCACAGTGAGGAATATCCGCTCCTCTGCGCTCTAATCTTCAAGCAAAGAAGCAGGCGGCACTCCGCTGACAACGGGCTATAGGGAAGGGCGGGTACGCAGTGACGTTGCCTCTCCGGTCGAACCTCCGCAGTCAACTGCGATGTGAGGTGCGCACCCTCACTCTCTCTCTATTGGCAAAGACAGGGGCGGAATACAGCAAGGAGGAAAGGGAGTAGAAGAGACCGAGAGCGGACTATCATTTAGGAGGAGCATCATGGCACCCATTGGATTAAAGGCGGTGGTCGGTGAAAGTAAGTAAACCGTACTGCATTATTACCTGCGTCCGCTATACTAGGCTCATAACATGGGGTAAAAATTCGATGCGGTGCTAAAGGCAAGTTAGGCTTCAGGCCCAGTGCATGTGTCCTCCGCGTTCCTTGCGCATTTAGTACCTCCTGGATGCGACTGATTGTTGCGTTGCTATTGTGCAGCCGCGCTGCACGGCTGATGAATAGCCAGGACGTTTCTTTCAGGGGTCCAGCGATGCGGATGCGCGTTATAATTCATGCAGACACGACCCAAACACAAGTTGTTTCTTTTAGCTTTAATTTAAAAAAAAGACGAACATTTTGCAGCACGATAGCAAAAACGACAAGCTCTACGTTGACATGAAGATATTCAAACACAGAAACGCCCTTATTTTGGGAGGACATTAAAACATACGAATTATGCGGCGCTGATTTCTCTGTGCTGCAATTCCGGTTTTTCTTAAATTGTCTTTTATCGTTAAGATCTTCATTATTCCCTTATCAAAGGTTCACTGATATACGTTTATGAAAGAAAGTATCCTGCTGTTCTTTTTACATTGGTGGATTAACATTCACATTTAAGAAAAGTCTCCCTCGGTGATTGATCACCAGCGCTGTAAGTTGCTTGAATTCCCAAAGGTTTGGCTGCATCACATCGTGAATTCACCATTCTTAAAAAGAAACATAAAATAAAAATCGTCTCGTTTATCGGGGAACTTCCAGATGGTATCGTTAAATGGCGGCATGGTGCATCTTCAGCCGAATAACAGTAGATGGAAGCATAGAATGCGCACCCTTCTGATGTGTGTAATTTCCGCTTCCCATATTTGTCTATGTATTATAGTCTAATTTCCATAGAGGGTCAGTTTAGGCGAGGATAAGGTGACGACGCTGGTGGGCTTGGGTATTTAACCCCTAAGATGCGTGCGTTGCTCAGCGTTGTATAGAAATAACGAATATGCAGTGGGTATGCTGTATAAGAAAATCGGCAATGTCCAGATATAACTGACGGCTTTAACGCCCCCCTCCCATCCCTTTATGCACGCGAGGCTTTAGAAGCGCGGTATCACGCGCGCTTTTTGGGCCATTTTAAGGACCACACAAGCCTACTATAAGGCAAAATATTAGACGATCACAGTGTTCTGATATATGTGTGTGTATTAAGCGAATGATTTACTGATTAATGCTGTTCACAGCTCGATTATTTCATTTGAAACGAGTATTTAAAGGGAATCGTTTGTATTGAGCAATGTGTGACATTACGATTACAAATTATGGTAATTAAGTTACAAAATATTTTTCATACCTATATGCACGATAATCATTATTTCGTTTAAAACTAATGCTGGAAAACATTTCAATTCTGGTTTGTTATATTGAACAATATCCTAATATTTGCTACAAAGGGAAAGGGAAAAAAAACAATAGTTATTGTCTGCAATGCGTTTCCTCAAATGTATTTGTAAAGGCCTCTGTTGTGCGCACGGGGTGCTGCGGAATAAGTTACTGTTGTGTTGCGCGCGTTTATTACGATAGTGATAAGAATGGACATTTTTCCGCCGCACGCACCATACAGCGGTTCAGTGCGCGCTGGGGGGGGGGGGCTCTACACTTCCTTATGAGCGTGCGCGCCCTGGCGCAGGGTCATGACAAGAATCATAGAACGGGAAGTGCACAAACGCGTCACATTCTTAGGTATGCCAAGTTCCATAACAGCGGGGTTTATTCTATAGTAAACAAAGGTGTAGACCCTCTAATGTGAGAACAGCCTACCAGCAGAGACGGTGGTTCAGGAAATGCCGTTTGCGTTGCTTGGTATGTGGTGGAGACTTCGCTGAACTAGTCCGTGGTGGTGTCTGGTCGTGCTTCTGTAGCTACCCAGCTCTTGCTCTGCAACCTGATTGGACATGCTGGAAATCTGCTCAGTGGTAAAATGTTTAAATGACATCCAGGATTAATTTATTTTGGAAATGCGTTTCGTGATTTTGAAAGGTCTAGAAAAAAATTAAGTATCCGTACTTAAAATTAAGTATACTTACTCCTGCAAAGGTCGGATTTACAGTGGAGATAATTTTTTTTTTACTGAAATACAGTAGACTGCTAGGTACTGACTGCTAGGTACTGAATGACATAATGTAAAAACTGAACTAGGCCAAAGCAGGATCTCTGAGTACATTGATGTGAAGAGGCCATCGTCATTAATTCAGTTCTTTAACAATTGTTTTTTTTGTGTTGCTCTCTACATCTTTTGTGAACGGAGTTGGTAGATTCTAGAACGCTGGTTTGGCTCAGGAAGAAGACTTAGGGCTCAGAGTACATTCTGGCATGTCTATAAGGGCTCAGAGTACGTTCTGGCACGTCTATAAGGGCTCAGAGTACGTTCTGGCACGTCTGTAAGGGCTCAGAGTACGTTCTGGCACGCCTGTAAGGGCTCAGAGTACGTTCTGGCACGCCTGTAAGGGCTCAGAGTACGTTCTGGCACGCCTGTAAGGGCTCACGTTCTGGCACGTCTGTAAGGGCTCAGAGTACGTTCTAGCACGTCTATAAGGGCTCAGAGTACGTTCTGGCACGTCTGTAAGGGCTCAGAGTACGTTCTGGCACGTCTATAAGGGCTCAGAGTACGTTCTGGCATGTCTGTAAGGGCTCAGAGTACGTTCTAGCATGTCTGTAAGGGCTCAGAGTACGTTCTAGCATGTCTATAAGGGCTCAGAGTACGTTCTAGCATGTCTATAAGGGCTCAGAGTACGTTCTAGCATGTCTATAAGGGCTCAGAGTACGTTCTGGCATGTTTGAGCCAGTATTGGAACCATTATACAACCTCAGACTGCGTAGTTTGTGTCTTAGACACGGATGCATAAGCAGCAATGCGCACGCTAGACACTTAGCTTAGTTCAGCAGCCTTGTCAGTCTGTGTGTGACACCTTTCATTAGAGCAGCACCCGGTCTCAGCTAAACTACGAGTAGATTCAAGATCGTTTCCCATCTTGAACAACAGGACAAATTCTGCAGTGTGTCTGCTATGCAGATGCTAAAGGGATGATGGGTATGGCATTGAGAGTGTACCCAGGGCCCCTGTATACTGCATGGGTCTGTATTTGACGCAGCTTATTTTGTAAGCCGTGAAGCTGCTACTGTGGTGTGTCACAAATAATGATTCCACCATTAATGGTGCTACGGAGTACCAGTCATGCTAAAATGGCCCTTTGCTGAGAACACACGCAGCTTCTGGCACTGATGTCGGTTTCTCCACCCACTCGCCGTATTAGCAGGGCCTCCTCCACGTTACATCTGAGAGACGCACTCCACACACACAAGGACAAATATAACTAGTAATAAGCAAAAAAAGCTGCTGTCATGCTTCCGTGCCGTGTAGCCAGACGAGAGATGGAGGGGATGTAAACGATGAGGCGAGGGAGATTGGGGTGGGGGAGGGGTCGATTGGGGTAGGAGGGAGGAAGGAAAGCAGTGGGAAGGGGCAATAAAGGAGCAAGGGATGCAATGGAAAGCAGAATGAATGAATGAATGAATGAGACAACATCCCTACTTCCCTCTTGGTTGTACAGCATATATAGTACTGTACTGTACTGTACCTAGAGGAATTAATTCCTCTCACTTTGAGATGGTATTTTTTGCCCTCGTATATTACTAATGAAATTTCTACGTGCAACGGTCAGCTGTGGCACTACCGCCCTTTTTCCTTCAGTACTTCATTTAAAGTGGCGACAGTTCCGATGGTGGGAACGTTTTGCTGTGATTTGCTCTTGACTCTGGAGCTGAGATTGAGTAAATGTTAAAGGTGTTGTCTTCAGCACAATGACAAGAAGATAAGGCAGAAGTTCTATCTCCCTGCTCTCTCTCCAGAGAATACATTACCCAGAGTTCCTGCCATGTGCACAGGGTATATTATCTTGCTATGAAAATGAGCCTGAGCAGGGGAGAGATAAATCAAACTTGTGGATAAGCAGTGCAGCCTGCCAGGCCGTCCGCAGAGCCGTGCAGGCACAGCAGCTCTGGGCCCTTGTGTTTACGGCAGTTCTGGGCCCTTGTGTTTACGGCAGCTCTGTTTACGGCAGCTCTGGGCCCTTGTGTTTACAGCAGCTCTGGGCCCTTGTGTTTACAGCAGCTCTGTTTACGGCAGCTCTGGGCCCTTGTGTTTACAGCAGCTCTGTTTACGGCAGCTCTGGGTCCTTGTGTTTACGGCAGCTCTGTTTACGGCAGCTCTGGGCCCTTGTGTTTACGGCAGGTCTGTTTTACGGCAGCTCTGGGCCCTTGTGTTTACAGCAGCTCTGTTTACGGCAGCTCTGGGCCCTTGTGTTTACGGCAGCTCTGTTTTACGGCAGCTCTGGGCCCTTGTGTTTACAGCAGCTCTGGGCCCTTGTGTTTACGGCAGCTCTGGGCCCTTGTGTTTACGGCAGCTCTGGGCCCTTGTGGTTACGGCAGGTCTGTTTTACGGCAGCTCTGGGCCCTTGTGTTTACAGCAGCTCTGGGCCCTTGTGTTTACGGCAGCTGTGTTTACGGCAGCTCTGGGCCCTTGTGTTTACGGCAGCTCTGGGCCCTTGTGTTTACGGCAGCTCTGTGCCCGTGTGTTTACAGCAGCTCTAGCGTGTTTTGAGTGTTATAGCAAGTGGCTGTATTTAGCAGTTCTGCATATTCACCCATTCGCCCTTAAATTCCAGAACGTACATGTGCAAGTGCTTCGATATAAATCATTCTAGATGATCGAAAAAAGCCAAAAAAAAAGCAAAAAAAAAAAAAGCCTCCAGTCTGAGTTGTTCATGCTGGTAGAGAAGAAAATATATCAGAGGTCCTTACAGAAATACAGCAAATCAAGTTACAAGTGCCATATTGGGTCTGGAAAGCAGCATATTATCATCCCTGGTGATATCGCTGAACCCTGTCTGGACGCCTACATCACTGCGAGGCTCTGTGATTTGGGCTGCTCAAGAGCTCAGTCATTAACCTGCAGCGAGAATTCTCCTTCATAGTGAGGGATGCCAGACCCTGACCAAATCCCTCCACACTGTAGTCCAGGACATTTGTTTGCATATTCTTATGTCATGAATTTTATTCTCTTCTCTTTTCTATTTAATATTTTGAAATTTGTTTTTAAGGTACCATACAAATTAAATCTATTATGATTATCAACAGAATTAGTGTTTACAGTTGGCTAATCACATTTCCTGATTTCCTATTAAAAACATTCTTCAATATCAACTATGTGGGCTGTGGAGCTCAGTTGACCTCATATTGTAAGGTCACCGATGACAAGTGACGAACACGGAACACACAGAACACATCCCTCTTATGTAGGACTGATTCTCATTCAAAACGCAACAACATCGTAACATCTGCCTCACCCGTGAGGACACGTAGAGTGTGTTCGGCGCTCCACGCACGAGGGCCGTCCCTGTAGATGCAGACGGCTCCTACGTCTGGCGTCTCTCGCCTGCCCTGCTCTGCTCGGGGGGGGGCAATGTGTTGCATAATGACTCAGCAGGCAGGAGGCGTGTGCAGGGAGAGCAGCCCCAGGGAGAGCAGCCCCAGGGAGAGCAGCCCCAGGGAGAGCAGCCCCAGGGAGAGCAGCCCCAGGGAGAGCAGCCCCAGGGAGAGCAGCCCCAGGGAGAGCAGCCCCAGGTCCGGCTCATTTGACGGGCGTTTGCTGCCCTTGGACACTGCATCACAGGGACAGACTCACTCGAGTATGCGCTCATAGGTCTCACTACTCCTCAAGGACATCACGAGGACAGACTCACTAGCCCAGTGTGGACACCGACCTAAAGTCTAACCTCCATATCTACAGTTTATCCATCTGGCTATCTATCTGTCTGTCTGTCTATCTATCTGGAAAGATAAATAGATATTATCTAGAAATGCACAGCAGGAGCGACATTCTAGACAGACAGACAGATGATGTCAGCTCAAGGGTAAGTGTGCAGTCTCAGGGTAAAAACGAACCGTATGAATTTAAACCGTTTGGATACAAACGCTAAGTTGGTGAAAATGTTACTGAATCTAAAACTGTTACCACAACATAAATACAAACTGGGGTCTCAGCAAGAAATGTTACAACATGTTCTTACACATCATTTCACAATACAGGGCAAAGCATAGCTTTCATAGATCATAAATAGCGGCCTGTCTCTTTAAGAAGGGAGACGTGAAAGCCCTCCGAGGCAGAGTGAAAGTGGGTCATGAAATGAGAGTCGAGTGCCCCTGGGATAGCGTAGGGTTAAATCTATAGTCCTTCATGATGAGACTGTAGTAGTGGTGGTGGTAGGGGGTGGGTTGTCTAGGGGTCAGTGTTATACCCAGTAACGAATTCACGTCACCCAGCTCGATAAAGTGCCGATATGTAAGACCAGACAATGGCGCACAACAGAATACACTCATGTAAAGGTGTTGATGCAGGTATCAGCACATCGGTGCACGAAATACAGATTCAGCAGGTTGCTCCTCATCATAAGCCGATTTGACATTAGTGTTCAATTATATTTGAACACGGGGGCGAAAAGCAAATCAGAAGTGTTGGGGGCCTGACTCAGGGTGCATGGTGTTTGTGCTTCAGAGGGTTGGGCAGGACGGGGGGGTCGCTGTGTTGTGGAGGGGGGGGTCGCTGTGTTGTGGAGCAGGGCGAGTGTTGTGGAGCAGGGCGAGTGTTGTGGAGCGGGTCGCTGTGTTGTGGAGCGGGGGGCGAGTGTTCGCTGTGTTGTGGAGCGGGTCGCTGTGTTGTGGAGGAGTGGGGGAGCAGGGCCAGTGTTGTGGAGCAGGGTTGTTGAGGAGCAGGGCGAGTGTTGAGGAGCCGGGCGAGTGGAGGTCGCTGTGTTGCGGAGCGGGTCGCTGTGTGTTCTGGAGCAGGGCAGGCGAGTGTTGTGGAGCAGTTGCGGAGCAGGGCGAGTGTTGCTGTGGAGCGGGGCGTTGCGGGCTGGGGAGCAGGGCGAGTGTTGGGGAGCAGGGCGAGTGTTGCGGAGCAGGGCGAGTGTTGCGGAGCAGGGCGAGTGTTGCGGAGCAGGGCGAGTGTTGTGGAGCGGGCGGGTCGCTGTGTTGCGGAGCGGGTCGCTGTGTTGTAGGTACACAGTAGTGCACACGTGTGGTAACACGAGCTCTTCTCACTACATCCAGCTCGGCCCAAACATCCGTTTGCTTAAGTAGACCGGGTCTGACTCCAAGAGACAGAACTCTCCAGTGCAGTAATATTCAAATCTGGACCTCACCTCCAAATCATGTCCTTTGTAATGCCTTGTAGTTGATTAAATGATTAATGTAACTGGCTGGCTAATTTGCCCCACTCCTGTCTCCTAGATAAGTCCAGGGTGGGATTTAACCACCACTGGTTGCCTGGGGAACCTGTACAACACTGCGTACTTATTGATTACAATGTGCAGACAGCATTACATAATGGCGCTGTAGCCTCGAGTATGACATACAGACCTCCATGGGTTCACTGCAAGAGCAGCAAACATGCGCGATCCAGCACAGACGGCCATCTATGAACCTCACCTCGCTTAAAACGTAGGGGTGGACGTTTGAGCAGGCTTCCCTTCCACACACCCAGCTCAGCCAGCAAGGACTGTTGTGTAGTATTGTTGGGAGGACAGACGACAACCCTTACAGCGGCTCTTGTAGTAAGTGAATGTCTGCCTCTGCCAATCCCCTACACCCCCTACACCGGCTCTCCACAGCAGTGTCTGCCGTTTCTTCCCATTACACATCCGTTAAGGGTTTAGAGGAAAAGCCACGGACACGTTTAATCTTAAACTCGACACGTGTGGAAGGACATCTAGAAAAACAAGCGTCTTGACCAGTCTGATCCAACGGAGACCGAGAGCTGTGGAAGGTGATGGTGTTCTCACGTGTTTTCCACAGGCCTGTGGGAAACGATGGGGCTATAAAAGCAGATTATGGTAATTGTCTATGGCAATTTATTGTCTGCAGGGTGATTTGGACATACCCAACTTTGTTGACTGTATTAGAAGGGTTGTTCGCTAAGTAATTACTGAAAATAGTTGCCTCTTGGGGCTTCTAGTTTTCACCATAGGCACAA
The DNA here is from genome assembly GCA_020368025.1 of Brachyhypopomus occidentalis. Classification (NCBI taxonomy): domain Eukaryota; kingdom Metazoa; phylum Chordata; class Actinopteri; order Gymnotiformes; family Hypopomidae; genus Brachyhypopomus; species Brachyhypopomus occidentalis. The sequence continues at coordinate 1,570,353 of JAGXOD010000008.1, forward strand.
TCTGTGCGTTGACCATAAATACAACAGTTAATACTGCCATAACGGAGTTGGGCTTAGATGGAACTGTATCTGTCAGCATGCAACACAACATAAACCACAGGTTTGTTCATTCGATAATGAATTAAGGGAGAGAGAAGCATTGTGCCTTTGCAGTACACAATCTGTACTGACAAAAAAGACTCAGTTATCAGGGATGTTGGTTGTACTGTTGATCGATTTGACCAATAAATAAATTATAAAAATATATGCAACATATGAAACAAGTGACAAGCACGTTGGTGGTTTAGAGCTCGCTGTTCTGCACTACCCTGGCACGAGACAATCTGTGCCTGCCGGCAGGACCCAGGAGGTGAGATGTGTGAAGCCACGATGGATGAAACCAGCTCATGCACCAGTTCTGTCTGGATGAGAGAAGAGAGGAGGGCGAAGGGTCCTCGGCTGAAGATGGTACATGTTTTTGTCACAAATATCTGAGGTTGGCCCAGACACAGTGCTGGTGGCTCTAGTGTAAACAGTGGCTGGGTGCAGACAGAGATGCAGGCAAGGAAGATGAGCGGAGGAGACGAACTAAACAGGCCATGCCGATGGCACACGGATGACGCTCGCTGCGACGCTCCTGCAATGTGGACATACGGCACTGATGACTAATACGAGATTTCCTCCACTGCTGACACATGACCGTTTCATGCAAATGTCTATAGACACCCTGGAAAGTCTCTCCCTTCCCCAAAAAATCCGGGATACTTCTTATTTACTCCGGGAGGCGCATCTTAATCACACACCCTGGCTCTTAATAGCTTCCTATAAATGACCAGGATAAATCCAGAATCCTGTGACAGTTTTGAAGCAGTTTGCTGATCTCCACCCTAGAAACCTGCCTCGTACATGAACAGCTCTGCTCCATCTGCAGCCAGACAGCTCCAGCTGTTTCTGCCCCCGACCGCGTTAACTCCGTCTCACTGCGGCACCATGAATGTCAAAGCTGCAAACAAGATTATTTATTGCAACACTGCAGTCCGCCGGCTAGCAGAGCAATCGGGCTAACCGTGGCCTGACACCGTCAGCACGGCCACCTCCACCCAATACTGGGATGATGGGCTTACAAATAAGAGGAAATTAGAGAGAATAAGAGAACGAAAGAGAATAAGATAAATATGTCTGTAAAGGAACTCGTCCATACAGGGTACGGTGCTTAAGGGCAAAATCGCTGGTGCAGTGCAGGAGTCAGGAAAGGAGCGGGTGGAGAAGAAGAGCGGGTGGAGAAGAAGAGCGGGTGGACATGAGGAGCGGGTGGAGATGAAGAGCGGGTGGAGAACGTTCCCTCTGAGGGCCGTGCAGAAACGCAACGAGACGTGGACCGTCAGCCTTTCATTCCCAAACCCGGCTAAACGGTCCCCTGCAAGGTCAAAGGGCAAGAGAGGATCACTAAGAATATAATCTGTGCAGAATGAAGGTGACTTTCTTGAAAAAATTCAAACAAAACAAAAAAAGTTACGTATTGCAGTGTAGACGTGGACCTTGTGCAGGCCAGTCAGTGTGACTTTTATGAAATTGTATTTTTATACAATATAATTCAATATGCAGTATGTCATCAGTACAATCTGACAGACGCACGTTGAACAGCTAAATTGGAAAGTCTAAACGGGCAATAAAAATGCAATTCATAAAGAGAGTGGCAGAGAGTATGAGTGAGTGAGTGAGAGAGTATATGAGAGTGAGTGAGTGAGAGAGAGAGAGAGTATGAGTGAGTGAGTGAGAGAGTATATGAGTGAGTGAGAGAGAGAGTGCACGAGAGAAATGCACATTTGGTGGCGAGGCTCACGTGTGATTGGTGGAAATGTCTAGCAAGGCCAGCATGCAAGGCACACTGGTGTGTGTGTGTGTGTGTGTAAGAGAGAGAAGCGATAGAGCGATGACTGACTGCTCTTGAATAGGGTTGGGCCAATGGACCATGCGGTCGTCTATCGCCGATGGCTGACAGACATCACGATGTTGAGCCTGCAATGTGATGCCTCTCTCCATCTGTCAGCCCCGCCCACCATTGTGATGCCTCTCTCCATCTGTCAGCCCCGCCCACCAATGTGATGCCTCTCCATATGTCAGCCCCGCCCACCAATGTGATGCCTCTCCATCTGTCAGCCCCGCCCACTAACCGACAGTTGGGTTGTACCCTTCCGACAATCCCGGTCTATGCTGTAATTGAGTGTAGTATATGTGTGTAGTACCTTTGCAGACTGCTGCTACATCGCCATCCACCCCTGTGATGTCATCGTCCATCCTGATGTTTCGCAAGGCATCACGTCCCAGTTACACAGACATTGTCCAACCGCGGCATGGATCCCTTCATCACGCAGACGATAGAACCATACTGTACACGAAAACGGGTCCGTGTGTGTGTGGAGATGCTCGTCTTGTCTTTGAAATGCCAGCGTTAACGTCATTCATTAAACACGGAAGCAGCCTGTGGGGGGTGATGGGGGAATGTCCAGAAAGGGTCGCCAACATTCACAGTCCCGTGTGAGATTCAGTTGGGTCCACACCTGTTAGCAACACTCAAGTAAACAATCTCCTTGCACCAGTGCTTATCAGCTTCAGAAAATCATTGAGGCACAAATGTTTCACTGTACCAGGTTTGAAGCGATTTACAAGGAGATGAATGATAAATACTGTTAAATCTCTTTACAGAGATCATGAATGATGTCATCAAGAAGGTGAAAAAGAAGGGGGAATGGAAGGTAGGACCATTTACGAAATTATATGACATTTTACAACTGGATTAATTAACAGGACATTTCTTAAATATTTTAAACGTAGATTAACAGACATGAGAAGTGATGATTTTAAAAATTCAGATTTTTAAAGCACATTTAGAAGCAATTCAGTATTGGATGCAGTATTGGGATTAGCTGCAGATGTTAGAGAGGTTTAGCATCTATACAGGAGCAGGCGTTCCTAGTGGTGACAACAGTGAAGTCAAATTGGAGGACAGTCATCAGATAACCTGATGTGTTTAATGATCATTGGCTGGATTTTTTATTCCTGCTTAATTCAGTCCAGCTTGTACACGCCTGGAAATATTTTACCTATATAGAAATGATCTATCTATTATATCTACATCTGATAACTGTCTGCCTACAGTCTTAGATTTCAAAATAAACTGTACAGGAAATTCATAAACTAGACTTTGCTTCTCCATCAATTTTATTATCTTAAATAATAGTATTATACTAAATGGTTTGTGTGTGTGGACGGTGTGTATGTGTGTGTATGTATGCGTGTGTGTGTGTGTGTGTGGACGGTGTTTGTATGTGTGTGGATGTATGTGTGTGTGTGTGTGTGTGGATGGTGTGTGTGGATGTCTGCGTGTGTGTGTGGACGGTGTGTGTGTGTGTGTGTGTGTGGATGGTGTGTGTGTGTGTGTGTGTGTGTGTGTGTGTGTGTGTGTGTGTGTGTGTGTGTGTGTGGATGTCTGTGTGTGTGGTGTGTGACCTCTGCACAGGCTCTGGTAGTGGACCAGCTCAGTATGCGGATGCTCTCCTCCTGCTGTAAGATGACTGATATCATGACAGAGGGCATCACAAGTACGTCATCCCCCCCCCCCCCACACACCCCACACACACACACACACACACACACCAGGCCTCCACTCTCCCCTCAGACCCTTAACAGACACCAGGCTACACAGATCAGTGCTGCGTCGTGGCTTTTAGCTGGAGGCATTTTGGTGGGAGTAACATATTCTGTTACATCCCAGAGCAACATGAACGTAATGCGCAATGACAAATACATAATCTCATGCAGTACCTCCCTCTCTCCCTCTAGTTGTTGAAGACATAAACAAGCGCAGAGAGCCTCTTCCCACCTTGGAAGCCATTTACTTGATCACCCCCACCGAGAAGGTAACTCCCCCCTCACTGTCAGCTATGGGTGCTCGTGGTAGATTTAAGCAGTCGATAAACACAGACGTGCCGGTCCAAGCGACGCAGCGACGGTGCAGACAGACCTGATGGTGCAGACAGACCTGATGGTGCAGACAGACCTGATGGTGCAGGCAGACCTGATGGTGCAGGCAGACCCAGTGGTGCTCGGAGCTGTACGTCTTTTCACACCCTGTCTGCGATCACTCAGCGGGGAGGCGCGCCTGTTTGCACGGCTCACGCCGACCATATGTCGCACGCTGTATGAAGCAGCACACCACCAAACACGTTATTGACACAGCCTACACAAACAAGCCATGGCTTGCTGCCATGGCAATATGCGCACGCACGCATGCACGCACGCACGCGCAAGACACACATACGCAACAAATGTCAAACGCATGCGTTTATGTACACGCGCAGCTCCTTAACTGGTTTTCTTGTTGGTCTCTCTGCAGTCTGTACAGACCCTTGTTGGTGACTTCAAAGATCCCCATTCATCGAAATACAAGGGGGCTCATGTGTTCTTCACCGACTGTGAGTACAGGAAAACATGCAGTTACGTTGGGAGACCTGTAGGTGTCAGAGGGACATGAGGAGCAGTGTGAGATGAGGAGTCTCTGTGTGGTCTGCAGCTTGTCCGGATCCCTTATTCAACGAGGTGGTGAAGAGCCGAGCTTCCAAGTGCATCAAGACGCTGAACGAGATCAACATCGCCTTCCTGCCTTACGAGTCGCAGGTGAGACGGAGAGAGAGCAATGTGAGACACATGACTCAGATGCGAGTTTGAAAAGAACAAAAACATTGTACACCAATGCAGTTAGAAATGGATCAGCCACAGACATTATCGTGGAAGAGTTGGGATTTCAGAGCACAACCATTTCGGGAAGATTGCAGGGCACTCTTGCAGTAGGAGAGGAGAAATGATGGATCGTCAGAACAGAGATTGATTCAGTTCACTGGCGAGACAGGCTGCATATACGGAGAGAACCAGAACAGCTTGGAAGGTTATGGAGTGGGGGGTGGGGGGTCTGGCCCACAATGCTTTGCTGCTGATGCTGTCTGCAATGATTAATCCAGTGGAGTCAGAGGAGCAGGGCTTTGATCTTGGTGTGATGCTGCAGCCATGCCATTGGCTAAAGGCAGCCAACCGACAGCCAATAAGAGCAAGCAATGAGCATGAACAGGCATCAAGGGAAAGTCATCTGCTGAACATAAGGGCAGTCATGTGCGCATGTCCAGATCGAGGAAGGGATCTGTGAAGAAGGACTACTACAGACAGGGAGGGAGATTAAGATTGAGAGAGAAAATCAATACTGGGTGTTCAGGAAGGACAGGAGGCCAGGAGAGGAGTGGACACTAAGGGAGACATGGCAGGAAACACAAGGGGATGAAGGAGAGAGAGAGAGAGAGAGGGAGAGAGAGAAATTCAGGGATGAGTGTCCAGTGTGTGGTTCAACTACTTAAATAATGATGTTCGTGTGTTAGGTGTGTACTGATAAAGTGTGTGTGTGTGTGTGCCCCAGGTATTTTCTCTGGACAATCCTGATGCTTTCCAGAGTTTCTACAGTCCTCATAAGACTCAGATGAAGAACCCAGTGATGGAGAGATTAGCCGAGCAGTTGGCCACCCTGTGTGCCACGCTGAAGGAGTATCCGGCTGTGAGATACCGCGGGTGAGGCCGTGGAGCCGTGCTAATGCCCTCCATCCTGTGCTGCACAGGTTCCCTCTGCACAATCACAGTGTTCATACCGAAACAGAGAGAAGAATATCAGTTTGGAGCATCACAGCAGGAGGGCTGAATTATGTTTATATTGGCTCTGAGCCAGAGGTGGTCACCACGGCCACCACAGAATGCTGACCGCTCGTGTGTTTGTCTTCCGATGCAGAGAGTACAAAGACAACGCCACGCTGGCACAGCTGGTGCAGGACAAGCTTGATGCCTACAAGGCAGACGACCCCACCATGGGGGAGGTAGGAGGGGGAGCCTCTACCAGCCTGTGATGGTGCGGGTGGAGGCAACGTGGCGTGATCCTCCCGGCCTTCTGTCCGCAGGGTCCAGACAAGGCGCGTTCCCAGCTCATCATCCTGGACCGGGCCTTCGATCCCGTCTCCCCGGTTCTGCACGAGCTCACGTTCCAGGCCATGGGATACGATCTGCTCCCCATCGAGAACGACGTCTACAAGTGAGATGCTGGCGAGCGCGCCTCGCTCGGTGCTGACGGCGCTTTTACAGGCGAGCTGCATGCGCTCCGAGGGGCACAGGAAGCTTCCGAGCCAGACGGCTGATCGGCGGACATGAAACCACAGCCCAGCGCCAGGCGCTGTTTTGCCTGCGAACGGCCTCCTGTCTGACTCGGCCGGCTGCGCAGCTGGAGAGAGACTGAAGCCTGAAACCTTGTGTCTCATGTGTGTCTCAGGTACGAGACGAGCGGCATGGGAGACTCCAGGGAGAAGGAGGTGCTGCTTCACGAGGACGATGACCTGTGGGTGTCCTTGCGACACAAGCACATTGCAGAGGTGTCTCAGTGAGTTACAACCGTCTCGGTTCGTCTCCGCCCCCGCCCCCCCTCCTTCCTGTTCCTTGTCTCTCTTCTCCTTTCTCAGTGTTCTCTCTTTCTCCTCCCCCCTCTCCTGCTCACTGTGTCTCACTCCTTCCAGATCTCCCTTTCCTCTATCCATGACCTGTATTTAAAGCAGAAGGTTGCTATTTCAGTTCTGCGTTCTCCTTTGCAGGGAGGTGACAAAGTCCCTGAAGGAGTTCTCTGCCAGCAAACGGATGAACACTGGAGAGAAGGTACAGGAGGGGAGGGGACAGGGCAGACGAGGACGAGCAAGGGGATGGAAGGGGAGGTGGGGGGTGGGATGAGGGCAGCAGGGGGGCAGGAGGGAAGTGCTTCATCATCCATGAGGAGGAGGGTTCATGAGTACGTGTAGGCAGCCATGTCTGAGCTGTGAGGGCTGACTCATGTCATCTGAGGCAGGATTAGCAGTGACGGTTACTGACACTGAGCACGTGGCCACACACCCCCACGCTCGTGAGGCCTGCTACAGACATCGCACACATCGCACCATGAAGGACTATCATAGGCTGCCACTGACATTGCGAGAGTCGAGCTCACAGTACAGAGCCCCTTCTCTGTAATAACACACTGGATTGCACATGCGTCTCAGCTTATGAAGGTTTTTGCCATGTTTCAGACCACCATGAGGGATTTGTCTCAGATGCTGAAAAAGATGCCTCAGTATCAGAAAGAGCTTAGCAAGGTAAGAGGAGTCCACTGACCACAGGTTCAAGAGAGACTTCCTGAAAGTGCGAAGGTTCATCTCAACACCTTCTGTCCCTGCAGTACTCCACACACCTGCAGCTGGCTGAAGACTGCATGAAGCACTACCAGGGCACCGTGGACAAACTGTGCCGTGTTGAGCAGGTAGCTCACGCACCAGGGCCTCAACACCGCGGCTCACGCACCAGGGCCTCAACACCGCGGCACACGCACCAGGGCCTCAACACCTGGAATAGAAATATAATTTAAATCAATGTACTAGCACTAGCACAGACTTTCAACTTCTTATGTTTCATAAACTGAACCTCCAAACCCTTCGTGTTGCGCAGGACCTCGCTATGGGAACAGATGCGGAGGGGGAGAAGATCAAAGACCCCATGAGGGCCATCGTGCCCATCCTGCTGGATGCCAACGTCAGCACCTACGACAAGATTCGCATCATCCTGCTCTACATCTTCCTTAAGAACGGTGAGGGTACCGAGCAGGACCTCCACCCCGTATTCACCAGCCGGCCTTCACATTTGAGCTCTGAGCTGATTCTGTGCACGGACTCTAATCTGCTTCGCCTTCTGGTCCCTCAGGGATCACGGAGGAAAACCTGAACAAGCTGATCCAGCACGCACAGATCCCACCCGAGGACAGCGAGATCATCACCAACATGGCTCACCTGGGCGTGCCCATCATCACAGACGTGAGTGTTCCTCTGAGCCTGCTCCGCTGTGGGATAGCTCCGCCCCTCCCCTGCCTCTGCGGGATAGCTCCGCCCCTCCCCTGCCTCACCTGTATGCTCTACCTGTCTGCGTAGTCCACCCTGCGCAGAGGGAAGAAGATGGACCGCAAGGAGCGCGTCAGCGAGCAGACCTACCAGCTGTCCCGCTGGACCCCACTGATCAAGGACATCATGGAGGTGTGTGCGTGCGTGCGTGTGCGTGCGTGTGTATGTGTGTGCGCGTGTGTGTGTTTACTACTGTTACTGTGGGTTTTGCAGGATGCCATTGATGACAAGCTGGACACTAAGCACTACCCCTACATTTCAACTCGTTCTTCTTCCTCCTTCAGCACTTCAGCAGTCAGGTATACACACACACACACGCACAAAGGCACATGGGCACGCTCACACACACACATTACACTAGCCTATTATGGGACTGAGGAGACAGAAGTAGCAAGGATCGATAATCATTTGCAGCCAGAGGCGGAAGAGGGAGCGCAGAGATCAATACCATGATTGGTGACTTGCGCTACGGGGGCGGGGAGGAACTCCAGGGCTCATGCACACGCAGGCAGGTCAGGGATAGACCCTCCCCCGTCAACACTAACTGCACCACATGGAGTTAGATTATTTCAATTCAATTTATTGTCATTCACACTGTGCCAACGTGTGTAAATGGTTGATTTTACATGTACGTGTAAATGGTTAATTTGTATTGTTATATCTCTGTATAAACATATACATGGTTAATATATCTATATTAAATTATAATAGTTTAATTTAGTTTGCTAAGACTGACGCCAACGATGTATCTGCATCAGTTATTGGGACAGCACCCGCTTAAAGTGACGTAGTTTATAGACGGACTGGAAACGAACAGAGTGCGTTAAAACGAGCAGCCTGTCGCCTGTTAACGTCTCCCTCTCCTGGCAGTGCCCGGTATGGTCACTGGCACAAGAATAAGACCCCTGGAGAGTACCGCACTGGGCCCCGCGTCATCGTCTTTGTCATCGGAGGCGTGTCCTTCAGCGAGATGCGCTGTGCCTATGAGGTCACACAGGCCAATGGAAAATGGGAGGCCATCATTGGTGAGTGTGCCGCTCTGCTCTGTAGAGTCACTTAAGTGTGAGGATAGCAGACAACAGATTGGCCTTTGTAGAAGAACTAGTGCTCCAGAGGCAACGTACTTTACTTTCTATTGACTTTGAACTTGTGCGAGAGACTGACATAGACTTTTTCTCGTATAGTTACTCTTCATGCTGTTTTTTGACAGGATGGCCTTAACATGAGAATAGCAGGACCATTCTATCTAAGGAATTCCCAAAAGCACTTCTGAATCCTAACCTACATGTGAGAAAAATGCAAAAAAACAGGAGGGGGGGGGGTGTTGGGATTCCTGGATTTGTTACGAGAGATTGATGCGTGGAGATAGCTGCAGAAGCCCCGCCCCCTCCCTTATTGATATGACCAAAATAACGCAGACGGGAATGCAGTGTTGGATGAAAGTTGAAGGTGAAGCCACCCTTTGTTCCTTCACAGGTTCCACCCACACGCTCACCCCAACCAAATTTCTAATGGACCTGCGGCACCCCGACTTCAGAGAGTCCACTAGGGTTTCCTTTGAGGACCCCAATCCCTCAGACGAATGAGAGAGACAGAGAGAGAGAGAGAAAGAGGGAAGGGTGGGAGAGAGAAAAATCACACTGACAAAGTAAAAACAGTCGCTCAAAGAAGCCCTTTCTGAATCACTACAGCACAAGGGCTTTCTTTTACTCCTCACGCCTTCACTCTATATGCGTTTTATCCCCGCCCCCCCTCCCCCCTCAGGGATGAGCATCAGACTCATTGCATGAACAACCTGTCAATCTAATGAAAGCCCCACCTGCTGCTGATTATAGGCCAACCACAGACCACATTTCAACAAAGGACACTGTTGTCAGACTGCTGTGTCATCCAGACCTGCAGTGGGTGGAGCCTCTTTGGAATGGCCATGCAATGGGCGCTGACACCATCCCTGCTGACTCCCATTCTCTCAGATGGGTGGATTAACCTGCATTGTCCCTAGTACATGCCCTCTTACCCAGGGGTGACTTTTCTATGGGCCATGAGGAGCTCCTACATTTTGCCCTTCCCGCTTTTTAAAAGTTAATTAACTTTTTACGCAGATTAATCTACCCTAGAAATCCATCATATTCCAGTTGTTTTTGAATAACAAATGCAAAAATAACACATCAAATTAACCTTTTTTTTCCAGAAGAGGTCTTTGATGCCAAGTTTTAGCAAAGGATAATTTGGTTTCCATACCTTTTACTTCGATAAGCCAGCTCCCCTAAACCACCACATATCACAAGTCTACATTAACAAGTTGGCGTCTGCACATCCTACACAACACTCTTTTTGCGTATGCAAAAATGGACAAATTGCCGCAATACTTATTAGAGCAATTTGGCTAAGGCCTTTGCAGATGCCAAAGCTTGAAATGTAGCGGTTTTCTCAATATGCTTTAGCGCTAAATAGTCAGCACAAAATCCTAATGAGGAAAGGGATTTATATTATTTGAATGAACAATCCAATCTTTTAAATAATAACGGCTATGTTCACATTACCAGGCTGAAGTGACTCAAATCCGATTTTTTGCCTTAAAAGCCCTGTTTACACGTCGTTTTTGTGAACGGAACACGGTCGGATTTCACATCATTCCAACCACATTCAGTTGGTCAGAGAGAGATCTTGACCACGTTTAAAACAAGTGTAAACGGAATGCATTTTCGATATCCGCATAAATCACATAAACGAAAATACTTTACCAAGTGCAACGCTGCACTTTCTCATAGATTAAATTGAACGTCTGGCATCGTGTGCGCTGGAATAACATAACGGCAGCTTCCAAACAAATCCTCTTCTGCGCCGAAGCAGATGGATCAGTGCATATTTGTAGACGGTTCCTACCCATATTTGAAAGCGTATAATACACTGGTAATAGGCTATGCCGTATCATGTGACCGTGGGTTTCAGGAAGTAAAAACGATAAGTGGGTTTATAAGTGTAAGCACGATTTTCTTCACACTAATGAAAAGTGTAAACGGCATCCGGCCCAGATATGAGACGCATGTTAATGTAACGTGTAAACAGGCTAAGTGTGACGCAGATCTGAATTTTTTCAGGGCAGTGTGCACACAAATCCGATCTGTTCTAATCCGTTTTGAGTCACTTTCCTACGTGGTGCTAGATCGGATACGTATCCGATTTGTCTTCATGCGACATGAATAAGAACGGATGAAAATGAGAAATTCATGCGGCTTTCTGCTTATACGCGCGCGCTTAGGGTTACTGCCATCATCCAACACGTCAAACCAACATTGGAGGAGATCATCAGCAGCGAAAACGGTGCCTCCGACAACATATAAAGCTAGACCTCAAGGTCTTTCTCGACCTGATAATCTACAGCTGACTGTTTTCCGTCCTTCAGAGCAAACTGCGACGCATACCTACATGAGTTTCTACTCATATCACACATGCGACGCTTTTTTGTTGCTGGTGACGTGCGCGCAAAAACGTATAAAAGTGCGCATGCGTGCTCTTTCGATGGACGGAAGCGTTCACATTACAGATAGACACGGGTCACTTGCAAATTATGAAAGTGAACCGTGAAGCCCGAAATTGGAATTGAAACAATGTAGCATTAGAATTGTAATGTGAACGTAGCTTCAAATGTGCAATATCCCCGTGGGAATACCAGCCCTTTTCAGTGCAGATATTGATTTGAAATTGATTTGATAAATCGAGGCTTGGTTGAGATCAGCTTTTCAACCAAATATAAAACGGTTCACAATAATAAAGCATATATGAGATTTCTTTCTTTGATGACATTTCACATGTTTTTAAAACAATGTTGGATCAATATAGATCCGACAACCCCCACCCCCCCTCCCCCATGGAAGAATATTCATCACACACTCTATTAGATTACCCAATGTTAATTAGAGCTTCAAGATTCCTCTGTGAGTCTTTTAAAACTCAGATATCCAGCAATGTGTTTGCTTCATATTTTCATATAGGCACCAACTGCAAACTGACACATTGTACACATCAGTGTTGCTTTACACATTTATATTCAGAAACATTTAGATTTACATAAGTTACATATTTAACACTGGTGATTATATTTGCCGCTGATTCTAAAACTGACCTCCTGAAAGCTCCTCAGCTATCCAGGAGATATAATTTTTAATTTATGCATCTAGATGTATTCATTTTAATTTATGCATCTAGGTGTATTCATTTAAGATGAATAGTCTGGAATGCTTGAAGTTACTGTAACTGTTATTATTATTATGCATACAAAGAGTGTACTTTAATATACTATATCTCTGGGCATTTCTATGATTCTCAAAGGGATGCTTGCATCCAGATGTAAAAATTATTAATTAAACTAGGTTTTCTAATCTAGTTTTTATTCTATTTATACCAGCCCTAAACCCATTAGTTTGACATTAAACACTTCTTGAACTGCACAGCCATTTTATGGTCCACATAATAACGTTTGTTTCTGTTCTGTTTATTAGAGTTCCTTTCATCTCGTAAGAATAAGACAGCGACATAGTCCACCGTGCGTCTAGACAGAGCTTAGCAAAGCTGCACGATTGCTTTCTGTGGCTAACACAAGGTTTTTCAGTCAGAACCGTAGCAAGGCCAGTCAGCTGTTTGCACCTAGTTAACATCCCCACCCAGCGCAGTGCCTCCTTACATACTGAATCTAGTCTGCAGATGCTTCAGGTGCTGATCCCTTTTAACTGGGTTGCTTCGCTGCCTTTTGACTGGACTGTTTAGTAGCAGCTCCCCACCTTGGTGACACTGGTACGTAGCTAATGAGTAGCTCTGGCAGAAGGAGCAATGTGCAGCTTTGCTAATGAAACAAACAACCGTTGTGTTTACTACACGGACACTAAAATGGACTGAATCAAACATTTGTTCCAACTGTTTACAACGGTCTATGAACAAATCAGTTTGAGCTCTCAGACCATTATAAGGTGGACGACATATTTAGGTGGGACAAATGTTTGAATAATTGTAAAGCTATTATTTCCTGTGAGAAATGTGTCTTCAGCTATGTATCTTAAGATGACAAATTAATTTCCACTCTCACAATATATTCATAGCACCTAAATGGGCTATAGATCTCTTAAGCACGTCTTAGTACATCTGAGAGTAATCTGAGGTGTCATAAATTGCTCACATAAATTGTCAGTAGAGTTGACATACGTGTACTATAGAGCCCCCAACTCTGAGGCTTTCTATACATCCTCAAAGATGGCTTACAGTTTTCTGTCCTTCTAAAGAATTTGTATGAATCTTGCTTTATGTTAAATTCCTTTCATGCCATTTTTAACATTCATGATTTCATCTCACATGACTATAATTTTACACCAGAATGGATGTATCAGCTGAAAACACATTGGGATGTTGAATGGTGCTCCAGTTCTAACTCCTTATCTCCATTTCTCCCCATCGGCATCTCTCCCCCCCTCCCACACAGGCTCCACCCACATCTTTACTCCTACCGTGCTCCTGGATGCGCTCAAGACCATGAACAAACCAGATGAAGAACAGACAAGCTAAAAGCATACCTGTCCCATTACCCAGCAGGCACCTCTGCTCCTATACAACTGTGTATGCATCTTGCTCGAAAGAAAAATGAAAATTAAAAAAAAAATGAATTAAACAATGGCAACATTGACAAAAAAAGTTATATATATAAATATATATAGTATGTTGAAAAAAAAATCATTGTAAGTATTCTCATGTTTTACAATGGATGCAAATGATTAAACTGTCAAAATAAGGTTTAAATATAAAAGGCAATTTAAAACCGAAAGTACCAAATGTAATAATGTATGCTATGAAACCTGCTAGAATGTGTAAATGGTAAAGACTTACTTTGTTTGATTCCTTAGTTACTTGGTGTGATTCCCAGTGGCTGAGGGGCGTGTACAAGAGAATCAGTGAAGAAATCATGTCATTTCTCATGCTAAATGCTGAACTGTCTTTTAGCTCTGGGCTTAGACTCCTGTGTGTGTAATGTTAGGTGTGCATGCTACGGAATCTATTTTGTGGTTGGAATGGTCTCACACAGGAAGTACCCCTAAGCTAGTGTGAGGGTGGTTAGGGCAGTTATTGGGCAGTAAGGGGCACTTCTCTAACAAAGCGGAAGGAAACCAAAGCAGACATTGGTCAGGGATCATCAGGTAGGAGACACTGTATATAGTGAATGCACACGCCATTCCTCTTGCAGCCACAAATCTGGCTGTATTTACTTACAAGACGTTTCGTTTGATCGCTCTACAAACTCACATTTTAGTGTCAAAAAGGCCATTGCTTGCAAATGTTTGAAGAATACTCAAAAAAATAAGGCCAGTTGCATTTCAGTATTGTATCCTGTCAGATTAAGTCTTCTCATTGGTTAGTAACGTTTCACTGGGCACTGAGTAGTGTGTTGTTGTATATGCCATATGTTGATGTTTTAACGTCTCATTGTTGACTGGTGATATTTCTGACTGTGAAGTAGTAAAACATTTCCTTTGAAAATGCCAAATGTGAAGCCAATGTGTTTGTGATGTTTAGCTGTAGTTGTAGTAGTAACCTGGGAAAATATCTATATTTGGTTTGTCTGTTAGTTTATCTTCTGGTGCAATGTTAAATCTTCCACTGCTGAATGGCTTTTGCAACAACAAAAAATCCATACCCCTATTTATACAAATTTCTTTCTCTTTATTTCCATCTATGCCTATTTTATTCCTCTGTTCTGGAAACAGGTTGTATATTATGCATTACTACGCATTTTGTGTGATGCAAATTCTTATTTTTTGCTCAGTTATTATTTTTGAGTTTGCTGTTGTAAAGCACTGTGTCTTCTAGATTTATATCAAATTTATTTATCAGAGAAAATATTAATGAGAAGTTAGTCTGTCCTCAAACTGTTTAACTTGCTGAGATTCCATGTTTGCGAGTGTTGAAGCACAAAAGTTTACTTGATGTGTACCGATGAATTAAGGCTGTCTAATAAATTGATGTGTACCGATGAATTAAGGCTGTCTAATAAATTGGCTTCCATTACAGCACAGAATCAGTACATTCTCTTATGCAAAACACCAATGGCCGTCTATAGCGTCAAACACCTCAGAACAAATAAAAGGCATTATAAATGGCACAGGAGGCACTTAAAGTAAAAGTCAATGTTGTACCAGTTACGGTATAGACAACTATACACTCATTAGCCTAGGGCCTTACCTGACCTCACGATTCTGAAGGTGACACAGGATTAGTCTCATGGAATAAGAACAGTAATGTACCTGCAGGCATGACATGGTCATGTCCATATAAGCTTCCTTCTCTCTACAGGAAAACGTACAGAAAGCAATGCTTAAAGATTCCTGGACCGGTTTTATTAACAATTTTGTAGTAATGGTACAAAAATAGAAATTGATAAAAGGCTTATTCACAAATTCTAATGGTTCAAAAATAATTTGACCATTACTAAAATACAGAAATTCATTATTGTAATCAATTGTATACCTACTAAAAATTGTCCTATTACTACAGCTCCCCGATGGCAATGACATCATTCTACATCACATTCCATGTTTTATGTTTTGCCCACTGAGGATGATCAACAAATACATCTACAACAAAATGATTCTAATCTTATAGTATTTTAGCCAAAACCATGTTGCAATTGTACTTATATACTCAGTGCCAAGGAAGCTCTCAGCAACGATTTCACTGTGGCTATATGCTAGAAGTTCTGTATTTCTACATAACGTGTGTCTGAAAAAATATTCCGGACCAAAGTCTGTATTACTAGTTTGATAAGCATAACAGAAACCAATGCAGCATAAGTAGCAAATCTAAATGTTTGAAATATATTTTAAAAAAATCAAATCTGTTTTTATAATGAAAAACACTGCATCAAAACAAAAAAAAGTGACCAAATCTAAGAGAAATTAAATACCTCAGCTCGGCACTAATAAACATAGTGTAGAAGTGTTAAACATCTACATCTGGTGAACACGTACACCAACACAAGTTCTTCTATTTTTGCATCTCAAAGAACGGCTGCAATATCCCAAAACCTCAAAGTGCAGTACGTTTTTATTATTAGCGTATCACAGTACAGCTGCCATGGTTTAGAGGTGCATTTCTCCTAGTGCAGGGCTCCAACCGAGCAGACCCTTATGGTCCCTCAGGAGGAGGCTGAGCAGTGGAGATCAGCAGTGATGGAGGGGCTCACCGAGGGGCTCAGTAGATGCTGGACCGCACGTCCAGCTCGTGGTCCGCAGTCCCGAGGCGAGAGTGTATGCCGGACGCCACGAGGCCTCTCGTGCGCCGGTGACGGCAGCCGTGGTGTGGTCCCGAGAGGTGCCGGGTGCCCGCCACGCACCTAAGGAATGTGAGCGTCCATGATGACGTCTGACCTTTGACCTGTGACCTCTATCTTCCTGCCAGGGGAAGTAAACGGGATTTGGGTGGGAAGACGATGCCACTGGAATGGTGCAGTAGCTACAAGAGAGGAGATCACAGCATGTTGACACGGAGGGGCAAAGGTCACTGCTGACTCCGCTGGTCAAACTGCCAGTGAAACAATCTGCTCCGCAAAACAAACCAAGCAGACAACAAACTTCTACAATCTTCGTTTTCGTGCCACAGCTTGATCTTGTTTTTTAACTTTACGGAATACTAATTACTATTAAATAGGAATTAAATACCAATTTAATAACAAATCTTGTGTGTCCAACATTCGGCCCACCCTGACATTACAACTGGCAAGAGACAATAAAGGTGGGTTGGGAAACGTAGGTAAAGGTGATTTATCCTGCACTACTCACAGGACTGAGGGACATACTGGCACACAGTGGAGCACAGGCACACTGCCCAGCACTGGAGGGGGAGGAGCTGCTGCCAAGGACACACCCCTTTTCTCCTTGTGAGTGGAGCTCACTGGCCAAGCTTGCCTGTGGGTGGAGCTTTGGTCTGCTGAAATGAAAATGAAGGTTTTATATATATTTTTTACATATTTTGCATAATAAAACAACAAAAATCCCTTCAGGTTTGAACGTTAAATCGTGATGAGGTGAAAGTGCTATGAAACATGGTGGCGGCGGAGGGTTCTGACTAGGTGCTGGGACTCTGGTTCTTGTTCTTCTCGGTCCAGGCGCTCCACACAGCGGACAGCGATTAGCGGCCGGCCGAGTGCGACTGAGCGATCCGCCCTTCCTCACCGGTCCTGGGGAAAAGGCAGCGTTGAAGGAAGGAAGGGAAGTGGTGTGACACGCGGGAGCCGAGACGTCCATCCCGCCGCAGGAGACAACGAGATGCTTACGTGCAGCTTCTCTCGTACGTGGTGCCACACAGTGGCGGCACCAAGGAGCAGGGCCCCTGCTCTCTTCATCATCGTCATCATCATCATCAGCACTCTCTTCTGCTCGGTCAGATGATGTACTGCGCTGCTGACCTGATGTGAAAACACACTGTTTACAATCTCGTTGGGAGCACACAGAGATTCTCTGGAACTGAATATACACTCACCCTCCACTCACTGGCCTCTTTAATAGCTACATCCATGTTATAGGTGTATTTCATAGGCCTTCAGGTACTAAGTGTAGCTCATCTGTTGCCAGGCACATTCATTTATATCACAGATTTCTACATCATCTGGACTGGTCAGCTCTGGTCCCCATCCAGACAGCGTATGGTTTTTTAATTGTGCGTTTGGCCATGTCCTCATTCCCACTAGGACTTATTCAAGTGGCCACCTCAGTGCCCCAGAATGCATCAGGCTCTCTAATAGTGTTTCTAATAAAGTGGATAATGAGGGCAGTGGCAGTAAAATTAAAAGCTACTAAAGCCTTTTAGAAAACATGTCGTGTCAGATGGTGTTTGCGGGTGTACGCACAGGGCTCCAGCCGTGGTGCGAGACGGGGCACAGACACGGATCTGCCCCTGGGCGTGAGCGTTGCCATCGTCCTTCTGTCCACACCTGCCCGTCCTCGCCACCCGCAATCGCAGGTGTGTCTCGTGTTTGGAGTACCCCTCTCTAAAGGCCTGCACAAGATCCACATGTGAAAGTATTCATTCCCCACTAAAGTACGGTTATAAGACACACCCCCCACTAAAGTACGGTTATAAGACACTCCCCCCCACTAAAGTACAGTTATAAGACACGCCCCCCCCCCACTAAAGTACAGTTATAAGACACGCCCCCCCCACTAAAGTACGGTTATAAGACACGCCCCCCCACTAAAGTACAGTTATAAGACACGCCCCCCCCACTAAAGTACAGTTATAAGACACGCCCCCCCCCACTAAAGTACGGTTATAAGACACGCCCCCCCCCCACTAAAGTACGGTTATAAGACACGCCCCCCCCACTAAAGTACAGTTATAAGACACGCCTGAGTGTGTGGAATTCAGAATGAAAAGCCTTTTGGCAGTAATTTGGATTTCAAAGGTGAGGTACCTGAAACAGCGTTGCTGAGGTGTGGATGTTCGATGAGATGTAGGGTTTCTAAAGTCCTCCAATGTAGAAGGGGGCGCTCTTCCAGACCTGGCTGGAACTGCCATCCTGAGTGTCCCCTCTAGGTGCTCCCTGAGTCTGTCCACCTCCACCTGCAGAGACTGGAGCGCCTCCCTTGGGAGGAAGAGAAGAGTTTACAAACAACAAGTACAGGCTGCTGACACACAATGCAATCTCACCCCATATATACACAGTATATCATAGAGCTATACGTCATATAGATCACAGCTTACTCCCAAATGAGTGAATTAATCAATGAACACAAACTATAACACAAACTATAGAGAGTATCAGTTCCCTGACAATTCAAATGAAAAACTCCAATATGTGTAAAAGTTGAATTTTATCATTAAAATGTACGTATTCAACTGCATCAGGGAAACTTCGTTCAGTACAGTCGCCATGACGGCAAAAGTGCAACTCTCAACCCCTTTCAGCGACTCACAGCAGAAACTCATCAGCTTGCTTGTGCTTCGGTTGCTATGGCAGCTACAGAGAGACTCACTGGCGATTGGTCAGCTGGGCAGAACTCTGGGGTGGTGGGTGGCTGCTGTAGCCATAGGGCCGGGAGGGGGAGGGGCTTCGGAGATTGCAGGCATCCTGATTGGCTGGTCTGCTGTAGCGGTTGCTCTGTTGTGTTTCTTCTTCTAATAAGGAATGAGAGACGGTTGAGGGGAATCATGGGAGACAACTGATGGGCCACTGACTCTGCACCAGGCCAGCGATTCACCTCTGACCTGCTAAACGAGCAGGAACTCTTAGTCAGCAGGTGTAGGTGTGTTTCCAAAGCCAAGTGGCAGCGTTAGAAGCTGCATATGAGACTATGATGGCGACGCATGAGACCGTGTTACAGTTCCCGTGTGTGGGACTCACCAGAGCTGCTATGCTGCCCCACCTCACTGATGCCACTGCTGGGCCAGTGCCGAGGGGCGGGGCAGTGGGAGGGGCTGGGCGGAGCCTGTCTCCCAGCCCCTCCTCCTCCCTCACTGGAGTCTGGAGTTGCTCCAACAGGACTGGCACATGGTGCGGAGCGACCTGACGAGGCTCGTGTGTGTAGCGGTGTGCTGGGATCAGCCTGCCTGCCGACACACACAGACGGAGCTTTTATTCTGGACTTCTTTGTGACAGATGGCTCGGTCACCCTTGAGGAAACAGGGAAATGGCTGGAGAGTGAACACAGAGACACACACACACACACACACACACACACACACACACACACGTTTGGGAGGTACTTCCACTGATTTGTGCATTACCATACCAACATAACAGACTACACTTAAACTCAGTAACTAGAATCATTGCTCCAACATGATTTCATTTCTGTTAAGAAGTAAACCTCACCCACACCTCCCCCCAATAAACAAAGTGCTTCCTATACAGCATGTGCAATGCCAAGAGAGTGTGCAGTAGAAAAGCAGCTCACCTCACTGCTGCCCTCTTCTGGACAGGACTGTATGTTGCAGGAGTGACTCGACTACTATCTGAGCCCACAAAGCCACTGTCCGTCTCGGGGGACCTGTCCCCTTCCTACAGAATCACAAACAGACATCTGAAGTGACCCGTAGCTTTGCTGCGTCTTTGACCCACATCTAATGGAACAATGAATATGATGCATGTTAAGGCTCAACAATTCCTGCCCACTGAAACTTTTCTTGACGCTCCGGTACTGACTTGAGGAGGTGCCCTCAAGGTCCTAGTGCCCTCAGAGCTCCTTTTCTCCGCAGCTGCACTATCTGCCCGGGTGCTGCAGGACTTCCTGCTCCCGCTCGCCTGTTGCCCTGGTAACGCCGAGGCTGGGAGGGGTTCCAGAGCGGTAGCCACCTGTGCGCTGTGGGCGGAGCCTGACGGAGGGCAGCCGATCAGCAGCCTGGGACGGGACACGCAGGGATGAGAGGTCAACATGACCGGGGTCGACCTGTGAAGGAACTTCACATCAGACTACTGCGTTTGTCCTATGATGGAACGTCTTCAGCGGCGGAAAGCCCTCTTAACCCGAACTAGCCGGAAAGCTCGTAGCATTAAACGAGAGGCGTGAAGACTCACTGGAGCAGCTTGCTCAAGTCCTGCTGGTCATTAGTCTTCCACTGTGACCCATTTTCTGTCCCGTCAGCCCCCACGGGACGAGGAGTGTCACGGAGCGACCGCTCAGTCACCCCCCCGCTGAGCACCTCGGGAAGCCGCCTGGGTGTCTGGTGGGAGCTGGGTGTGCAGAAGAGACGCTGGTGTAACCACTCACACGCTGGTGTAACCACTCACACGCTGGTGTAACCACTCACACGCTGGTGTAACCACTCACACGCTGGTGTAACCACTCACACGCTGGTGTAACCATTCACACACACACGCTGGTGTAACCATTCACACACACACGCTGGTGTAACCATTCACACACACACGCTGGTGTAACCATTCACACACACACGCTGGTGTAACCATTCACACTCACACGCTGGTGTAACCATTCACACTCACACGCTGGTGTAACCACTCACACGCTGGTGTAACCACTCACACGCTGGTGTAACCACTCACACGCTGGTGTAACCACTCACACGCTGGTGTAACCACTCACACGCTGGTGTAACCACTCACACTCACACGCTGGTGTAACCACTCACACTCACACGCTGGTGTAACCACTCACACTCACACGCTGGTGTAACCACTCACACTCACACGCTGGTGTAACCACTCACACTCACACGCTGGTGTAACCACTCACACTCACACGCTGGTGTAACCACTCACACTCACACGCTGGTGTAACCACTCACACTCACACGCTGGTGTAACCACTCACACTCACACGCTGGTGTAACCACTCACACTCACACGCTGGTGTAACCATTTAGATTCAGACTGATCCTGAATAGCTCAGTCACAGATGTAAACCTGAACTGCTTGGGCTCAATTAACAGGTGAACTACGATGTGTTCTGGGACAGTAAAAGTCTGACAAAACGCTGCCAGCACGCTGGCGAGATGCAGCGCTGTGTTGAGCGTGCAAACAGGTCAGAGGGTCCCTACTGGTCCATGAGGATGCTGAAGTCGTTCTCCACCCACGGGGGTTTGTGGTGGAGGGCAGGAACCACAGATGGAAGCGTTTCCTCCTCGTCCTCCTCTCCGTCTCCATCACTCACGCCACTGATGGAGCTCACCTCCACCCTGACCCTGGCGTCTGCGCGCACAGCCGATACTGGGCTCTGCGCAGAGATGGAGGGAGAACGTGATGGCACCACACTGTCCATCTGTTTTCTCAGACAGGGACGCTGTATGTAGCTGCATGTCTATACCTCCATCTAGTGTTCAAACAAAAGCTTGCATTCTCAAAAAGCCTGTAATCAGTTCTCCTACCTCAGGCTGGGGCTCCGCCTCCGTCCTGCTGAGCAGGTGGGTAAGAGGGGGCGGGCTTGGGCCAGGTTCTGGTGTGGGCTGCTTTAGTTTGGTCTGCTCCACCAGCTCCCTCAGTTCCTCCAATCGCATCCCTGCGTGGAAAATCAGACCTTCTAGTTCCCTAAAACACACACGAGAAACAAAAACGAAGTTATCGATGCGCTGTGCGCGTCAGAACATGCAGACGAAGTGCTCTGCTCTCACCGCTCAGGGTCGAAAGTGCTGGCACGGCCTCCATGCAGCTGCCGCTCTTGGGACGCCAGGTACGCCAGGTACGCCAGGTACGCCCGCTCCACCGCGCCCAGGCCCTGGGCCAGCGTGCTCAGGCCCTGCTCACAAACGAGACGGCCGGCACTGCATCAGTACGCCCACGTGGAATCGGGATCTTGCATTTGCTTGGTAAAACGATGGCTGACTGTACCTCAATCTGCTCACGTGGTTCGAGTCTTCTGGTCCTTAGAAGCTCTTCAAACTCATCAATCTGGCGAAACGAGCAACACAGACAGAAAGAGCTTTACCATTTTTTTACCATTGACCAAAACAATGAAATGTATGTTTTGTTAAAAGAATCCAAAAAATACTAAATTTACATCCATGGCATTTAGCCGACACTTTAATTCTGACTGAATGCGATTCAAGCGATCGTGGGTGGAGAACCCTCCACCTCTGGTGCTGGGAGCACCTCGACCTTGGGTGCTGGGAGCACCTCCACCTTGGGTGCTGGGAGCACCTCCACCTCTCCCAGGAGCCCAAGCTTGTGAAGAGTTGTCCAAGGCTGCACCTGTAGCTGCAGCAGATGCGTCTGCCTGGCGAGGTCCTCAGACAGCCGAGCGGCAGTGAGCAACAGTGCAGGAGGCTCCGTGGGCGTTCCTCGAATCGCTTCTACAAGACACACACACACACACACACACACACACACACACACAGTATACATCATTTATCGGCCTTCTCATTTATCGACTTTGCATTATTGTATATACCATTACGTTGTCTGTACTGTCTGGTAGTGGCTCTTAATGGTCAATAGGCTTGAGGCTTACTGGGTAATAACATGGCAATCCACTCAATACTTAATTGTAATTTAAGTACTGCATATATTTTACTAGGTGGCCTTGTCCTAGTGTCTTTAACTGTAAAAATGTTATGTCCTGGCTACTCGCACCTGAGCCGAATGGGTCTGGTTGGGTCAGACGAACGGTGCCTGTGCTCAGCTCGGCTCTCTGAGCCTGAGGAAAACTCAGGGTCATGACCTTTGACCCCGCTGGGAGAACACCTGACAGAGGAGGGCAGGTGTGTTTGGAAGGCTCAGAAGAGAGGCTCACCTGTGTGGAATACACGCATGATACTTTTTACATACAACTGATGTGTGCGGTATGTCATCTATCAATTATCCATCCAAGTAGCAACAGTAGAAAAACACTGTGAAATGTAAATAAATGTGCATCTTCACTGTGGGAGATCAGGAGAGACGTGCCCAGCTGTTCCTACCGCCATCCTAACATACTGACAACATACTGAACATTTTGTGTGTGTATGTACGCATGTGTGTACACACGCATGCATGCACAGATGTATTGAAGGTTCCAACAAAACAGACACATACATTCTCACACACACACACGCACGCACGCACGCACGCACGCACGCGGCCACAGACACAGAAGGTGAAAGAATGGTCCTTTCCCAGAAGCCTTGCAGACACTAATCACTAAATCACAGCAACAGCAGATCTGCCCTCTGGGTGACCCCTGTAAGACTCTCATTCCCATTTCACACCCTACCCACCTCACAGCACTGCGCTACCCGCAGAACAACCCTAGACTGTGATCAAATCTTTTACATATTGTGATTGCAAAATGCTCTAAAATGCACAAACCGTTGGTGTCTCCGTGGTGCTACATGATTAAACATCAGCCCGTATTATTTTTAACCAAAAACTGTATTTGCTGGTATTGGACCATGTGAGGCGTGTGCTGCAGAGGACCCTGATCTCGGAGAGCGATCCGCACACACACAGCACACGCGACACAAGGAACAAGAAGCAGTTAGAGAGCTCATTTGCATATCGATGCCTCCGGAGGCATCAGTGTTGCTACATGGATCGGAACACGACATACCACACTGTCACTACGGCTGCAGTTCACAAACGTATGCTTAAATTCCTCGTTATTGAAGTCTAGAAGTGAGACCTCTGTAGGGTCTGATCCCAGCGAACGCCATACTGCCCCCCCCACTGGGCAGATAACAGGAAGGGCAGATGGTACAGTGTGAGGGGGCTAAGCCGCTATTCATTAGCATTAGACTAAGAGGCAAACTGAACAATGGCGACCAAGAGGCAAAGCTTGCAGGAGAACCCCAGAAGTACTGAAGGACTAACTGGAGAGCTCAGCGGGTCACGTCTTTCCTGCGGCCCAATCATGTGTTGAGGACTGGAGCAATGACGCGTTAAATAGCCCCGTCAAAGGGCCTATGACATCACATCCTGTTTCCGTCCTAGCAGGACTCCGCGCCAGGTCTGGCAGGCCGACCGAGCTGAGACGCCGCTGAGCCAGAGGTCCGTATTTGTGTTGTGTTTGGGTCCGACCGGTTCACCGTCCCCGCACCACAGCCCACCAGCAGACGTCATAGTCATGCAGTCAGAAGCAAGAAGCTCTTCATCTCCAGAAGAGCCTTGAAAATGGGAAATTCTGGATGCTGGGAATTTGTGTCTCAGGACGGGAACGGATCTCCGTGTGAGCCTCAGGTCAGTGGCCCAGTGCTGAGGCAGTCTGGGGTCTCGGCAGACCCCACACCTCCAGACCGTAGCGTCTGCTCGAGCTCAAGAATGAGCAGTCATCCTGAGTTAGGACAGAGGCGTCTGCACTCGTGCTCTCTGGCCAGGATTTGCATGCAGAATGGAGAGATCTATAAATAACTAACTGACATCAAACGACAGGAGGATCAGTGCCAGCAGTGTGGTGACCATTGTGTTCTGAAGAGAGGCTTGTGAATAGAACACGCAGACTACCGTTCAGTGTTACGGACAGCTGCAGTTTTACATCCACATAAAGGTGCACTTCAGCATTCACACACACACACACACACACACACACAAACCTTGGCTTCCAAACGCAGACGGTCAATGGTGTTCTCTGCCTCTGCATACTTGGTGAGAAGCCTATTGTAATCCTCCTTTTAGTGAGGGGGAGAGAAACAGAGAGAGAGAGGGAGAGAGAGAGAAACAAGAAAGATAGTAATTTCCTCATTCTTCCATTTTTCTCCTTAGATCAACACTTAAATACAGTGTCTGTATCTTACAGCTCTAGACGCATTGACTAGCACAGACCTAACCTAGCACACGCTCAATGACGTTCTTAGCAAAGTGTTCTGCTTTGCACCTGTAGCTGCCAGACCAGGGCACTGGCTTTGAGGGGGCAACGGAACTCCTGGGGCAGGGTGCTGTTCAGCGGCGGCTGGGGGGCGATAGGGGCGGGGCTGTCTGAGAGCCCTTCGGTACTGCTGAGGAGAACCTCCCTCACAATGTCCGCCGGGGATTTGAACACCAGAGGAGCGTCAGGTTTCGAGCCTCTTCTGCGAGGAGGCTTCCCGCTAACGGGGGGCTTGTAGCCGCTCCTGGGGAACCGAACCCTGGGTGCCACTTTGTTAAGGTCCGGTAGTGGGTGACCCAGCCGTCGCCTCCTGAGAGTACATACACAACACAAACACAAGGTGTCGCTAGCACGTCGCTCTTCCTACTCTGGGACAATTCACCCAAATATGGCTAACGCAAACTCACCCAACATCCTCCAGGCCCGTGCGAGAGGTTCTGGGGCTGCTGGGGCTCTGAGGTGTGTGGAGGGCGGAGGAGTCTGGGGAAGAGCTCTGGCCTCTAGCGGTCTGCTGGCGAGCCAATCCAGGTGGCGGGCGTGTACGCTGGGAACAGGGAAGCGAAGGCTGCTGGGAATTGTGTTGAGGCTCAACAGTCTGTCTCTCTAATTCTGCTGAGGGCTCTTTTCCGTTTCTTGATCTTCTAGGCTGAATCTTTGACCCTGGGACGCTGGCTGCGTACCGAGGTGTAGCGTCAGCCCGGGTCTTATCATCATCATCATGTCTGACAGGTCGATAAGACCTAAGGGCATGGCTGAATCGACCAACACGAGGCTCAGGTACGCCATCGGTGAACACCAGCCCTGGGAACGGTTCAGCTTCACAGCGACTTGCCTGCTCCTCTGAGGAGGACTGAGGGAGACAGGGAAGAACAGATGTATGAGGCGTTCCTGTGCAGGAAGGAGGCAAGGACACCTCTCTCTTCTCCTTCGGTGCCTGCATGTCATCGCAGCCATTTTGTGAGGGTGCTTGGGTTTCTGAGGTCGTTCTGTCAGCGTTGTGACTTTCAACAGTCGCTCTACAGCCATCATCTGGGCTCTCCTCCCAGTCCTCCCGGGGGTTCATTCCTCCTCGGAGAAGACAGGCCTGATATATAGGTACCCCTCCCTCCACACGCTCATCACTCCTCAAGTCTGGCACTCTAGCTCCGTCTGTAGGTCTGCAGGTTCTCAGACTCTCTACATCATCTTCATCAAGGCTCTGTCCATCCTCATCACCACTCCAGTTCTCCAGCGCAGCACTGCCATTGCCCTCATCTGAACGGGAGAACAGAAAAAACATTTTCAGACTTTTTGGAGCCGGCAGGTACCATTAGAGAAAAGATTTCCCTGACTGTACAACATTTTATCCGTGCAACAGAGTGGCCATTACATTAAGAACTCCTCGCGTTTTATACGGTGTCCACTGACGCAGCTGTGAGGACATTTGTCCCTTATGACCACTGTGGAAAATGAAGAGAAGGAGACAGTACTGTGTGAGGGACAGCCGTCTCCGGGGGACAGGGAGGGAGGTTCGGAGACAAAGACGTCCAGCGCGTGAGGTGGCCTGTCTTCAGGTTCTGGGGTCCCTGCATCCCATAATAGGTCTTCTTCCTCTTCTCCAAAGGTGTCGTCTTCACCCATCTAAGTGTGTGAACACACGGTAAACGTAATCTGCATTTCACATCATGATAATTAACCTGAGTGCAAACAATCAGAATTACAAAGTTCGTCCGAGTGCTGCAATTACATCTTGAACCACAAACGAAGATTAACAATGTTAAAACACTTTCCTTACGTTATTATTATACACAGTACTTCGCATCAGCGCAAGCACGACGCCACCACCGCTACTCACCCTGCTCACTCCCAGCCTCCCTCTCAAACCAATGATGCCGTTCTCATCCATGTGGGTGTGGAAGTGCTCGTCCTCCAGCTGGAGCCAGCAGGGCGACGCCACGGCAGGGCTGGAGGGTGTGGTGTACCCTGGGGCAGGAGTCCAGACAGGTGCCCCTGCTCTGGTGCCGCTCTTTCTCCTCTCCATTCGCACTGTTGGTTCCCTGCCTGCGTGTCACACTGCCGTGAGCAGCCTCCCAGAATACCCTGCGGTCCGCTCCTGAACTGTGGTCTCGGGGTCTCTCCTCGCTACCATGGTAGCAGCAAACACCGTCTGTTTGATCGAGCTGGTTAATAACTGTCGAAAGCTAAACCTGAAAATCAAAACAAAACGATTGGGTAAAAGACATTTTCTATTATTAAAGCCGTAATTGTCTACATGGACACGAATAATGGATACACCGTTTAACAGTTCAAACTTGGTCAGTCATTCACACACAAGAAAGAAGTTAACAAAATCATTATACTTAATGAACCCAGCATGCGTAAAAACAAACGTTTAATTAGAAGAAAAGAAACAGTCGCCCAACAGGTACTACATACTGTCCAACAGACAGAACTGCTCAACGTGCAACTCCTTCTAATTAATACTGCCATTCTCAGTGCAGCAGGATGTGGTAACGATGAAATACTACATGGATTAACAAGCTGTTGGCATGACAGTAAACAGCTGCACCCAAAGGCCATGATTAAGCCTCACAATAAAGCACTGCACAACTGTTGCTTTACATTTAGCAGACACTTTTATCCAAAGCAATTGTGACTCACGGGCCCAACAGTAGTAACCTGGCAACGGTGGAGCCGTAACCAGGAACCTACTGTTACCAGGCCAGTACCTTAACCAGGAACCTACTGTTACCAGGCCAGTACCTTAACCAGGAACCTACTGATACCAGGCCAGTACCTTAACCAGGAACCTACTGATTACCAGGCCAGTACCTTAACCAGGAACCTACTGATTACCAGGCCAGTACCTTAACCAGGAACCTACTGATTACTAACCCAGTACCTTAACCAGGAACCTACTGGATTACTAACCCAGTACCTTAACCAGGAACCTACTGATTACCAGGCCAGTACCTTAACCAGGAACCTACTGTTACCAGGCCAGTACCTTAACCAGGAACCTACTGATTACTAACCCAGTACCTTAACCAGGAACCTACTGATTACCAGGCCAGTACCTTAACCAGGAACCTACTGATTACTAACCCAGTACCTTAACCAGGAACCTACTGATTACTAACCCAGTACCTTAACCAGGAACCTTCTGATTACTAATCTAGCAGCATAAGCAGGAACCTTCTGATTACTAATTCAGTACCTTAACCAGGAACCTTGTGATTACTAATCCAGTACCTTAACCAGGAACCTTCTGATTACTAATTCAGTACTTGTTGAGTGACCACTATAATAATAATAATAAAATAAAATAAATAAATAAAAACCACTGCCCAGGGTCACCAGAACACTTGTCTAATCTTTCCTGATAATGTGATGAAAGCTTAATTGAAAATATGAGACATGACTATTGCCCATCAGATCTATAAACAATGATGAAATTATCATAAAGCGGAACGTTGTTGTAAACCATTCCACATGCTCCATTAGACCTCTAGTTGCCATGGTGATCAAAACAACAACAACAACAACAACCACTGTGCTGACAACCACTGACATCAATGCAACATTCTTCTCACAGCCAATCAGCATTCAGGCCAAGCTCCAGACCCAGATGAGAGTGTTTCGGGGTTTGTTTTCGTCAGACGAGGGTACTGCAGCATGTGCACTGTATTTTTATTTATTTATTCTTTTCGGGCACCACCAGTACCTTATTTTATAGAATCATCACTATTTATTTTTTATCTGATCCATTATATAGAGTGGTATAAACTAGATGTGTATAGATCTACTTGACATATTAAACCTAGAAGCTGGCCTCTGTACCCTCGCTGGGTCTGCGTGCTAACTGCTAACCATGCCACACTGCTTCCATACATCATACTGTTAGTTTGCTTTAACACGTTTCTAGTTCTGCCGTATCTACTGCTCCCCATTGCCATTTGTTAACCTCGCTGCTCTTGTGTGAAATGTCATTATATAGCATTGTAGTCTCCTCGCTAGTCTAGAACCTTTTTTCTTTTTTTTCCCCTAAGAAATCTTCACAAATTCTTTTCACAAAAAAAAAATGTAAATAAAATCTCGCCACCGTGCACGTGTGTGCACACTGAACAAATGCTCCCTTTCCTGTAGGGCACTGGGTTACAACACTCCTCCCTGCTTGCTCCAAGGAGTTTACCCACAAGCACCTAGCGTAACGTGTTGTGGTAATACTCACCTGAACCTGTGTAAAATGCTACTGTGCTTCTCCAGGAAGCAGCTCTTTAGAAATGCATGTAACCCCAATACAAGCTTCTAGCACCAAACACACACACACACACAAACACACCTAATCCCTCGTATTCTGAAGGAGTGGTGGACAACGACAGTGCTCTGCTAATGAAACGCTTGCCTGGAGTTCCCTCCTCTTCCCAGGTACGCCAGCCTCTCACACTGCTGTAGCTTCAGCAAAATGCGACAGCTATTTCAGCTACAAGCTTCACAAACACTTCTGAACAGGCCGTGGCACGATCCAACAGTGCAGACAATCCAAGAGAGTTGAGCAGGTTTGTAAAGACGACCATGTTGTCATAAGCTACTTACGTTCCAGGGTCATTCACAAGGACACAGAGACCAATCCTGAAACTTAACAAGTAAACATGTAAAGCTCAAAATTTCTCCTTTGGAGACAAACACAGATAAAACTTGCTGCGGTTTTTAACAAGTGTCATATGGTCAATGTAGTAAATTACATGAACTACATATTCAAATGCTGATTACATGATGGAAAACCCACTCAATTCCCTACGACTCCATCTACATAATTTTATCCAAGTTAATGGAGGTCAAATAATAAGAACTCAATGAAGTAAAGTGGTCCGAAGTCCCTGAAAAGCAATTTTTGCAATAAAAATATATAGAAACAATTTTCCAAAAACATTGCTAAACAACCCACTTATAACGGATCTGTTTCCCAAAAGCATTGTGGTATATAATCAGTGTTCAGTGTGATATCTACATACTTGAACTATAATCTTGTTATTTCAATTATTTTGATAAACCTGCATTTGTCGAAAGGTAACCTGTCTGTCGAGAGCGAGTGATCACACTACAACTAACCTATATACAGCCAAGCAAGTGCGCATCTTTACCTATACAGATGAGTTTACACTGGTTGACTTCACTACAAAACCAGCAGTTGACTTCTCTGCAACTTATAACTGCAATACAAACACACTACAGTAAATACTGTTAGGAATTGCTCGTTGAAAGCTCACCTTAACTTAGGTAACGTTATCCATATACTAATCGAAATCCACTAAATCAGTGAACTCAAGAAGTTCGCCAGGCCTTCGTGTCTGAGTCTCCGTCGTCTTGAGAACATACAAACTAACACCACCCACCCCCCCATCCGCCATCACCAAGCCACCATAGCAACGTGCGGCTTGTCCGGTGCATCTTCCATACTCCACCGCCGGCTCCTGGACACTTTCCGCTCCTTTTGGTTTTGTCCTGTTGGATTCAGAGGAGAGTTAACTAGCCAGGAGTGAACGCATGTCTTTTGTACACGTACAGTCGCTCTCTTCAGTTTGTTCTTCTTCCAGCACATAAAATCTCTTCCACTCACTCCGTGTACGTAGTTTTTGAGAACAAGTCGATGTCAACAACGCTACTACGCGGCGATTTCCGTCGTCCGGCATTTGCGTTGGATGTGGCTGAGTTTGTTGGCGTAGCCGAACAGTCAGACCTCCCAACAAACTTAACGTAGTTGGCGCAGTTAAAACGTCTTGCAGTTCATTTGAGGGCGGATCATTCTGCCTTACTACGCCACGCTGAGACGAGAGGTAATTGGCTGAGACTTTTAGAGGGGCAGTAGAGGGGTAGAGGAATTTTAGAGGGGTTGTAAAGGGGTAGTAGAGGGATAGAGGGATTGTAGAGGGATTGTAAAGGGGTAGTAGAGGGATAGAGAGATTGTAGAGGGGTTGTAGAGTGGTAGTAGAGGGATAGAGGGATTGTAGAGGGGTTGTATATGGGTAGTAGAGGGCTAGAGAGATTGTAGAGGGGTTGTAGAGTGGTATTAGAGGGATAGAGGGATTGTAGAGGGGTTGTAGAGTGGTAGTAGAGGGATAGAGGGATTGTAGAGGGGTTGTAGATGGGCAGAGGGGTTGTAAAGTGGTTGTAGAGAGATGGAGGGGTTGGATCAAATTCTGACATTCACGGCGTCAACAACGTGTTTTTGCTTGTTTTTGCCAATGCCTTAACGTTTGCGTGTAGCAGGGCAAATGTTTACACACAAAGCATTTGTGCAAAATTAACGTAAATCACAAAATTAAAAAAACTTTTAAAGTTCTCTATTGGTACACAACATTATTTGTGTTTAGCTGAAGTCTTTAACTAGAAGCTGTTTCAGTTGTGCCGCATCCTCATTCAGTACATGAAGGACTGCGTTACCTGTGCCAAGCACAAGATGGAGGCGTCTCTCCACTTGTTCTATATCTTTTAATTCGCCTGGTTGTACCGTTTGTTTTTTTTATTCTACACTGTTTATGGTCTATTTTATTTTATCTTTACTTTTAAACAGACAGTTCTGTATGCTGTTTAAAAGTTTTATTAAGTATTTTTTGAAAATATCTTAATAGATTGATAGTTTGAGCGCTAACAGTTTATATACCCCTCTAATTAACGTCTTGCAAACTGTGTAGGGAAATAATCCCCTTTTGTCTGAAAGCGCTTGTCGTTAGCAGTAAACAGGAACCAAAAATTGAATAATATGTGAATAGGAAACGTAATCCCAATGGCATCAACATGCAATAATGTCCGACATCGATTTTATGGTTTTTACTGCACAGGGTGCAGCCCCAATGTCGGGCCATTGGACAGACGCGGAAGCCACCGTGTTGTAACCCTAACCCTAACCCTAACCCTAACCATAGGTTGCCGCTCGACTATAGGAATAAACCGCGGGGGGATCCGGAGGTGCAGACTCTTACTTTAGCCAAAGATAACTACATTTGGCTGAAAGAGAAAGTGATGCATTTCACGCATTTAGTGCTTGTGGGCGCAAAATATACATGCTTAAAAATATACTGGATGTGACTGGAAATGAATATAGGCCAATCCTGCTGGCCTTGTTTCATGGACATTTTTGACGCGTTTTAGTGGAGACTAATTTTTATTCGAAAGATGGGCTACAACGTAATTTTTGAGACTTTGCAATGATGTCTGATAAAATGTCTCTTAGACTGACGTCACTCCAGTGTTGGCCAGCTGGAAACCCCGATGAAAATGCTTATAACAATCTAGGACTCTGTTCGAAATAGCCTACTACATAAGGCATACTGCATACTGCACTCAGTATATACTGGATACTGCATACTGGTCCTCGTAGTAGTATGCAGTACAGTTTCCAGTATGTGACAAAAGCAAAGCATACTATGGGGTCACGTGAATGTAGCGTTGCATGATGGGATGCAGTACACCACAAAGATAGCTCTTTTCGCGTACTGGAATATTTTGCGGAAGTAGTATGTCATCCGGGGATGTTTCGCGTACTGGAAAAATTATTTTTATTCGCATACTGCATATGGCATACTGATTTGGGGCCCACGCAGTACGCCAGTAGTATGTAGTAGGCTATTTCGAACAGAGCCTAGATGTTTTCTTCCTAAATATGGAAGGAACTGTGACTCTATCAACACGTGGTTTTAACATATTAGACTATAGCCTATTGAGGAGCTTCCTGATAAAATAGTATTAAAATGAGAAATTTGAAAACGTAATATAAATATATAAGCCAAAGAACATCAGAAAATGAAAAAAAAAAGAAATTAAAGTGCATATGTCACTTTAGGTAAATTAAGGCTTATCTCATTTTATTTGGGTATAGCTATGACCACAATGTTATTTAGGTCTGAGGTTGTTAGATCTGACAGTTCTTGTAAGCACATATCTAATGAAACTGAATTGAAAAGAGAGTTAACCGGAGTGCAGTGCTAAGCATGTGAATGTAACCCAAAGCACAAGAGAACAGAATTTCTCTTTAATCTGCATTTAAAATAGCTGAAGATGAGGTGCCTCTGAATTTTTCATCTAGTTTACTCCAG
The DNA here is from genome assembly GCA_020368025.1 of Brachyhypopomus occidentalis. Lineage (NCBI taxonomy): Eukaryota > Metazoa > Chordata > Actinopteri > Gymnotiformes > Hypopomidae > Brachyhypopomus > Brachyhypopomus occidentalis. The sequence continues at coordinate 1,603,677 of JAGXOD010000008.1, forward strand.
CTGTGTGAAACTAAATTGTTTAGCACAACCGAGCTCATGTCGAGTGTGACTATGGCCACGACGTTTATCACATTAAAGTGAGGAGACTAATGTTCCTAAATTGGACTTTGTGATGTTACAGCTTCTGGAAGTTCCTCAGAACCTGATAAAACATATTTACATTACTTACATTAAGAATTAAAATATATTTACATTAATTTACATATCTTAAAAATCTTTGAGCAAATGGATATGGAAAAGGTGGTGAGTGGGTTTTTCACTTTCAGGTGTCAATGTTTCCATATTAACCTTCATTTCACTTTCAGGCCAGTTAGGACACACACACACACACACACACACACACACCTTAATTGATATACTTACAAATAGAAGGTGAACTGCTCAAGTGACCAAGTCTTTCTTCAAAATGGAAGTCTTCACAGGGTGCACTAGAAATACAGTTTCCTTCATTAGGGCCCCTATTTCCTGAGTGCAGGAATGGAGCCTGATCAAAAGCCACGACTTGAAGATCTGTAAATCACTGCGTTCTTTGGCCAGTTTAGCAATCAGTTCTTTTAAACCACGGGAAAGGCCAAATGGGAATGACATTTCAACGCTGCTACGGATAGGATTGTTCCTACTGCGTCCTGGAAAACAGTTCAGTTCAAGCATGTCTGCAGCGTGTCATCACCGTGTCATCAACCTGCACTGTTCCAGCAGTCGTAAATCACACAACAACACTCTGTTGTGCAGATAAATGCGTAATTCTGCCTCAGTCTGGCCCTAAGAGATCTGTAGGTGCTTCTACCGTATGTTTTGTGGCTACATCTTTAAGACATATTCTACATACAGCAATACACTCTGGAATGATCTGGAAAATACGGATGGCTTGTTTAAGTCATCCACCTAAATAACTAGAGATTTAAACAATTAATGAGCAGTTTTAAAGATTTTATTTTGTCAGAGTTCTAGTCATTGATAAATTTGCAATTATGCTCTTTTCTATTTCTTAAGGTGTTTTTAAAATATTATCACTGTGACTTTAGAGTCAGACAAAGCACTAGAACTGCAGCCGCACTTATTATGAATAATATAATAAGTGCCTTAGATAACAGACACAGCAGCGTTGCCCTTTAAACTGACCTTTCTAAAGCTTTTGACACTGTGGATCACTCATTATTATTGAAAAGGTTTTCTAGCACTGGAATGGAAGAGGAACCATGTAGCTGACTCTATAAGCACTTTAGTGTGTGGCTGTGGACTACATGGTTAATAGAGTCATCTACACAGCTGTGGTCTTAGGTGTTATCCTAAGTAAAATGCAACAAAGCACAATCTCTTTGATGCCAATTGTTTCATTCAAGTGTCCTCTCTGTGAACAAAACACCCTGAATCAAGCATTTGATAACATTTAGTACACATTACTAGTTCTGAATTATTCAGGTCTCGTGACACGTTGTTCAGACATGTTCTTTAATGACTTCAGCAGAGCCTAGACTGAAAGTCATTGAATATGTATTCAGTATATAAACACCCAGGGATTTGGCTGGGAAAAAAATATGTGAAAAGTTTTTAGATTAACTGAAGAAAGTTTAGCAGCTTTAATTTATCTTAGGTTAGTTTGTGGAAAGGCATGTAGTCATGGGTCGAGAGAATCTAACAGGCACCTAACACTCCTACACTGCCACATCTATGGTGACTTTTGAAAAATTATTGAACACTAACACTGTATTTTGTTGTGGGAAGCTATATATATATATATATATATATATATATATATATATATATATATATATAAGATTAATTTGCAGAAAAAAGAAGTTTCTATCAATATCAATTAGCATGGATGAGGTGACGCATAACCACCAATATCCAGGATTACTGAATTGTGCCCACCAATAATTTGATCTCCTCCCCAAAAAGGGGATTTTGGCAGCGAGATGAGATACTGCTGGACGTCTAACAAGTCAGTGTGACTGGAAACGTATACGTACCCCCTACACATCAGAGAGCTCCATTTGTAAATGTGATGATGTCTCAGTGAGACGTGGGAATGCATTACACAACCGCGGCATCTAAAGACCTGGAGAAAACAACATTCGAGCCTGATACAGTGTTTTGCTTGTGCAGTTTATCTTTATTGGAAAATTAAACACACTTTCTGTATAAATAGCATGGCTGTGTACAACGCTGTTCATTAAACTGTACAAGAGGCAGGCAAACAGATGGGTAGGTCAGCGAAGGCAGGGTGTTAAAACAGGAGGCTACAAAAATAATTGTGGAAAACAATAATGTCTGTGTCCTACACTGGAAAATGCTCTTCACTTGGGAGTGTCGTGGCTTCCACACGATGTAGACCAAAGGAAACGAGACCGTTTTAAGAGAAAACCAGCGGATCTTTCACAGTTTCCATGGCCATGGCTGTGTGACACCAAACTGAGCTACAGATGGGCAGAGAGAGTGCTCATCCATGCTCCAACATCTCCAACACTCGTGGCTCTAAAGGAGAGGCACCGCACCGCAGGAGTGCGGAGTTTAATGCATTCCATGCTCTACTGTACCCGATTCGATTCACGCAGGGCTTGATCAGCGAGGTGCCGAATGGCATGTTTGAAGTGTCCGTGCGCTACAGCAGACTGCAGGCAGGAGAGCGTGACAGTGTTGCCTTTGTGTGTGCGGAGCAGGCGGACGTGAGCCAGAGAGCACAGGCAACCTCAGACAGACGGAAAGCATCAGGAAATTGCACCAGCCTGTGATCAGTATGTGTGTGTGTGTGGTTTAGTATAGTCAGACTCTTTTGTGATCCCAGATTTGTACAAGCACATCCATCAGTGCTTCCAGACATTTGGTGCACACAGCTGTCCTCTCTTTGAAGGTTTGTGTCATGCAGTTGCGGGGACCGGAACTCTCTGAGCCTCGGTGGGGAAAAAAACACACACACAAAAAGGAAAGACCTCCCTCCTCTACACCAGTGTTTCAGAACTCAGTAGCACTGCACACTGGGACACACGCACTGAATCCTAAACACTGGAGGAGCGCTCACTGAAGGACTGTGCTGACTGTAAAGAGGATGGATCATTTCTAACGCTCCCAAGCAGGAGAACACAGGGCAGGGATTACAGTGGAGAGAAAAGAGCCCCAGTCAAAATCACTGCTGATATCAAAGATGAGTGTGGTAAATGAAACAGGGCCCGATAAAAAGATCAGGTGAAAATATAGGAGAACACAGCAAACAGCGCTTTACTTAAAAACATCTGCAACTTTCTCCAACTTTCTATGATAACTTGCGCTGACTGGGTCTTGTTAGTCCTAAATATTTACTCAGAAAATACAGATATAACACTTATTTGTATATTAAACTTTTGTTCTATCCAGACTATTTTAATACATGTGGTATGCTACATACGGTGCTCGTCAATGGGGGGGGGGGGGGGCATGTGGTTAAGATGAACCTCCATCCAGCTGTTGTGTCAAATGTCTGAGCAGGAGTGTGTAGGCAATCTGTGCAGGATGTTCAGTCATTAATACAGAGCTGCAGAACAGAAGGACAGCATGTTCCTCCTCAGGTGCTCACACACACCTTCACACAAACACACACCACACACACACACACACACACACACACACACACACACACACACACACACACACACACACACACACACACACACACACACACCACACACACACACACCACACACACACACACACACACACACTTGTACGCATTGCTCTTGCTGTCACTGTCTCTCACTCAAACACACACACACACACACACACACACACACAGAATCAAACAGAATAAAACACTTGTCTCGCTCTCTCCCACTCCTTCGCGTTTTTCCCTCTTATGTAACTTGAGTGACACCTCACTGTGCCACCCTCCTGCACCTCCGAGCGGAGACATTCCTCCGTTTTCCCCTCACATCTCTCCCAGGGGGATTTTAGCACCCTGCAACTCTTCATTAGTTCCAGTGGCTACACATCTCCCCTCTCTGATTACCATGTCTTGTTCCTGATTCTCCTGTCATAATTGGATAAAGTGCCTCTTCATTTCCTCTGGATCTCCGGCTACGCCATCTAAATCTGGAGAACGGATTTTCTGTTTCACAGCCCTCTCTCTCTCTCTCTCTCTCTCTCTCTCTCTCTCTCTCTCTGTCTCTCTGTGTCTGGCTTTCTCTCCCGGCATTCTCTGCCCCAGACCTCAATTGCAGCGGTGTAAGAGTAATTACCAAATGAAGCGCTCGACTGAAGACCGGCACAAACAAAGAAATGAATTCTGGACTAGTAATAAGAAGGACCATGTTTATCTGCGCTTCTTCTTAGAAGAAGCTGATGTGAGGAACCTTACAGCTGGTTGGCTCCTTTCTGTCCACAGCATGAATCAGAACCGGGATCAGAATCGGGATCAGAATCAGCTGCTTCGGTTTTACGTTTGTGTCTGTAATTGTTCATTTGCAATTGTTTACATATATAAAATAAATAGAAAAACTGAAACAAATGTAATCTGACAGACACACAGGCTCCCACATGAGGGCAGACCGACACACTGCGACACAGACGCCGCATCAAAACACACTACTGCTCTGGTCCTCTTAGTGAGAGTGGTAGAGCATCTAAACACACTGTTGAGAGGGAGTGATGACTAGACAGGTCATAACACTAGTGTGAAGTGTCGTCCCGAGATGTGTGGGCTGACGTGATGTGTGGGCTGACGTGACGTGTGGTCTTGTTCGTGCTGAGGCTGTTCGAGGGGCAGAGTTGGGAATGTTCACAGAGTGAGCGCGAGGGTTGAAGCACTGGGTGGTTTTATGTGGTATTTACACAGAGCTGCTTTGCTTCAGGACATTACAGAGAGGAGCGCCGGACCGCAGACAGGTGGCGCCATCGTGCCAGTCCTGGTTTCTGGGCCCCACACAGACCCTCCCCCCACACCACCCACCCCTCACAACTCCTGAGAGGTCCTATAATGACACGTTGAACTCCGTGACGAGGAAGTCGATGTAGTCCTTCTCTTTGGTTTTGAAGGCCTCGGCGATGAGGCGAGCCGCCTCGCGATGCTCCCGCGTCCTCAGCGAGATCCCGTTGACCTCCAGGATCACCTGCCCCACCCTGAGCTGCCCGCAGTTGTGGGCGGAGCCTCCTCTCTGAGAGACAGACAGACAGACAGACAGACAGACAGACAGCTCAGCGATGTAGAGACCATCAGCATCAGTGACAGGTTGGGATTTGAATTCACATTATTTCACATCAGATGTTGCAGGATACACGGTGGTGACCCACACCAGGGCTTCCCAAACCAGCAACTCATGGTCCACGTAACCCCCCCACAATGCTCCATGGCCCACGTGAAAATGTAATCAACCATTTAAAATCTCTTACAAATACAAAAACAAATACATATGGTGGAGGTTTCACTTCTAGAGAGACCAGCCTCAGGATGCTTCGTTGTGAAAGATGCTGTTTTTAACCATTTATCAATGATGGCTAAAACACGACGGGTCATAAAAGACAACAGAAACATTTTTACTCAGTAATCGCACTAATTAACATCACTATCTTTGCTAATCCACTCAACCTACATAAAATGTAGTTTCACACAATGTTTCATTTTTGGCAAAGAACTGACATAATATACATCACATCTGAAATGATGGTTGTTGAAAAACCTGTATATACTGGCAGGTTTTATACTAAAGTGCCATTTGGCCCTTGCAGTACCACTACGGCACACTGGGGGGCCATGGCGCCACAGGTTAAAAACCACTGTTCTGCACCAACAGACACATCACTGATTGGCCAGTAAGTAGCAATTCAGTAAAGTAGTAACCTGCCCCTGGGAACTCGCAGCCTGCACTGACTGTATTAGACGCGGAAATGTGCAGATCCGAAGGGGAGATGGGAACGTATCCAGCAGAGGTGCTAAAGTATTCAAACAGAAACGGCCGGCGGCTCTTCGGCCGCTCAGACGCTACGCCTCGCGTTCTTAAGGGATAAATAAAGATGGTGAAAGTCTTCAGCACCATCTCCTCCAGATGCTGCTGCTCTTGGGTTTCCATTACAGCGCTGATGATCCTGCCACAGCCTGGGAATTAAAAGCCACTCGTGCCTGGCTGTTTGTCACCTCCTACACACACCACCTAAAGCTTCATCCCCCCCTCTCTCCCTCCGCATTGCTTCATTAAAACAGCTCTTCCCATCCTTCCGTCCTTTTCTTCCACCCTTTTATTCCGAGTGTGTTCATTTGAGGCCAAGCCAACAGTAATCAGCACTTCTTTTATTGCACATTAGCCTCTAAGAGCTTCGGCTCTCTCTCCTGCTTATAATACATGCAATCAGCTCCCAGTGACAGACCAAGAGTCCCCCAGGCACCCTCACTCAGCCTCCACACACACACACACACACACACACTCACACACACACACACACACACACACAGCCCTCAGTCATTCAGACGTATCAAAGCACACGCTAGATGCTTTATAAATTAAGTCAAATCTATACTTGAGTCACCATGGCATCATGATATAACAGACACTATAGACGATGCCTGAAACGTCCCTGACGCTGTTAAGTATCTCCTAGAGGATTTGCAGTGCAGACGAGTCGCTGGCCGCCCGCGTGTGAGCAGATCTGAGCACCACACCGTCAGCCACAGCGAGACGCTGTATCAATCAACAGCGGAGACGCAGGAACCCAAAGACTGGAGTAACCTGAAGCTTTAACAAAAGCTCTCAAGTGCTTCTGTCCTCCATGACGGCACCATTGGTGCTGCGTGTTGTTCAGGTCTGGCTGTCGGACTGAACCACGTGCTCATTCTGTCTCTCTCTCGGTGAAACTGCCCCTGCTCTCATTAGGCCTTTATGTGACAGACTGCAGGGGACTCATAATTGGCCTATTTTCTGACTGCCATTGTCTCACACTCTTTGCGAGTTTGAGGCATGACAGTTTTTTTTTTTAATGGTATAATCAACCACAAAACCTGCCGGTTTCCTGATCTGGAGAACCAAAAGGAAACAGTGTTTCAATTCATATTCAAATCCAAGGGATGTGGCGATGTAGCTGCACCTGCCTAAGGCAGAGAGAGAGGTGTATGAGACAGAGAGAGAGAGAGAAAGAGAGGGGTGTGAGACAGGCAACACACTCGCCTGCAACAGGCAGACAGCACACTCGCCTCTAAGAGACAGACAGGACACTCGCCTGTAACAGGCAGCACACCCACCTGTAACAGGCAGCACACCCACCTGTAACAGGCAGGCAGCACACCCACCTGTAACAGGCAGCACACTCACCTGTAACAGACAGCACACCCACCTGTAACAGGCAGCACACCCACCTGTAACAGGCAGGCAGCACACCCACCTGTAACAGGCAGGCAGCACACCCACCTGTAACAGGCAGGCAGCACACCCACCTGTAACAGGCAGCACACTCACCTGTAACAGACAGCACACTCACCTGTAACAGACAGCACATCCACCTGTAACAGGCAGGCAACACACTCGCCTGTAACAGGCAGGCAGCACACTCGCCTGTAACAGGCAGGCAGCACACTCGCCTGTAACAGGCAGGCAGCACACTCGCCTGTAACAGGCAGCACACCCGCCTGTAACAGGCAGCACACTCACCTGTAACAGACAGCACACTCACCTGTAACAGACAGCACACCCACCTGTAACAGGCAGCACACCCACCTGTAACAGGCAGCACACCCGCCTGTAACAGGCAGCACACCCACCTGTAACAGGCAGCACACCCACCTGTAACAGGCAGCACACTCACCTGTAACAGGCAGCACACTCACCTGTAACAGGCAGCACACCCACCTGTAACAGGCAGCACACTCACCTGTAACAGGCAGCACACCCACCTGTAACAGGCAGCACACTCACCTGTAACAGGCAGCACACCCACCTGTATAGTGACTATGCGTGGCAGCGGTTGTCTGGTGTTGGCACCCCCCTCTATGGCAATGCCCAGGGTGTTGGCACTCTTGGGCACCCGCACCAGCGTGGACGTGGGGTCCAGGAGACCCGGCTGTCGGAAGGGCGGCCGCAGTCACGGTGAGACCGAAGGAGAGAGGAGGAAAAAACCAGCGTGAAGGCAACGACCAGCAGAGAGACCCCAGGGGCAGAAAGGTGGAGGCAAAAGACACCGCGTTGGGCTTTGATAACGGACCTCCCAGCAGAGATCTGACAGCAGGAAACATCCCATCCGTGATTGTTTCAAACAACCCCGTTCGAAGCGCGAGAGCGATTTCACAATCTGTGCTTCTGCCAGCGTGTGCCAAGCACCATTCATCTACAGGCTGCCTGTGATATCTGTATGCAGACACACGCTGGAGCTCGCTGGGACACTGCATTAAAAAAATCTTCTAAAATGAGAAATGAAATGGGAACTAAAATTGGTGAATGAGAAACAAATGTAAAGTGTGATGATTTGACTTCCACTGACAACAGAACACGATAAAGAAGAGAAGCACTCTGAGCAGAGGAGACCACGGAACAAATCAGGATTAAGTCAAGCACTGTTTCACTTGATCTCGACAAGGAGAGGAAACTCTGATTGTATGAGCAAGATCTGCCTCTCTGAGGTGCACCCAGACACTCCTATTCACATCTCCATCAAGATAGCGCGCACACGCGCACACACACACACACACACACACACACACACACACACACACACACACACAAAGGCAAATGCAAATGCATCTCACTTTAAACATCCCCCTTTCCCCCCTCCCTCCCTCCCTCCCTCCCTCTCAAACTCTCTCTCTCTCTCGGTCTCACCGGTTTGGCAGTGTTCCCCTGCCCTCCCCCCGCGTTCTGTCTCAGGGTCGGTCCAGGGCGGAGACAGCTGTCCTTCCCGTGGAGTCCCAGCTCTGTGAGGTCCACTCCACTGTCCTCACTCAGGGTCTGTCCACTGTCTGAGAGCTGAGAGAGTGTGAGTCCTGCATGCACACAGCCGTCACACACACACACACCCATCAGACGAGCCATGCAGAACAGCGGTGATGGAGGTCAATAGGTCTTATGATACATCCTCGTGTCACTGATGAGAACAAACTACCAGAATTTATGATCTAGACAACAGACAGCAATGCGATGAAACAGAAGCACTCTGTTTTAAACTGAACGGCACGAGTTATTTCCACTGATAACCAGGGCAACAAAAACGGTACCGGTGAGCGACCACTGTACTGGTCGTCGGCCAAGTCGCGTGCACAAAGACTAGAGACTGGTAACAACAGCACTGATCTCCAGCGCCGACCCTGAGGCCGACGCCGGGTGTCCTCACCTCTGGCCTGGGGCAACGGCCGGACCTCGTTCACATCAGGCTCCGCGTTGGGCCTGTGTACCTCTACCATCACAAAGTGCTGGTCGGAGGCTGGGGAGGAGGGTGCCACTGGGCTTGAGGGAGGAAGTGGGCGGGGTGGGGCTGGGATGGGCGGGGCTGGGGGCGGGGTCAGGGGCAAGGACGCGGGCTGGACCCGAGCGGGGGACTGAACGCGGGGGAAGGGGCCAATGGGGTGCTGGGTGAGCAGGGATAGCTGGGTGGGCGGGAGCTCCTGCTTCAGGGCGGCGAAGTACAGGCCTGACTGGGAGGAGTCGGAGGAGGGGCGTTTGTTTGGGGCGGACCTGCGGCTGTGCCCACGCTGCACAGCAGGAGGAGGGGGCGGTTTGAAGGAGGGCGGAGACTCGGACGCTGAGCTCATCTCATCCTATAGGGTGAAAGGACAGGGCATCAGATGTCACACAAAATTAGACCACGCCCCAGGGGAGACTGAGGCAAAGATTTCGGAGGAGTGTCATGCACAGCAGTATCGCAAAAGATCTCCTGGAGTCTCACTGAGGTTTTTCAGCACACCTACTATCTACAGACTTATATAGACAATTGTGCATGCACACACACACCCACACACACACACACACACAGCCGCACACACACCAAAAACCATATACTTATCTCAAACTGCATGTTCTAAGGCACTCAACTCACACAAAATTCCCGAGCAAATCAGCTGATTTGTTCCAGAAGGAAACAAGATGTGGAGCAAAAACATAAACAAAATGCAAATAAATGAAGGAAAGCAAAGCAGAAACATGAGCGGATGGATGGATGGATGGATGGATGGATGGATGGATGGATGGATGGAGCGTCCACAGCGGCAGGACGGAGAAGGCAGAGCTGGAGTTGTCTGGGTTTCTCAGGCTGGCCAAATCGCTGGGGAACTCCGCTCAGACACACGCAGGGAAAAAAAAAAGACACACGCAAAAAAACACCCAGTCTGTGGTGTCTGTTGCCGTGGAAACACCTGAAAGATCCCTGACGAGTTGCTGGGTTTGTCATCTGATATCCAACACAAAAGTTAGCGACTTTTACAAGAAACGCACCTGCAAACAGGACGCAAACATGCTGCATATACCATCATCAACTCCCCGAAAACATCCTCTCTCTCCATCTCTTCCCCTCTCCCCCTCCCTCTCCCTCTCCCTCTCCCTCTCTCATGCTCTCACTCTTTCTCTGCCCTTCCTGGTTCCCTCCATCATCTCTCCCCTGAACGCCTCACCGACCCCGTGGGCCGGCGCACACACACAGGAAACAGCTCTCTCCCTCCACCTCTCTCTCCCTCCATCTCCCTCCATCTCCCTCCACCTCTCTCTCCCTCCACCTCTCTCTCCCTCCATCTCCCTCTCCCTCCACCTCCCTCCACCTCCCTTCCAGCCAGTGTGGCAGTGCTGATGGTAGTCTTCAGGGCTCACCAGAGAGACATCGGGCAGGGCGTCCCCAGCGTCCTGCACCTCCTCTCCGTTGCTCTCCACCACACTGTCGTTCTGAAAGAGAGAAGCACAAAGTCAAAAACACAGCTGTGTGTTCCCATGTGAAATAATGGTTCCCTGCAGCCTTTAGCTGGGTTAGTATCCCGCGCAGTGGAGATCACAGAACAACAGCGAACCCACCCAAGTTCAATTTCATAGCCTGTGCTGTGGATTTAACTTGCAACGCACATTTGCGCTCACACATTTGCTCACTTGCTCACACACACATGTGCACACACGTACGCACACAGGCATGCGCACACACAAACACACACACTCATATAATGAAATTATCATGATTCAGAAGTGCTCACTAGGCTGGAATGGGAGGAAGCCTCAATATTTTGTCCTTTTTCCAGTGGGGACGGACTTGCAGTTCAGCTGGTCAGAGCTCCTGCACCAGAACAAAGCCTGCATGCGCGACCCCGTGACCCCGTGACCCTGCGCTGCCTTGCTCTCCGCCGCTACCAGAGCACTTACGGCTGATTGGTTCGCGGTCAGACGCCCAGACCCCGTCCACGCGTGCAGCTGAAGGTTCGCCTGTTTTTGAACCATGTTTCTTGTGAACCTCTAATTTAAAAGAAGACAGACGACGCCGCAGGTTACAGTGACCCGTGTCTGGTGGCCGAAACCTAGCCTTCACGTGACCTTCCTTTGCTCACGTGGCTTTCCTGTCAACCTGAAGACCGTCCGCGTGGAACGTGGCATGTGCATGCGGCAGCAGCAGGAAGAGGAAGCAGAGGGGAGGCGGCTTGGCTTAAGAGGAAGAAGTAGAGGATTCTGGGAGACAAATGCTCATGACATCAGCCATCACGGCAGCGATATCTCATGCGAAATGCTGATCACAGGCACCGTTCCGACACCCCAAATAGATGGTCTCATTTAAAGGGGACGGTGCAGGCCCTACTGTGGGTGTAATGTATAGACAGGCCAGCAGATTCAGTAAGGAATAAATAAATGAACTGCAGTCAGTAGTTTACTGCATGGCACCTGCATCTATATGGTACAGTATTGTACTGCAAAGAGGAAAAAAAAATGTATGCATGCTTCTGATTGGTTGGAACTACAAATTAGAGACTCATCTCTGACGAATCCATTCAACCACCTCATCCTGCCATCTTCTATCCATTTCTCATCCCCCACCCCACCCACTCACATGGCAGCTATGTACCAGGTGGTCAGTCAAGGTCCTCCACCTGCCCACAATGCCCTGGAAGTCCTCCTTCAGAACCACTGTTTTCTCCTTCAGGGGGCTTTATCGGCTGTGGCAGAGCAGGTGTGTGTGTGTGTGTGTGCGTGTGTGTGTGTGTGTGCAGGCGCAAACAGTGCCGTGTGCCCTGCGGAAGTCGCAGAGGGAGTGTATCGCCGGGGGAGATGTGCCAGGCGGTGTAGCTGCTCGGTGTTGAGCAGGTGTGTGTGTGTGTGTGTGTGTGTGTGTGTGTGTAGCTGCTCGGTGTTGAGCAGGTGTGTGTGTGTGTGTGTGTGTAGCTGCTCTGTGTTGCTGATGCTGTGTAGCTTCTGCAGCTGCACCACCCGACAGCAAAGAGCAGCAGGACCACGTGTGTGTGTGTGTGTGTGTGTGTGTGTGTGTGTGGAAACACTCTGACATTTGGAGAAGATCAACACTTTTACTCAAGAGCACACATGGTACATCCCCACACTGTAATGAAGGCTGCAGAGCAAGAGCTGCACACACACACACACACACACACACACAGTTATACACACACACACACACACACACACACACACACACACACACACACACACACACAGTTATACACACACACACTCAGACACACACACACAGTTATACACACACACACACACACACACAGATACAGACATGCAGAGACAGACACACACACAGTTATACACACACACACACACACTCAGACACACACGCAGACAGACACACACACACACACTCAGACACACAGTCATACACACAGCTCAGTATTCAGCTCAGCCACTGCAACACTGCATACGTGAGTCATGCCGTTTCATAGGAGAACATTCACAGTTGAGGGTGAGCTGTAAGACACCAGTGTGCACATGTACACTCACCACACACATTACTAGGAACACCTGGATACCCGCATTCCATATATGGTCATTCATGGAATTATCCAGCCAGCCACGTGGGCAGTAGCCCAGTGCGTGACCTCATGCAGACAGGGGTCAAGCGCTTTAGGTATCGGTCCAATCAAACATCAGCATGCGCCACGACTGCGATATCAAGCGGCTTTGCTAGTCGGTGCCATTCTGGCTGGTGCGAGTGTTTTAGAACCTGCTGATCTCTGTGGGTCCTCATACAGAAGAGTCTCTAGAGTCCACACAGGATGGTGCAATAACCAAACCAGATGGAGCAAACATCCGTCGTGTTGGTGGAAACGCCTCGCTGTGGAGAGAGAACGGAGACGCCGGCCTGCCCGCTTCACGCTGACAGACTCAGTAACTCAGTCGCTCTGTACAAGAACGGTGAGCAGAAACGGCATCACAGGACGCACAACACGTCAGACGGCGAGGTGGATGGGCAGAAGACGACGTCTGGTCCCACTCCAGCCGGCTCAGCAGGGTCACCGAACATGGACCGTCGGAGGCAGGTGTGGGTGTGACCCAGCGGCAACGTGCAGCCGGCAGAGTTGGGCCACAGTGGCTGTGGTGTGGCGAATGTCTCCCTGGCGCTCAAAAGGGCTCCTTCAAAAACACCAGCCGAGCACCGTGGGAACGCAACCGTGGCGATGGACTTCAGTGGACGGCCCGGTCTGCAGGTCTGAATCCAGCCGAGCACCTCTGGGTCGGCGCAGCACCGGAGAGCCACAGTAGCACAGAGGCTGCGTGTCTCAATCTCCTCGACATTAACGATGGCACAAAGATCTGAGGATGTTCTGAGAAAGGACGGGGCTTCTACCCAGAATGCCTATGGTGTTCCTAATAAAGTGAGCGGACAGCATGTGTGAAAGACACAGCAAAACCACTCTGTTTCTACGACTGTAAGGCAGGCAAAGAGAGGAGGGGCTAAGTCACGGACACTGCAAACACAAGGTATAAGCTGAGTGTGTGTGTGTGTGTGAGTGTGTGTCCTACCTCCATCATGTCAATCAACCACAGCAGTCTCTCCTGATTGGATGAAGATAGGACACTGGATGTTAAACAGTGCTCAACACTGGAGTCTATAAAACGTACATCTATCAAAAAGCGATTTTCCATCCATGACACACAAAAATAAAATGCTCTATTCTGTGTAGCTCTGTCCCCCCGACCAGGACCATAACGTCACCGACGGGCTCCTAATATGAAAGACCAAACTGACCAGGGACACCAGGGACACCAGTGGACACCAGGGGACATCCATCATACACGTAGTGCTTGAGTCTGTTCAATACCCTGAACCTTAACCGGCTAAACAGACCCTGCTGTTCACCCATCACACACACACACACACACACACACACACCTACCCGTGCAGAGCTGAGTGTGGTGTTGGTCACACAGCTGGCTGAGGAGGAGGCCAGTGTGTCTGGGTAGGACACCATGGAGGTGGAGTCTGGATGGAGCGGCCCCACCCCTGTGGCCCCCTGCCGAGCCTTCAGAGCCTCGATCTCCCTCCTGAGCACCAGAGCGTCGAAGCGCTCTAGATCCAGAGCGCTCACCACGCCCCGCACCTCCGACAACAGTGAGAACTGCAGCCACACACACACACACACACACACACACACACACACACACGAACGCACGCACACACACATATTTTATATATATATATATATATATATATATATACACACACACACACAGGCACACACATTTTATACACACACACACACACACACACACAGCCCCGCACATACATAGCAGGCTGTGATTGACGCATTCACACCAGAACTCACAAAGCAGGATTTTAATATCAGACGCTTTAATGTCACGGCGTTTAATATGAGGTGGATCTGCACCAACACAGAGCGCGTATGAATATGCAGTGATGAAATGAAGCCTGGAACGGGATGCACGGGAGGGGGCAGTAAGGGGCAGGAGGGGGCAGTAAGGGGCAGGAGGGGGCAGATGCAAATAAACAAGTGTGGCCCAAAACCATGAGGAATCTAAGACGGACAGTAGGGATGCCATTAGTGATGGAACCAACACACACACACCCACGTATACTCACCCCACACACACACACACACACACACCCACCTTGGCGTGTGTGTTGAGGAGCTCAAACAGGGCCATGACGAGCTGCTGGACTCCGATGTGGCCATCGCGGTACTCCTGGATGTAGTAGCTCATGGTCTGTCGCTCCGGTTCCGTGAGCAGATGCCGGGCCTGCTCGTCCAGCAGGGCCCGACTCTGGTTCACCAGACTGGAGAGAGTCACCTGAGAACCCGCCACCCCTTTATAAAAGCCCGCCTGCAGACAGAGGGAGAGAGAGAGAGAGAAACGGGCAGGAAGTGAAACGGAGAAAAGGAAAGAAAGCATCAAGGGAACACAACAGAGATCAATAACTACAGATACCATCAAAACTCAAATGAAACTTGATACTGATCAGTGACCTGATGACAGCAGTGGGTTATTAAGAGCAGTAGATCTGGCTCCAAGTGATCATTAGAAAAAGTACAAGAATTGCCATCCAGCACATTGGAAATGCCACAGTGAGGGATTGTGGGTGGGGGGGGGGGGGGTACAGGAAGTGAGGTCATTTTCCTTCTCTGGCGCATCAACAAATAAGGTTCTCAAGTCATCAAGGTCCTGCTAGTGTGGTCAATGTAGCTAAACACATATAGCAGTGGTGCCAGCTGTCTGACTATCCGCCCGCCTGTATATCTGTCTGTCTGTCTGTCTGTCTGTCTCTCCCCTTTCCACAGTAACAATACTCTGTAGTATACAATACTCTAACCGAGTGGCCAATTGGCCCCTATTTTGGTCAAATTCTATGTTCTCTGGTTGTGTTTTTTGTGCCGGCACAGTCAAGCAGAAAGATGAGCTCCTTTATCACGGAGACACAGGACGCTGATCTGAGCTGGGTCGATGTGCCCTCAGACAGCAGCTCACGTTGGTCTGTAATGGCAGAACAATCTGGACAGTGGCGCTTATTCCCAGCAGGACGTTATTTGCAGAGGCTCGATAATGTAGCTAATCTAATCCCTGCAGATACTTAATTACATACATTACAGGATATTCCTTTTACACATGTTCTGTAATTAACATTATATTGATATTATATGCTAATTTTTATATTTTACCTAAATCAGACATGTTTATATGTGTGTTTCATTTATGTGTGTGTGTGTGTGTGCTCATGAAAAGGGACAGGGGGACAGGGGGACAGGGGGACAGGTGTTGCTCTCAGGACAGGAGGCAATAGCTGTGGAGGGAGAATCGGTTCCCTCCTTGCTGGACGCAGAGAGGTCGCGACCTCGTCCAGCATGCCGCAGAGGCGAGGCCTGCTGGGGGAGGGGCATGTACAGATGTGCAGCAGCCTTGCAGGCAGTGCTGAGCTTTCACCCGCTCCCGGGTCATTCCTGGGGCAAGTGGACGCCTGGGGGCATTTAGATTAGCAGCACACCGCGCAGTCTTGCCCATTAGTGCAGCCCGCGTGGCCGGGGCTCAGAGTGTGAGCGCAGCGCAGCTCGTTTGGTTACAGCTGCCATCAAGGCGTGACAAGAGTGTGCACAGCCTCTAAGGCCACGTATGAACATCTTACAGCAAACGATCGTTAACACTAACGAAACACAGCGGCCGCGTAATCTCACAGAGACGGCAGCGGCGCTGATCACGTCGGGCTCAAAGTTCGCTACGCTCCTGATATAAAGGCTCCTCCTTGCTGAGATGCTCCTTAATCGGGAGAATGTGCAATTGCTGGTGGGTATTATAATCCGTCCTGCAGTCCTGTAGTCCTGCTGGCCTGCCAGGACGGTCCGGAGAAGAAGCTCCAGTCTTCACTCACTGCTGGGCCAAATATGGTTGCAGCTGAGCCAAAACTAAGTAATGAAGCCATCGATTCAGCTTCAGCTGTTACGAGCAGCAGGACGACTCAATTCTTTGAAGTGTACTGAGGGGGAGATAAAAGGGGGAGTGGCTCTAGAGAGAGAAAGTGCAGCCACAGCAAAACTCATATTTGCATTGTGCCACTAGCAGGAAAAGCAGCGTGGCCGGGTATATTGATCGAGGGGATCATTTAAGGAGAGACTCGGGGCCGGACCTGGTTCCAGGGAAGAAGACGACTTGGGAGACATTAGGTGGCAATGATCATGTGTGATTCTCTGATCAATGGAACAGGCACAGTTCACCACTTTCCTGCTTACACTGTTTTGATGACTTCTGCGGTCAGTAATCTCCAGTTTCCTCCAGTTAACGATCCCTCCCACCCCCCAAGCCCTGCCTCTCTCTCCCCATGTCCTGGCCCTTCCTCAGGCAGTGGTAGTGAGTCGGCTCACAGTATGCACAATCATTGTCCTTCGTCACTTAATGCATAACAGACACACTAACAGCATGAGTACTACACTTAAAACTCCATCTGTCCACTCAATACATACTGTAAAAAGCTCATTAGGCCGCTGACCCTGTACTGCTACGTGAGACTAATAACCCAAACTGTAAACACCACCAGCTACAAGCTGATTTAGCTTCAGGCTAATATTGTTACCTTACAAGTGGATGTGAAATGATATACGTGTGCATGTGGGTTCAGGAGATGTCTCAACCATTACAACATCATCGCCGTCAACATTGCTGCAGGCCAAAATGAATTTTTAATATGCTGACTGGATAGAGGGGCATTCACACTTCAAGAGTGCAAGCCCTGCTTTTATTAGACGGGCCAGCCCATTACACAGGGTGTTACTGCTCTTGCGGCCGGCCTGTGAAGAATGGAGCGCGTCCAAATTGGACTCCTGGTTCGGTTCAGTAAAGCCTGCAGACAGTGACACTGTCTTCCCTCAGCAGATCGACTTGCACATCGCTATTTACACACAGCTTCGTCCGAGCAAGAAGTCAGCATTCCGAGCGGGGGGCCAGCGTTCCGACCGGGGGTCAGCGTTCGGCGGGGGGGGTCAGCGTTCCGACCGGGGGGTTTTAGCGTTCCGAGCGGGGAGCACAACCCCGGGAGAGGGACACGCCCAGGTCCACTGTCCCCCAGCTCAGTGGAAGAGTCGCATGTCCTTGGTTCAAGCTGCACTTCACTGCATCCCGTTCCTGTTTGGTCCGACTTCCTGTTTGGTCCGACTCCCTGTTTGGTCTGACTCCCTGTTTGGTCCGACTCCCTGTTTGGTCCGACTCCCTGTTTGGTCCGACTTCCTGTTTGGTCCGACTTCCTGTTTGGTCCGACTTCCTGTTTGGTCTGACTCCCTGTTTGGTCCGACTCCCTGTTTGGTCCGACTTCCTGTTTGGTCTGACTTCCTGTTTGGTCCGACTCCCTGTTTGGTCCGACTTCCTGTTTGGTCCGACTTCCTGTTTGGTCCGACTTCCTGTTTGGTCTGACTTCCTGTTTGGTCCGACTTCCTGTTTGGTCCGACTTCCTGTTTGGTCCGACTTCCTGTTTGGTCCGACTCCCTGTTTGGTCTGACTTCCTGTTTGGTCTGACTTCCTGTTTGGTCTGACTTCCTGTTCAGAGGGTTGGAGCTGTTGACTTTAAGCTGCTCTAGCACAAAATGTGCTGGTGATCCATGTTGGCTGAGCATCACCACTCCGAGAGCTGCTTTCAACACGCTGAGCTTCGTAACTTCATAACCCTTCGTAACTTCATAACCCAGACTACCGCAGTAAGTGCACCGCTCAGCAAAGGTTCCCAGCCCGGGAAATCCAGCGAGCACAAACCAAACGGACCTGGGACTCGGACACAATCCTGATCAAGGTCCAGGAAAGGAGTTCTGATGTGAAAAAGGCAGAGTGGCATATGAAAGAGGAGGATTTTTTTTTACCGTGAGAACAAGCAGACAGACAGGCAGTGTGCTCAGAACAAGCAGACAGACAGGCAGTGTGCTCTGGCTTGAAAGGACCTTTGGAAAGTTGGACGTGACAGCAGCCGTCTGCATCCCTGTCCTGTCTCTCCTGCCAAGCGGGAGTCCTACAACACGGTGAGATGGTGTGAAACAGCTTCCTGACACCCGCTGTGAAGCCTCCCTTAAATTTGGACATGGGAAAAAAAAAAATAATAAACAGACCAGTTTCTGCTGAATGAAATCTGAAATGCGGGACGGGGGAGAGCCTGGTGTCCGCAGGAGAGGCGGAGATGCATCCATACAACAGGAATGTTCTCGTTTTAAAGATCACGTCAATAATCCCTGGGCCTTCCCCTGTAGCAACTCAAATTACCATGCACTGACCTGCAATTAATCAAAAACGTCATCTCAAACATACCTGGAATCGCTTAGCCAATTATTTCTTAAAATTTTGCCACAGGGCTAGAACATGTACCTATGGAAAATGAATGAGTTGTTTACATACTTCTCAGTATAAAGATATGTAGCACTATATTCAAGAACAGGAAATTATACTGTTCCCATCAGTCAATGGAAATGTTGCACATGATTTATCCTAAAATTATGAGCTTATCCTGAAATTATGAGCACATACCATATGATCTTAAACTTGCACAGTGGACAGTACAGCAATATGTGGCCCATTTCAGTTCTAATCGCTTCCACAGAAAAGTGAAGCACGTAAGCTAAACAGGTTTTGTAACACGAAGTTACCAAAGGATCACATGGGATTTACGGGCACCTGTTACCACACAGCAAATAAATGAGAGGTTTACAGTCAAACTCATGGCTGCTACTAGTTCTTCCCCTCTATATGCATAAGCACATAAGCTCCTGTGCTGTTTAGAATGCGATGCATGTGCACTGAGACCAACACGCCCCGTGTGCCTGCACCCCAACACAGTCCGCCCACGCTCAGAGCCTTTGATCAGCAAGCACGGTTCCCTTACATGAACCTTATAACAGGATCATGGAACTGTGATACTGGTGTAAAAAAATGGCGACCTTACTGGGCGGGTCACCTTACTGGGCGGGTCACCTTACTGGGCATCTGTTCATCACAGCTGCTCTTTCTCCCTCGTCTCCCTCCCCACTCATTTGGTCCTGCAAGGATGGCAAGTGGATGCATCTGCTCTGGAGGCTGATGTGATGTGGCTTATGGGAAGTGGGAGTGGCTTGGTGGGCGTGGCTTAGAGGGCATGACTTAGAGGGCGTGGCTTAGAGGGCGTGGCTTAGAGGGCGCACGGCACCTTGGACAGCCCAACACTGGGTGGGCCACAGATGGGCTGCTTGCCCTGCCCAACACACAAGGTCGTCCTCATGAGACCAGGGTTGCATCTCCCCCCTGCGTCTCGTTAAGTTCTCCTCTCTGCTTCATCGGTTTCTTCTTTTACTGGGGTAAACATCTCCGTCTTGATCGGTTCAGCTGTCTGCTTCATCTCTCTCCTCTTTAGTTTACCAAGTCCAAGACTGAACCACAAAACCTGAAAGAACTAATTCAGATCATACATTCCTCCTTAGCCAAAGCCCAAATGTCATTTCAGCGGGAATATCTGCACATTTGTACAGATATTCACCCCATCAATACAGACAGTTCTGCCTCTAATAAGTCACACAATGACCTGTGATTGTGTGACCTCATTCCAGCTGTAATTAGCTTGGCGACAACGTTATCATGCCGCCACTGTTTCGGTTATCAAAGCAGTGTGAACGGACTGAATCTAATCCATTATGCAGCCTGAACAGCGAATGTTCTTCACCTCTGCTTCATTTTAATAGGGCTATCCCAGCATGCTAGACCACAGAAGAAGAAAAACAGAATTACCATACGAAACGAGCCAAGGACCAACCGCTCGGGGCTGCGTGCAATACACGAGCCAGCGCAGGCTTCCGTAGGCCAACCACAAAAATATGTGTGTGCTTTTACTACTGAGACACGAATGCGATCGACGGTTATGAAAACACAAACGGCTCACATTCAAAGGCCGGTTGTACGGATAATTACAAGGGGCAAACAGTCTCTATTGGGTCGTGCTTCTGTGATAATCAGGCTGTAAACACGTGAAAAACACAAGAGCGTTAGTACTCACCTTTCCCGGGGCAGAGGCTCCCTGATCCAGAGAGAGTCTGCAGAAAAGAAGGACATAATGAGAAATCAATGCAACTACTGTGGCATCCAAGAGCTTTATTATCATTCAAAACGGTCAATGCACCTTCCCAGCTAACAGTAGTATTAACCAAGCCAAGTACACCCATCATTACATTGATCAGATTCAGTATTTTGACGAAACATAAGCGATCGGCTGCAAAAGCGATGTGGAAGAACGACGCAGGCCACACACTTCAGCCCCGTTCCTCCTTCTGCATAAACGGGTGAACTCGGAGCCTCCGTGTGCACGAGACAAGCAGAAGGCCACAGCGTTTTAGCGGGCTGTGTGGGCTCGCGGGTGGCCTTAGCCTGCAGCGCCGATGAGACGGTAAGGTTCGCACGAGGAGGAGCGGTGCTCACGGTCCGTGGCCATGTCTGCTCAGGCGTGCTGCATTCCAGCCGAGGCGAGCAAAGCGGCTGACAAACTGCCTTTATAAAACGCCACCTTGCATTTTGTGCTGGTCCGGGAAAGTAGTGCTCCAGGTAGCTGTCAGCCGGCCCAGTGTTATTAACGCTAATGCTAAACGCCCTTGTACTGGTCATGCCGTCTTACACACACACACACACACACACACACACACACACACACACACAGATGTATATATACGTGAGCACAAGGAAACATACACACACACACAGCACTAGAACTAAAACTCTGGACGGGTCAGGAGTGAAAATCTTTTCGAGATCTGTGTTTAACTGAAGCAGGCAGTCGTGAGCACAGGAGCAAGCAGGAAACATCTCAGCTCGCGCTGCAAGCAGGACGCAGGAGATCGAGATCGTCACCGCCGCCTCCTCTTACGCAGGTTATTCAGCTCAGCCTTAGGCAGCTTCTGCACCTAAATTAAACTGGCATGGCGGAGCAGAGAAAGGGCACTTCATTAAGCCCAAATGTGCAGCCTCCACCACCGAGGGCTGTTTACGCAAGCTGAGACAGACGTGGAAATAACACCAGTCCTGCACTCAAACGCCATCCAAAAAAAGCCGGTGATATCAGTCTCAGCGGCGAGCGTGAATTACTCAGCACTTGTACTCGTGAAAAAAAAAAAAGTGAAATAACCGCCGGTTCAAAAAAGCAACATCCCGCCTTTAGCCTGGTGCTGCCGCGCAGGAGAACGTTGGTGAACACCTACAGTATCAAACATCTCACTCTTAACTGACATTCCTGTTAGGAGCTAGAACACAACAATCTCAAAGTAATAAAATGGATTCCTTTGGCACTGAAATGAGACAGTATGCACACACACATCCAGAGTTTGTATCTTCTTACATCTCTAAAGCACTGAAAAATATTTCTCTCCTTTTGCACCTTTTCACTACACATTCCTTCATAGTTTTAGCCCCCCCGCCCCCCTCCGTATGCCCCGCCCCCTCACCCTG
Source organism: Brachyhypopomus occidentalis (assembly GCA_020368025.1). Taxonomy (NCBI): domain Eukaryota; kingdom Metazoa; phylum Chordata; class Actinopteri; order Gymnotiformes; family Hypopomidae; genus Brachyhypopomus; species Brachyhypopomus occidentalis. The sequence goes on from JAGXOD010000008.1 coordinate 1,625,987, forward strand.
CCACGCTGCTGCTGGCGGAGCTGTCGGTGATCTGGGAGCTGGCGATCCACTTGGTCTCGCCCACCACGGTGCGTGCGTGCGGCAGGCGTCCCACGTCCTTCACGGTCATCATCAGGTGGCGCGACGCCTTCAGCACGCGCACCGCCTCGTCGTGCGGGACGCTCAGGAAGCTGCGTCCGTTCACCTCCAGGATCTGGTCACCCACCTGCGAGGACGGAGGGCCACAGAGAGGGTGGGGTGGGGTGGGGAGGTCGTCAGGGGCAGCTGGAGCAGGGGTGGGTGGGGGTGTTAGTGGCGGTGGAGGTGGAGGGTGCAGGGCTAGAAAACTTGAGTGCTCATGTGGTTCAGTGGTCAGTGGGTGAAGGGATCAGGAACGTGGCAGCAAGCTCACCACGTATTTACCTGGAAAGCTATGGCGATGGACACACACACACACACACACACACAGATAGGCACAAATGGAATAAATCATGATGTTCCGTGCTGCTGACATTCGACACGTGAACCTTCTTGCTATTCTCTCTGTCTCTGCACCTTCTCACGTTTATCTCACTAAACCTGTTATCTGGTCTACCCATTCATCCTGAGTCATTATCCTCACATTTCCTCTCTTCTGTTCATGTTCCCACTGTCATCTCTCTCCCTCTCGCTCTCTCTCACTCAATCGCTCCTCCTCACGCAGTGTCTTAGACTTCTAGCCATTAGTATATGTGGTGAGGAAGTGAAGAGAGGTGTTTCTCCCTCACACACTTGCTCTTTCCTCCGTGATCCTTCACCTGTCCAACACGCGGTGTGTCTGCTGAGGGACTACGTGCCCTCTCCCTCTCTCCCTGCTGCCTCCTCTCCCAGCCCTCCCAGACAGGCAGGGGGTAATTAAGCTTCTTCCCTCCACTGATGATGACGTTAATAAGGATGGTGTTTATCAATATCCAGTGCTTCGTTTTACACCCGCATGCCGGACGGCAGAGACGGGGACAGACTCACGAGCGGCTCCTCTGCTGACAGCCTTTCCAGCCCTGAGATGTGTAGGACATGGATTGTTCACATTTGTATTGTTCTGTTCTGCTCTGGATGCAATAATCCCCCCCAGCATATCCCATAAACCACCTTGCCACCCCAAGGATATGGATCTGGTCATCAGAAAAAGCACAACATCCTCAAATGGGAACAGTACGGAATTGAGATTCCTAAAAGCAACACGTTCCTCGTATCTTTAGAACTGTAGGATGCGAAGCTCTAATTTATTTATGGATGAATGCAAAGAGGAAGAATCGTACGAGGACTTTCTTTATAAAGAGCATCGCAGCTCTGAGTTTTAACACTCAGGTTTTAACCAAGCCTGTTCATCAACACTTCATCTGCCCTGAACCATAACCGGTTCCCAGAATGCACCTGGCCTTCAGCCTCGGCAAGGCATCTGGTGCTATTCCACGCAGGCGACGGGGTGATGGCAAGCTGGATTAGAAGAGGTTGGGCCAGACGCAGCAGGACTCTGACACACCAGGATAGAGGTCAATAGTCATTATCCTCACATTAACTTTCTCCCTATTGATCTGCCTCTCAATCTGGAAGGATAAATGAAGGAGACAGTGATGGGGGGGGGAGTCTAAGATTTGGAGCCTCCTTCTGAACACGGCACCCCTGATATTTCTATCCTTCGTCTCCTCCGCGACAGCAGATGGAGGGGGCTGACATCATCTTCTGTTCTCCACCCCTCGTGCTGGGTGGAGGGGCCAGCCGGCATGGAGTAGAGGTGAGAGCAGGTTTTGGCTCAAACCGGGACTGACTCTAGCACAGGCCTGTCTTATGTGAAAGAAGACTAACGTTTACAGCGTAGACGTTCACGCACAAGCCCACACCAGCAACTGCTGTAAGACTCCACCGGCCGTCTGAACATCAGACACCATGTAGCAAAGTGACCGTGTTGTAGGACTGTAAATAAACCAACACGTAAAGTTCCGATTTACGTACGCAAATCATGGTGTCGTCTGAAAAAAAATAGGACTCTCACCAAAGCTGAGGTTTGCTATAATCTAATTTCTCTCTGCAGAATAAATGGAGCCCCCAAAAGACTTTTTATTTTTTGACAACAGCTTCAGTAATCTGACCGTTACAAATTACGAGCCACTCCCATTAAAATGTTTTACAGTTATTGCCCCAGTGCATCATCCATTCTCCATTTAGCAAAGCAGCAGTCGCCCAAACGTGAAGGTACGTGAAAACAGGAAGACACATTTTATTTTACACACACATACACACAGAAACTCGTAAACACACACACACACACAAACAGACGGCTTTGCTGTTGGAAGAGGTAGTCACAGAGGGCTTCCAGCACCCCTGTAGCCAAAAGGCTAATGAGAGAGGCCATAGTAGATCAGGCAACATGGAGTGGCGTGAAGCTGTAAGGTAAGACCAATACCTCACACCACATAGTAAAGCAGACGAGGAAGATACATCCATCCCATCCTCACTGACTGGTGTAGGAGACAAGAGACAAGGAGACAAGGACTTTTGACAAGAAAGGCTCATTTCTTTACACCATCACCATCTCTTGTACTTAAGCTCTTGGATGAGTGAGTGGAGCTGTGGATCACATAACACCAACCCACGAACCTCAGCTGAAGGTCGTGAGATCCTCACCGAACATTATACAAGTGCTCAATGCACTGAATGTGTTTGTGTGAATGCGTATGCCTGTACATGCTTACGCTGACCACTCTGAGTTCACCATGCTGCTGGGATAGTAGGTACTGTATATCTGTCTAATCCAACCTGCTCTGACTTTCACCACAGCATCAGTTCATCTGGGCATGACGAACAAGACGGGAAGGAACACAGTACCGGGTTTAAAATGATGGCAATCCGTATGGCTGTGCAGTCTTGCTGCTAACTTTCTACCTCATCCCAAAAAGGTGCTAGACGCGCTCGAGACGCGGCGTAGGGCAGAACGCGGAGGCGCAGAGAATTCACCGTCACGCTCCTGGACCCGTGCGGTGATGATATGGGCCTTATGACATGGTGCGTTATCAGGCTGTACGTTTCCGCCTGAGCGTGGATAAGCTGCACCATTGAGCGGACAGACCTAGTCAGCTGAATGGGTATTAAAGGTCAGCAACACGTCCCCCGCACCATCCAGTCCTGCCGCCACCATCGTGCGGTACCGCTGCTACAAAGACAGGATGGCTCCATGCACTCATGTTGCCTGCAGCAAACTGGTCCTTCCGTCAGTGTTACGCAAGAAGACCCTGGATCCTTCTGACCTGGAGACGTCTTCCCACTCGTCACTGGCCCCAGTTTTGATGCCGCTGTGCCCAACGGAGATGCACTTTTATCTTCACTTCCTGCTGGAGATACCCACGGCCCAGTAGACCTCTTGGAGCGACGCCTCGTTATTCGGTCCAATTAGGACCCTGCGGACCGCGCCGGTCATTAAGTGCTCCTGCGTTTTACTCGAGGAGAGCCAGATGTAAACATGAATGAAGAAGCTGACACACAAGGCAAACAAGTAGCAGTGCTGCAGACGGAGAATATTGTCTACTGGATCCTGGTCCTTACGGAGCTCCAACGTACACAAGAGACCAACGTAGCAGAGATGTGATGCCTTTTTAATCACATATTTGCCTCATCATTAGCACCGTCATCATCGTCATCTTCATCATTTCCCCGTGTACCTGATATTCTCATGCGCAGGAAAGAATCAGCGCTTGGCACATTTCTTATTTCTGCTGGATATGACAGAACAGATGCTGTTCCAGGGTTTTTGTTTTAATAATTGATTTTCAGTGAGACAGATTTGTTCTGTTCAATTACAATCTGTTACTGCCGACACATCTGTCTGTTCCATATGGCTGAACCTGCCATAAGACAAGTGGTGTCAGCAATTTCACTACGGACACAAATGTCAGCCACTGAGATACAAATATCTCTCCTTTCATATCATCATACTGGACAACCCAGACTCAGCCGCTGTATTCTGGACCCGTGGGCCCGTGGGTCCGGCTGTGAAACGGATCGCCCCAGCTCAGTGATCGGTGCCTGTGCTGGGTTTGACTGCTTCTCCTGTAATAACATGATCACTCAGGGTGTCGGGAGGCCTGTGTCAGAGGTCTGCTCACTCTGTTCTCCATCTAGAGATGTTCTGGCCACTGCCTTGGCCATCTAGAGATGTTCTGGCCACTGCCTTGGCCATCTAGAGATGTTCTCGCCACTGCCTTGGCCATCTAGAGATGTTCTGGCCACTGCCTTGGCCATCTACAGATGTTCTGGCCACTGCCTTGGCCATCTACAGATGTTCTGGCCACTGCCTTGGCCATCTACAGATGTTCTGGCCACTGCCTTGGCCATCTAGAGATGTTCTGGCCACTGCCTTGGCCATCTAGAGATGTTCTGGCCACTGCCTTGGCCATCTAGAGATGTTCTGGCCACTGCCTTGGCCCCTGCTTCCACTGCGCCATCTCGCCCGGGGTCGGCCACATGTTGGTAGCCAGGAGGGGTGGTGACTCGTTAGCATTTGAGCTCTATTACAAAGCAACACGTGCAAGACTGAAATGAATGCTTTCAGCTCCTGGGCATAAAGGCGTGTGTGATGGCTTTACTGTAATGCCTCTGTCTCTGAAGGGAGATGCATGTATGGAGTCGCGAACACATGTCGCTTGTGTGTGGACGAATGCAGATATTTGCGTGTGCGGATGTAATTCTGTGTGTCCACAAGGACCTTCTGCCTTATGTGCTTGCAGACATAGTGATGGTGGCTGTGTGCATGTTCACACAGGGTGACCCAAACACAACGCAAGTTAGCTGGAAATCTGGCAAGTGGATGAGCAGTGATGTGTTGTTCATTTTCCTTCCTGACAACACGAGCATGTCGCTAAAAGACATAAACAGGTCTAAAGCCGCTTTTCTCCCTTCCCACTTTTCACTCTGAGTCTCTCTCTCTCTCTTTCTGTCTCTCTCTCTCTCTCCCCCTCTCTCTCTCTCTCCCTGTACCCTCTCTCTCTCTCTCTCTCCCTCCCTATACCCTCTCTCTCTCCCCTCTCTCTCTCTCTCTCCCTGTTCCATCTCTCTGTTTCTCTCACTCTACCATCTCTCTTTATATCACTTTTTCTCTGCATACCTTCGATGGATTCCACCCAGCTGAAAACACTCGACCTCTTTTGATCTTCTGATTGTATAAATCTAAATGTCTCGCACCAAAAGAAATCAGATATTTGGCCACGAGCCGACAAATTTCCACAGCCCCTGTGTAATGATGATAATCGCCTACAATCAAACACAGCAAATGGAGAGGCAATGCAGTGTGAAAATGGAATGAAGGCAACGCGTCTGCCCGAATAACTCAGCAGATCAGCAGAGCGGCTGGGGCTGCAGCCACACACACTCTGACACTGACGCGTGGCTTATACGCCCACACACACACATCAAAAGAGCACCAAAATAGCAGGAGGAAAAATATTACAGGAGGAAAATAAACAGAAGTGAGAAGCAAAACACAGTGAAGTCCTAACGAGGTGAGAGAGTATGGAGGTGCCCCACTGTGGCAGGGGCCGGCGCCGGCGCCGGGGCCACCGGGCCCTCTGGGTCTCCTGATGATCCTGTGGGGGTCTAATCAAAGCATCAAAGCAGGCTGATGTAAGTGTGATACCATCAAAACCTGTCTGTGCAATCACCGCCACACCTCTGCCACCGCAAACATACATAAAGGCAAATACACACACACACACACACACTCGTACACGAGAGTACACAAGCAGCCTCTAGCCTCGCAACATGGCACCTTCTTCCTCACAGACGTGACACACCGACAAACCATGGGAGCAGACGGACAGGGAAGATGGTGGGGCAGAGCAGGGCTGAGAATGGAGATCCAGCCCCCGAACGGCAGACGGAGGACTGGAGGCAGTGATGGTGCTGTGGTGAGAGGTGAAGCAGACAGATGACAGAGAGACAAAGTGCTCCCAACAGGACCCCAACAGTTGGGAGCAGGGGGAGAGAGAATGGCAGCTAGGGAGGGGTCAAAGGTCATAGGTCATACCTTCAGTCCTCCGCTCTCTGCAGCAGAGCCTCGGTCCACTCCAGTGATGTAGATGCCCAGAGCGTACTCTGCCCCGCCCCGGATCATGAGGCCCAGAGACCGGCCATCATCCAGCACCAGGTTCACCTGGGACATAACAGGACGGCACCAATGTAACATATGAGCACATATACATTATCACACACACACACACATCTGCTCAGGAAAGTCAGGAATTGTAGGTAATAGCCATAGGGTTAGGGTTGGGGTTGGGGTTAGTGTTAGGGTTGGGGTTGGGGTTAGCATTCCACCAACACTCCACAGATTGCATAAAAAGCCAAAGTCTCCTTAAAATCCCCTGCCCCGCCCTGCCTGCCCGCCCCGCCCCGCCCTGCCCCGCCCAGCTTGCCTCTTGTGCCCTCTCATTGGTTATGCCACTGAAAAACACAAGCAGGCCACTCTCAACTCAGGACACACCGCAGACATTCCAGCCAATACTGAAGCAGCAGTGTCTATTTCAACATTCAGTCAACAAAAACCCCTGTCATAATGTATTGTAAATATTAAATCGAGAACCTTATTTTGTCTGCTTCACATAAACCAATTAAAACGAATCCCCCAAATCTACAATATATTAAATATACAAATTTACATGCTTCTCTGACTAACAATGGCTGCCTTCGTTTCCTCCGTGGAAAACGCGATGGTGGCCATACTCCGCTCCAATAGCATTGCGGGAATTTGCCCTCTCCATTATGAGGTCACTAGAACAGAAGACACGCTGAGGGATCGATGCAGTCCAGCGCACCGCCGTACGGCTGAAGCAGGCTGTGCTAAGACCCGCTAAAGGGTAGCCCTGGCTATCTTTGAAAGGTCAGCACGGTGGAAGCCAAACCACATTATGGGAAATGTCATTGTTCAGAATGCCGCACATTTATAAAAGTCCCGGCTGTGAGTTATGGTTGGGGATTTTTGGGCCTTCAACCAGGACTCACAGCGGTTCGCCAAACCCACCGCACCAAAATGACCTTTCCAATCGCTCCACTCTGACATACAGGAGAGTCAACAGAACGCAGAACCAGTGTACATGCGCCGCGGCCCGAAGTCCCACTGAAGTCAGAGTGCAACATGGGGCTGGAATGCACTGCTGGAACCCTCCTCACTAACACATCCTGTCCTCACTAACACATCCTGTCCTCACTAACACATCCTGTTCTGCTCCAACCCTCCTCACTAACACATCCTGTCCTCACTAACACATCCTGTTCTGCTCCAACCCTCCTCACTAACACATCCTGTCCTCACTAACACATCCTGTCCTCACTAACACATCCTGTTCTCACTAACACATCCTGTTCTGCTCCAACCCTCCTCACTAACACATCCTGTTCTCACTAACACATCCTGTCCTCACTAACACATCCTGTCCTCACTAACACATCCTGTTCTGCTCCAACCCTCCTCACTAACACATCCTGTTCTCACTAACACATCCTGTCCTCACTAACACATCCTGTCCTCACTAACACATCCTGTTCTGCTCCAACCCTCCTCACTAACACATCCTGTCCTCACTAACACATCCTGTCCTCACTAACACATCCTGTCCTCACTAACACATCCTGTCCTCACTAACACATCCTGTCCTCACTAACACATCCTGTCCTCACTAACACATCCTGTTCTGCTCCAACCCTCTTCACTAACACATCCTGTTCTCACTAACACATCCTGTCCTCACTAACACATCCTGTTCTCACTAACACATCCTGTTCTGCTCCAACCCTCCTCACCAACACATCCTGTCCTCACTAACACATCCTGTCCTCACTAACACATCCTGTTCTGCTCCAACCCTCCTCACTAACACATCCTGTTCTCACTAACACATCCTGTCCTCACTAACACATCCTGTTCTCACTTCTGCTCCAACCCTCCTCACTAACACATCCTGTCCTCACTAACACATCCTGTTCTGTCCTCACTAACACATCCTGTCCTCACTAACACATCCTCCTCACTAACACATCCTGTTCTCACTAACACATCCTGTCCTCACTAACACATCCTGTCCTCACTAACACATCCTGTTCTGCTCCAACCCTCCTCACTAACACAACACATCCTGTTCTCACTAACACATCCTGTCCTCACTAACACATCCTGTTCTCACTACCCTCCTCACTAACACATCCTGTCCTCACTAACACATCCTGTTCTGCTCCAACCCTCTTCACTAACACATCCTGTCCTCACTAACACATCCTGTCCATCCACTCACTAACACATCCTGTTCTCACTAACACATCCTGTTCTGCTCCAACCCTCCTCACTAACACATCCTGTCCTCACTAACACATCCTGTTCTGCTCCAACCCTCCTCACTAACACATCCTGTTCTCACTAACACATCCTGTCCTCACTAACACATCCTGTCCTCACTAACACATCCTGTTCTGCTCCAACCCTCCTCACTAACACATCCTGTTCTCACTAACACATCCTGTTCTGCTCCAACCCTCTTCACTAACACATCCTGTTCTCACTAACACATCCTGTTCTCACTAACACATCCTGTCCTCTAACACATCCATTCTCACTAACACATCCTGTTCTCACTAACACATCCTGTCCTCACTAACACATCCTGTTCTCACTAACACATCCTGTTCTGCTCTGCTAACACAACCTGTCCTCACTAACACATCCTGTTCTCACTAACACATCCTGTCCTCACTAACACATCCTGTTCTCACTAACACATCCTGTCCTCACTAACACATCCTGTCCTCACTAACACATCCTGTCCTCACTAACACATCCTGTCCTCACTAACACATCCTGTCCTCACTAACACATCCTGTTCTCACTAACACATCCTGTCCTCACTAACACATCCTGTTCTGCTCAAAACATCCTGTCCTCACTAACACATCCTGTCCTCACTAACACATCCTGTCCTCACTAACACATCCTGTCCTCACTAACACATCACTAACACATCCTCACTAACAACCCCTGTCCTCACTAACACATCCTGTCCTGCTCCAACCCTCCTCACTAACACATCCTGTTCTCACTAACACATCCTGTCCTCACTAACACATCCTGTCCTCACTAACACATCCTGTCCTCACTAACACATCCTGTTCTCACTAACACATCCTGTCCTCACTAACACATCCTGTTCTGCTCCAACCCTCCTCACTAACACATCCTGTCCTCACTAACACATCCTGTCCTCACTAACACATCCTGTCCTCACTAACACATCCTGTCCTCACTAACACATCCTGTCCTCACTAACACATCCTGTTCTCACTAACACATCCTGTTCTGCTCCAACCCTCCTCACCAACACATCCACGCTGGGCCACGTGAGTCCTCTCCAGCTCCCGGCAGATTTACACCTGGATGAGCGAGTCATAAAACTCCCCCTATAATCATATTTAACAAATTCTGGCACTTGGACGGAGACGGAGGCAAAACAGCCCAGACGATAAACAGCAGAAAATCAGATTTAGGAGACAGATGAATGAATGGTGAGAGCTTAGAGGAGCTGAGGTTATGAGAAAAGGAAAAGAATGGGATCGGGGGGGCAGGATGGAAATGAATCCTCAAGACGTTCAAGTCCCAGTCTAACCTAAGGGTTCACGGCACAAAATGGAACTGGTGAAGGACTTCAAACTTTAATACATTGGCTTCAATGTAGCTGCTGAGAGAATAAAAGTCTTTCTCTGAAGATGTATGTATACTGGCATACATATAAATATATATACATACATCTTCAAAGTTCAAAATATATATTTATAGTAACATCAAGAAAAGCTTTTGAAGTGACCAGCGTTCGTTCCTCATACACTATGGCAAACAATTTTTGTGGGAAGTGAAACCACTACTGTAGCTGAAACAAGTTCAGCTTTCCTGAGGCTGGATTTTACAGACAAAGACTACACGTATTCCTGCACAAAATAACCTTTCCAGGGAGGAATGTCCACCATTAGTCCAGCACTCGGGTTCCTGGACAGGCACACCTGGTCTCTGAATAAAGCTCCAGGTATTAGTCATTAAGCAGGGCTGGTAGCTACCAGCTGGAGACTGGTAGGAGGAAATGTGGAGGGACTATGTGAGGTGAGTCCACACAGACGTTTAATAACTGGACACCACAATAACTGGACATGTTCTGGACATTTGGCCCACAGAAACAGTGATTATATAATGGGTGCTGCAAACCTCCAGGCTGCCATAGTAACACAGACAGCATCTGCCCGGCTGGCTGCTGTGGGGGGAGGGAGAAGCAGGGCCTGCTGGGAAAAAAACGCACGGGCTTCCCTGTTTAGAGGGAGTGGTCTAATTTTGCAGTGTTTAGAGGGAGTGGTCTAATTTTGCAGTGTTTAGAGGGAGTGGTCTAATTGTACAGTGTTTAGAGGGAGTGGTCTAATTGTACAGTGTTTAGAGTGGTCTAATTTTGTAGTGTTTAGAGGGAGTGGTCTAATTTTACAGTGTTTAGAGGGAGTGGTCTAATTTTGCAGTGTTTAGAGGGAGTGGTCTAATTTTGTAGTGTTTAGAGGGAGTGGTCTAATTTTGCAGTGTTTAGAGGGAGTGGTCTAATTTTGCAGTGTTTAGAGGGAGTGGTCTAATTGTACAGTGTTTAGAGGGAGTGGTCTAATTTTGCAGTGTTTAGAGGGAGTGGTCTAATTGTACAGTGTTTAGAGGGAGTGGTCTAATTTTGCAGTGTTTAGAGGGAGTGGGTACAGTGTTTAGAAGTGGTCTAATTGTACAGTGTTTAGAGGGAGTGGTCTAATTTTGCAGTGTTTAGAGGGAGTGGTCTAATTTTGTAGTGTTTAGAGGGAGTGGTCTAATTTTGCAGTGTTTAGAGGGAGTGGTCTAATTTTGTAGTGTTTAGAGGGAGTGGTCTAATTTTGCAGTGTTTAGAGGGAGTGGTCTAATTTTGCAGTGTTTAGAGGGAGTGGTCTAATTTTTTCAGTGCTTCAGTGCCCAAACAGAAAATATGAGCACAAGGACCTACTAAAATTCAGTTCTTCAGTATGTCAAATGTGAAGCTTCTAAATTAGTTCATAAATACAATATTTTCATTTAGCTCATTTAAAGGATTGTGATGTGATCAGCAGAAATATTTTTATATGATCTACTTTTTCATTTTCATTACAGCAAGGCCAGACCCTCCTGGCACCTCCGGACCTGACCTTTAACCTTAGTCAAAGCCTCATTCAGTGCCGATCTGCAGTTGCCATAAAAGGAAACTAGGGGTACTGCAGAATGACTCAAAGCTGACCTACCCACAGCTGGGATTTCTGATTAGGGTATTATGTCTCCTCTTTACTGATGACACTCAACAACACTTCTACTGCTCTGCCCCAGGATGACGCCTTTCCGTGGTAGTGACCGTGAGAACAGGCTACAGCTGTAATGGGGGAATTATGCGTGCTGGAGTTTACTTGACTCCCTCTTTGCTTTAGAGATGGTGGCTCTGTAATGTAAAACATCGCCTCAGTGGATATGATATCCCGTAAGGCACGGGAGCTGGGCCAAATTCCCACACTCTTATCTTCAAACCAGAGCAGATAAACATCATTAAAATAAAAAAACCTTAAAAAAACTTAATTGTAATATTCAGTATCCAGTTCAAATCTTACTTACATAAACAACAACAAAACTAAAAGCTAAAATGTAAAACAAAATATATGTAAATATGTAAAACACACCTACACACACACACCCACACGCATGCACACACGCACAGACACACACACCCACACACGCACGCACGCGCACACACACACACACACACGTGCACATGTAATATGCACACACACACACACGCACACACACCTTCTTCTCGTCTCCGTCCTGTAGCAGCTGCATGTTGCTGCGTCGCTGCATGGTGGCGTTGCTCCGCCTCAGGGTGGCGCTGTGGTGCTCGGCTAGGTCAGGAGGAGGCGAGACGCTGCGGCCCTGCGGGTCCACCCACGTGTACACGTGATTGGTTACGTAGCCACCCGGAATGCGTCCGACGGAGCGCACGGACATGCACAGCTTCTTACTGCCCTTCAGGACCTGAGAGGGAGAGAGGAGGCGTGGTCAGATTGGGGGGCGGGGCCAGGCAAGTGACAGGAAGCAGCTGGGAAATGAATTCAAAAATTGAACAATCCCCTTCCCCCGTTGCTAGCCTGACACGTTGTGGCGTCTTCCGTCTCTCAGTCACGCGGGCACACACAGATACCAGCTGACAGAGACGCACGCACACACACACACACACACACACACTCTGCCAAGAGCAGGCTGACTGAGGGTCATAGTGATGAACTGAAAGCTGCTCCAGGCTGTGGATCATTAGCCCCTGATAGCCTGAGATGCTGCCATCGCTTTGCAGATCAAATGTAGTCCCCACTCGCACTGCGTGATGCTGCTACTCCAGCAGAGTGTGAAATGATGCTGCACTCTGAGCTTACACATGTGCACATGCACACACACGTGCACACACACACACACACTACTGATATTTGTATCAATCCCACCCAAGTGCTCTGACCAGAAGGAGACACTCCACGTCTCTAGTGCACAGCACCCAGCATGTTTATTCATTTATTATTTTTTAATTCATTTTACTAGACCAAAAATAAACACTTCTGTTCAGAAATAACCGAGGACTGAACCTGAAAACAAGCACGAGCAAAAAACTTTATTCGAATGCTTATTCACACTGATTTGCCATTTGCTGCCCACAGGGCAGAGGTCAAAGTGCCATTGGGCTCAAGCGTAATAATGAGTCTGCATCCTCAGACTGGCTCATCTCATCATGTGCTACATCTCTGCATTTCTGAAGGTCCAGTGTACTCAGACTGCACATTAAATGTTACATACGGACAATAACCTACCATTGTCTAGAAAATGTCAGTCTAATAAATCTAATTTATAATGGATAAATCTAATTGAAATAAAAATAAACTCTTGAACCACAACAAATGAAATTCATTTAGCACATATCGAAACCCTGTATAGAAATCTGCTGCTGTGCTACATGCTCCATAAGTTAAATGTAAAACACTCGTGTTGGAATACATTGCTCCGTGTGCTGTTGGGCTGCCCCCCCGCCCCCTCACACGCAGCCACCACCACCGAGGCAATCTGCAGCTTCGCCGAGCGCTGCAGGAAAGTGCCATGCTCAGGGAAATGGTGTGGAGGGGCAACTGCAATGAACGCAGGGCAACAGAATAGATGTGCGTGAGGGTGAGACAGTGAGAGGCAGGCAGGGGTGGGAGAGAGATGCTACGACTGCCCCTGCGGGGTATAGCGATGAATACAAACACACATGGCAGCAGTGACCTCGCTGTGTTGATTGCACCATTGACCTGATCAATTGTGTCATTAAATGAACAGAATATGAAATAATGGAAAAGTGTGGTGGGGTGAGGGGGGGGGGGGGGTAGGTGGGGGAGGTGCACTCTGGTGTCATCATTACGAGGGAAGTGTGGGAGCCCCTGTGGAGCAGCAGCCATGCGGGGAGGGAGGGTCCTGGGAGACGCTGTAGAGGACGGCTGTCCAGAGGACAGGGACCGAGAGGCCTCCGGACCGGACCAACTCAGAACACTTTCCCCAGTAATTTGAGGAGCATGGAGAGATGGCTTTAGTGCATGTACGCATGCCCACGTGTGCCATCACAGAAGTGTCTCTCTCACACACACACACACACACACACACACACACACACACACACACACACACACACACACACACGCACACGCACACACACACACACACACACGCGTGTTTGGCCTCTCACTGCTTATTTACTGCTGTGTCCAGAGGGGCCAATAAAACACTCGAGACCTGAATTAGAAGTGGAGCTCTGGAGGCAGCAGGCAGAATGTGTGTGTGTGTGTGTGTGTGTGTGTGTGTGTGTGCGTGCGTGCACATGGAGTCTTGAAAGACCAACATAAACACAGAGACTCACAGGACAACATTCATACATAAAACATACAAGCCCAGCCCTCACCTGGACGGACATAACAAAAAAGGGTAAATTAGAGGCAATTGTTTATGGTTTGTGGCCGTGTGCTCAGAATGTAATTATGCAATTATACAGCAAACAAGTGGGCAGAAAGGGGGATGCATTTGCATGTCTTTGAATAGACAGGCAGCTCGGAGGCAGACCTGAGAATCCAAGAGAGCCATGCGGAGCCATTAGGAGGATCAGCAAACACTACTGCTGCTACACATCCTGCACGTGGAGCGCGCTTGTGCGCGGTTTTAATCTTTAAGGTGACGCGTGTGTAAAAGGAACGTTAGAAGAACAAACAAAAAGCACTAACAAACCTCCAGACAAATATGCGTCATTATTCAAACGGGCCCTTCAGAGACGCTCTGCACTCAATCTGTCTCACTCTTTGTTTTCATTCCGACTATCTGTGGCATCTCACTTGTGTACCCTTCAGCGCCCTTCACAGTCCGACTGTCAACATCACAAATATCCTCCGCCGCGTAACACCGCTTCACAATAGTGCTTCTGTTCTACAGAACGGCAAAATAGCATAGCGCAAAACTGATCTTCCCAGTCTCCCCCTGAGCTGCTAATCAATCAAAGTTAATCAAAGCCTCAAGCAACAGCAGATCGCTGATAGGACTGTGCCGGAAGCACGTGGAGTGTCTCGCGCGCCGACGAGAGCGCGGAGGGCGGGCACGGCGTCGGCGTTGAACGCGGGAGCCGTTGGGACACTGTTGGCGGGAGAGAGCGCTGGAATGAAAGTGCAGGTGAACGCGCGGCACAGCTCTCGCGCAGACTTCCTTCCATCTGTCACTCCACTCAGCGCCGCGTCTCCTCACACATCCCTCACACTTATTTATGAGTGATTCACAGACGACACAGCGACAGGATGACAAAGGAATAAAAAGAAGAGAGGGGGAGGGGAGAGACAGATGCGTGCGTGTGTGTGTGTGTGTGTGTGTGTGTGTTAGGGGGTTCGTCCATGATAGAATATGTGTTATATGCACTGGATATTTGTAACATGGATGTTTGTACTGTTTATGCCCACATCTGCAGAATCCTGGTGCAAGATAATTTACCTTAGTAAGACAACCTCCACGATGCCCGAGATCTATAACATACTTTAGCTTATAAATAGTAATACGTTTGTTCTTTATTCATGATCGAATGCCGAGAGAAAGAGCGACTAAAGGAACAGGGGAAAGGGTGTGAAGCCTAGCTCATTAGGGTTTGATCACAGCGCCGCGCTGTTCGTCCTGTAAGAAGCATAACAAGAGGAGAAGACGAGACCGCTATCGAGGAGGAGCAGAAACACCGTTACTGCCCGTGGGCCTCGGATCTAAAGCCATGCTTCACCTTCCCTGAGAAATTTGCCTTAATCACACAGAAATTGCTTTCATTTCAGTGACTCCGGTCAACAACCCGCCTCCACAGCGCGTGACTTGCTTCCCGCGGACAGCGCTGTTCGTCTCACGCACCTTCTCTTGAGCCCAGTAAGCAAGTCCCCTAAAAGTTCATTAGTCCTACTCTACTTGGGTAGGCAAGGCTGATTTGTTCACTGTAAGGGAGTATACGCGTGGCTGGACAGAATGTGCTTCGCCCGTTCCAAGTCATCCATCTCCCTTGTGCGGCCCTTAATGCAGCCCAACCATGTACAGAATGAACACCAGGAAGCCTTTCCTTTGACTACACATCCTCCATATAAATTCAATGTATAGTATTCTGGATTACTGTGGTGAATTTTTATATATAGGTGCAAAAGAGGATTCTTAAAAAACAAAACAAAACTGCAAGTAAATCAACAGATTAAATCCAGGTGGGAAGACCTGGTCTGCCCTGTCCCCTCTACCCTGTCCCCTCTGCCCTGTCCCCTCTACCATGTCCCCTCTACCATGTCCCCTCTACCCTGTCCCCTCCCCCGTCCCATATCCTGTCTATTACTTCCTATCTTGTCCTCTCCTTTGTCTACTACTGTGACTGCTTATCTCCACCACATGCTTACGTTGCTGTTCAGCGGGTGCTTAAACACTCTTTAAATATATACTGAGATGCAAACAATGGCTGGATTTTTTAATTTGCACGTGTTCCATAGCTAAAGTGCAAAGGGAAGGAGGGTTAGGAAAAGTATTTTTCTATTAAAACCAATGACTACAGAAACGCACTGAGGCAGTTGCGCACTGAGCTGTGTTATGCACAGTGTACACAGGGAAATCCCACAAAGAATCTAACGTAGATCCAGACTAGACTCACATTATGACAGCAAAATGTGCAGATGCTACATTTTGTATCAGATATAAACTTGTTTTTTTTTATTAGACCTCTAAGCTGCCTTTCTTAGGATCAGCTGATTAGCTTATATAATTGGATGACACTTCCTGAACTCAGCCAGCACACTAATCAGACCTCTCTTCTTTCTGCACTGAACTGACATTGATGTCCGTGTGTGTGTGTGTGTGTGTGTGTGTGTGTGTGTGTGTGTGTGTTGGGTGGCAGTTTTGTGTTGGCTCTATTGGCAGTAGTCCAGGTGGAGAAGTTAATTTTATGCACAGGTGAGCACTGAGACTAGGACAAAGTGTAGCCCAAAGGGAGCCTAACACACACACACACACACATACTCACACACACACTCGCACACATACTCACACACATACTCACACACAAATCATTAGCTCATTATCACAGCATAACCCTGAAATCTCTGAAGCTGTCGTTGAGGATTTCTGTCCTATCAGACTACCAGACTAATGCCAAACTCTACAAAAGTGCAGCGCGGCAGACACGTGTCCTGAGCTTCTGTCCCATCTTCATCTCCTGGCAGTGGTGCACCGAGGCCCCCAGACGCCCGTCTCTGTGCCAGGACCTTCTAACCCCTCAGCCTTTCTTCCCTGAGAGAGGACTTGGCAACATCACAGCGTTGGAGTTTAGCTTCACGGACGTACCAAGGTGCAGAGAAATGGGATGGTGTATAACATAAATTGCTCTCAACATTTTTTTTTCATGAAAATATCAAGAGTAACTGCTGTATTGTTATTACAACCTGAACAATGCAATCTGATCCATTTTACAAATTAAAAGCTTTTAGCTTCCAGGAACTACTGTATTAGCTGAAAAGCTAATAATTATATAGTGAGGTCTGCTGGTGAGGCTTGATTTGATCTCTTTAGTATCGCTCATCTCAGAAGCCATACAGTAGACACTCTGTGTATTTATCTGATGTAAATGGATGACATGTATGTGTGTATGATGATATGTATCTATGTGATATGTGTCTATACACACCAACCACACTGAAAAATGATACCAGGTCTGCATGAAGGTGAGATGCAGTGCAGGCGCTTCTGCTAAAGTGAGTGGGCACTGAACCTATATGACGCATGTGCAGCACATCCACATGTCTACAGTGATCGTGTTGATCCAGCCAGCGAAGACGCGTCTACTGTCCTCATCACTTCATTGGAGGCTCGTCAGTGGCACTGGTGACCTTTCCAACTGGGGCCCAATTACGGTCAAACAAGTAGGGCTCAGAGAGAATCTCAAGAAGCAGGAAGGGGAGGGAGGATTGAGGTCTGAACCTCACGGAGGAACAAAACTCCTCGGATTCAGCCACGCTAGGAATCACATCACACACACGGCCAACACAATTACAGCCAAATCCAATTACATGACATTAGAACATGACGTTACATTGGCTTCATGTTCACACCCATATAATGTATCACCTGTCGCAATAGTGTGTCCTCTGTACAGACAAACACACAGGCACACGGCTGAACTCTGTGGTAGAATTAGGTGAGTCATTACATCAATTTGCTTCTTTACTGAAACCTTGGAAAAACTAAGGGGGAGAGGGGGAGAGGGAGGGAGGGAGAGAGAGAGAGAGAGAGAGAGAGGGAGAGAGAGAGAGAGAGAGAGAGATGCAGTCCTGGCTCATTCCCAGCTGTGTTTTTAATTAAATAATCAATCGCGTGAACACACAGACCTCTCTTGGCTTCTCTCGCACACACAGCGATAAGATGAGACCTGCTTATTAGTTCAGCCATCACACACACACACACATTAGTGCACAGACATATACACACATGCATACACACACAAACACACACACCCCACCCCGCACCAACACTTGCAGTCGCAGCTCTGGACCACTCAATCTCATTCCTAATCCTCACACTTTCCAGCGGCACCGTCTCAAGATCGCCGGTATATCAGATAGGCTGATGCTCACTGGATCACTGCGTCTGTCTGATCAGCACATCCTGACCTGCGCGTAGTGGAGGACTTCCCAGGCCACTAAAGCACATGAGCTCACCAATCTTACATAAAGCAAGCACCCTGACGAGGGCCAATCGCAGAGCTCTTTGTGCAGAGCCTGGGGACTTTAAGGCTTATCTGAGATTCATTGTAAAAATACGGGGACAGTTGCTGTTTGGAGAGGGCGGAGACAGTAGCGTGAGATGGGGACACTTACGGGAGTTTGACATGGCCACGCTCAAAACGGCAGAGACTCTGCCTCCTAAGCTGCGGTGGGCAACGCTCCGGAAGGTTCTGCCCCTGCCGGCTTCGAATGTGTGGCTGCCGCGGCTGAAAAGTGAACATCGGACGCTCTAGTGTGACTGCGCGATGACACATTCCCCTCGGCTCCAGCGGGAACCCACACAACCGCTCCTCTTCCTCGCTGAACACAACCGCTCCTCTCCCTCCCTGATCGCGGCCGCCAATGTCTCCTCCCTCCATCACACGCCGCCTTCCACCTGGTGACACCTGGTAATTACTCACTGTGCACCTGTGCATGTACACATACACACACTCGCACACACACCCGTGCAACTGGAGGTGTTTCAATTAGTCTGAGCCCTACTCCTGCCTATGTTCAAATCAGAAGACTCAGGACTGCAGAGAAGAGAGAGACAATTATTGCTTATCATGTGGAAAATAAGCTGAACTCATTCTGTCCTGCTTTTATCAGTTTCTCTCCAGATACTTTCATCAGACGCAAAAAAAAAAAAGTACTTTCAACCCGTTTCAGGTGTTCTGACAGAGGACCCTTTAAATCTCAGTTCCTCCTCTCAGCTGCCTCGCCGCCTCATTTGCATATGTAAAGACACACATTGGTACATGCGGCTCATTAAGCCTACGCCGCAGCTCAGTGGGTGGAGCTGCTCACATGGCGCGACCTGATTGGAGGCCCACTTCAGCAGCTCGGAATTGCAAGGCCACTTGAATGGAAATTCGACATCACAAAGAGACCGGTGGCTCGTTGCTATAACTACAAAGTGAGGAACACCAAGCTCTGGCCCCATCAGGCATAATGAATCAATACCTGTTTCAAAGGCATTTCTCCATTTTTTTTTTTGCTGATGCGACCGTCCACAGCTTGAAGGCCACTTTGTTCTTTCCAGACTCCTTGGTTTCCTCACTCCAGAGAAATAACAGGAAATGAATGGGGGTCAGGCTGAAACCCCACAAGCACTCTGCCCAACGCTGACTCAGCCGGACGACACGACACGCAGTAAACGGTTTGGATTGCCAACCAATGAGGAACCTGACCGATTGAGTGACAGATAGCTCAGCCAACCAAGTGATCCTCAGTTTAAAATTGCATTCAGTTTAAAATTCTGATGCTTGCCTACAAAGCCAAAAATGGACCAGCTCCTCCATACCTTATGGCAATGGTCAAAAGTCGATCCGCACCTCGAGCCCTTCGCGCTTCAAGTACGGCTCGGCTTGACCCGCCATCCCTCAAGATTCAAGGAAGACACGCGACAAGATGCTTCTCTGTCCTGGCACCCAGATGGTGGAACGAACTTCCACTGGCTGTTCGAACAGCGAACTCTCTCGCGGTTTTCAAACGAAGACTGAAGACCCATCTCTTTGTAAAGCACTTATAAGCACTAATCAACTGAAGCATTGGTATAAAGCGTAATTGCACTTTATCTTTTGGAACTCTATAGTATTGCACTATACTGCATGTAGTCTTGTAGGTATTTCAGTCTTGCTAGGTATTGCACTGTGTCTAATCTTATATTTTGTTGTCTTCTTTCTAGGCATCAGCACTAGCAACGGTTTATGGCAGTGCTTGACCTCAAGTAGTTTGGACTTAAACCTGTTTATACTAGATAGAGATGCATATTCTGACTGAACACATAGTACTTTTGTAAGTCGCTCTGGATAAGAGCGTCTGCTAAATGCCGTAAATGTAAATGTAAATGTAATCCTCCTTTCTATCTGTATAGAAAATTGGCGTCTTAATTAAGTGTAAAAGCAGCTGAGGTGAATTCGTTACACGATACGCAAAGCAGCAGAGAACGCAGAGGCGGCCGGTGAAAGGGAGGTTAATAAATAAGGCTCGCACAATAGAACAAAGGGTGTTGCTATAATTTACAGGGAGGACATCGTCGCTGGGCTGCGTGATGGGTTTACGGCCTGTTTTACTAGCCTAATCCATTACCAACGCCACCGGTGCTTTGTAATAGCGCGGCAGGCCATGGCCCCAAACACGCACCACGGCCGACCGCGTCCACCACTCCTGACCTGAAGTGACCTCCCACTTCCCCAAGCAGCTGTTCACTGTGAGCGCCCTCGGCTTGCTGAGACAATCCACGCACAGCCGCGCACGTCATAGTTCGTTCAGAAGAGCTGCAAGAAATGACGGACCAGCTGGAAATCTGCACTAATCTGCATGAAAATGCATGAATATGCACGAATATGCATGAATATGCACGAATATGCATGAATCTGCATGAACATGCCTTTTCTAGGACTTGAAACCTGCACCCCCCCACATCCAGTCCTTTTCTGCACCATTAGCTGCCCCAGGCATCACACGGGGCTGTGCTGCAAGGAACTGCGTGCGGATCATTTCAAAGCAGCAGCAGAGCCCCCGCCAAAAGCTTCACCTCCACTCATTTGCAGTCTTCCTCTAGTTAATCAGACCTTGGGTTGCTCACTCACGCCCTCCTGAAGGAAGTTGAGCCACACAGCTGGTCCACAGCAAAGCGGAAGTACTGGGCTACGGTGCAGGTTCTCAGCAGAGCACTTCTGCAGCGTCACACAGGCGACAATCATGCTTCTCTCCGAAACACTTCATCTCAAGTACATTTTGTCCACCACTGTTTCTTATAGGAGGAATATTAACAATATTAAGAATATTAAGAAAAGCCAACAGGTGCCTCTCTCTCAAGCATTAAGATTTTCATGTTTCTCTGGAGAGATGCCTGTATTTAGCATCCGCCCAGAGAACAAACCTTCTACTACAGCTGCACCCACTCCTGCATGTCCTGTATGGAGAGGCCCCTCGTCTGCTGTTCCTAAGGCCAGGGAGGTATTATGGTTAGATGGATGGATAGATGGATGAGAGGATAGTAAGGGAATGAGCTGATGTGTTACTGGCCTCTATAAACACAGCAGTGGGCTCAACTATGCTCTCCACACTCGGAAGAGTAGCGTGGAAGAGATGGGGGAGATAGGGGGTAGGGGGTAGGGGGTGGGGGGGGGTTAGGCTTCCAGATGGGGGCAGAAAGGGGGAGGCGGAATCGCACACGTCCCAGCAGGACCTGCACCAGCACTGCTCACCCATGTCCTCTTTCTGATGCCCATGTAGATGTTGCTTCCAGCTTCCCCCCCGGTCGTGGTCTTTACACATGCCAGTGCTTTGTCCACATGAATTCAATTTAGGACTGTTTGTTTAACCAGGTCCAATTTCATTAGGTCTCATTATAATAATGAGATAGTTGGTATATTCAGCGCTCCCGCACCTACAACGTCTGATTAGTGGTGACATATTTAATATGCTGGGCTTCTTCAGAATCAAACTTCATATTAGGGGTCTGTAAAGACTTGAGATTATGGAGTTCCTATCACGGTGAAGGGAGGCTTATTGGCTAGGCCTAAGACAGTGCAGTGCACTGAGTGGGCAACGTCTGCGTGTGTGTGAAGGGTTAAGCCTCTTAGCACATGGGGCACTATTGTGCGTTCTGCTGGGTCATGTGACTGCTCAGCACCGCCCTGCTGCAGCACCTCCAAACAAACAGAGCTACAGAGATATTGGCTCTGAGAGAGAGGAGGAGGCGAAGAAGGAGAGATAGAGAGAGGGAGCAAGGGAGACGGAGCAAGGGAGAGGCAGAGAGGAAAGGAGAGAGAGAGAGAGAGAGAGAGAGAGAAGTGAACAGCCTGATCCAAGGGCTGAACCTAATCCTGTTTAATTAACTAAAAATCCTCCAGCATTTCATCAGAGCCGACCAGGAGCAAAAAAGATGAGATGACAGATTGTGTGGGATGTCATTTTAAAAGCTCAATCTCTTTCTCCCACTCATCCCTCTCTCTCTCTCTCTCTCTGTCTGCCTCCCTCTCTTCCTTCGTGCTCCTTCGTGTACGGACAGACAGCTGGGGGTGGGGCTAACTTCTCCGAGCTGCTTTGACTGTTGTGGCTCAGCACTTTCTTGTTACAGGCAGCTGAAGTGCCTCTTCACCCCACTGCAACAATCTCCCAGCATGCAACACTTCCCTCCACCAGTGGAACACAGAGAAGGATGACCAGAACTAAGCTCTGGTGCTGAGGGAAGGAAATGGCTCACGGCTGGGCGATGAGTCCACACACCACCTACACTTGAACTCACATTTGCCATTTTAGCCACAATAAGAGATGCGTCACCCTTTCTAGCAGTCAAAAAAAATGCAAAAGGCCACATTCCAGATTTACCAATCCCCAGGCCCGCTACACACACACACACACACACTCCTGACTTACTATTATAGTGTTTTCCTTTACCTCTGCTTTACTGTAACTAATTACTAGGTTTGTTGTTTTCCTGAACCAAACCATAACCTCAGCTACTGAAGACATATCAGTTAGCTTTGTAGTGTCTGTGGACAGTGGAGGGTGTTGCTTGGTATTAAAAACAACACTTACCTCACTGGGACCAGGAAAATGTCATGCCTTCATAAAATTTTCATTTGTTTCCATGTTTAAGAAATTGATTTATAACTGTGTGACATCAGTAATGTCACTTATCAGAACCCTACTCCTAGATCTCTCCTCATCCTCATTATCATTCCTTCTCTCCATCGTCCCTTTCTTTTCACCTCTTTCACTCTCTCTTTCCACTAACTGGTTTGTCCAGCCCTGACAGAGCAGGTGATCTGGAGCTGACTGAATGATGTGCCCCTTCCTCCCACAATCCATTGCTCTCTTAGCTCCTCCTTTCTATTTAGTGTCATCCATCAAAAGCTCCACTTCATTTTCCTGCATGCCTGAAACACACAGAGAGATGTAGAGAGAGAGAGAGGTAGAGGTGGGGAGAGAGAGAGAGGAGAGGTGAGAAGTAGAGAGGGAGGTGGAGAGAGGTGGAGAGAGAGAGAAGTAGAAAGGGAAGTGGAGAGAGAGAGAAGTGGAGAGAGAGAATGAGATAGAAGTACAGAGAGAGAACGAGAGAGAGAAGAAGAGCAACAGAGTCAGAGATCACAGAAGAACAGGACACACACACACACACACACATGCACGCATGCGCACACACACAGAGCAGCAGAAAAAGAGGGCAACAGAAAGTCAAAGATAATGGGAGAATGGGATATAAAGACACAGAGAGAGAGACACAGAGAGAGACAGCGGGCGCGAGCAGAAATGGATCAGTTAACATCAGAGCGGGCGCGTCTCCCCGGACGTCTCCCCAGCTCTGTGTCTGTGCTTCTGTTCAGCGTCTCTCCTTCTCTGATCCTCCCTCAGGCATTATTTACAGAGGCTGGTGAAGCAGTGAGGTGCCAACCCACCTGGGCCCTCCGCACAGCTGTTCCTCCACCCGTGTGCTTGGAGCGCGGAGGCCTGGGACACAGCGGCCGCTCCGAGTGGTCCTAGTGCGGCGGAATGCCTAGTTAGGCTCATCTGCTTGGATTCAGGATGCCTCCTGGGACCTGCCAAGCTGCCTGTGTCACCCCCATATTCATTTAAAAAAGCAATCTAGTTCTGAGGGAAAGTCGACCTTTTTAGAGCTATATGCAGAATTACACCGTGTCAAATTAATTATGCATTACTGGACTGTATAACTATAGACTAAAAAAAAAAATTACTTATTCATGCAGACTGCATGTTTAATTATAATGTTCGCCTATTTCTCTGAAAAAAATAAAAAATTGTCTCATAATCCCTGTGACAGTGTAATCACCAAAGGAGATGCACGTTTGCACGGGGGTAAGAGCAGAGGCAACACTGACTCCAGCACTGACTCCAACACTGACTCCAACACTGACTCCAACACTGACTCCAACACTGACTCCAACACTGACTCCAGCACTGACTCCAGCACTGACTCCAGCACTGACTCCAACACTGACTCCAGCACTGACTCCAGCACTGACTCCAACACTGACTCCAGCACTGACTCCAGCACTGACTCCAGCACTGACTCCAGCACTCCAACACTGACTCCAACACTGACTCCAGCACTGACTCCAGCACTGACTCCAACACTGACTCCAGCACTGACTCCAACACTGACTCCAGCACTGACTCCAGCACTGACTCCAACACTGACTCCAACACTGACTCCAGCACTGACTCCAACACTGACTCCAGCACTGACTCCAGCACTGACTCCAGCACTGACTCCAGCACTGACTCCAGCACTGACTCCAACACTGACTCCAACACTGACTCCAACACTGACTCCAGCACTGACAGCACCAGCACTGACTCCAGCACACTCCAGCACTCCAGCACTGACTCCAGCACTGACTCCAGCACTGACTCCAACACACTCCAGCACTGACCAACACTGACTCCAACACTCCAACACTCCAGCACTGACTCCAGCACTGACTCCAGCACTGACTCCAGCACTGACTCCAGCACTGACTCCAACACTGACTCCAGCACTGACTCCAGCACTGACTCCAGCACTGACTCCAACACTGACTCCAACACTGACTCCAACACTGACTCCAACACTGCTGCTTGGCTCTGGTGCGAGTGTCTACGAGGACGGCCAGGCAGCAGAAGACCAAACCCGCCCAGAACATCTGCACACAGCAGGGCCTTTAGCTGAGGTTACCACAGCACACCAGAACAAACAAGTAAACAAGCCTCAGCAAAACAACAATAACAAATCTGCAGTTCAGTGCTGTTTTTTTTTTACCACATTCATATTTATCAGTTATTTCAGCAAATGCCAACAGCAGCTTCAAACACAAACACCTGACATTAAATAAACATTAAAAAACACATTAGAAGCCACGTGCCTAAAGCTTCACAGAGAGTCAAGCACGTCTTCTGATGAGGGTTGAGCGATGTCTGTACAACTGGCATGTGACGATGTCTACAGGAAACGTCCTGATTGGTGATAATATGGCAGGACAGATGGGGCAGGACGTTAGAAGCATTCTGCAGGACGTTAGAAGCAGTCTGCAGGACGTTAGAAGCAGTCTGCAGGACGTTAGAAGCAGTCTGCACAGGTACTGAATATTTATATAGACTTTCTTTTACACTTTATTATATGAATATTTTATTTACTATTAGTTCGTAGCACCATTGCAACAAAACATGATATATGTGACTGATAAAACACATTACCAAAATAATTAACGCTGCTATGACATTGTTCAATCTCCTCTGTTTAAAATTAAGTGTTAACTAAAGTGGTTGCTCTGTTTATTAGACAATATTTTGTAATTAAAAATGTATGTTCACAAAAACCATTTATCTCCACTCCTGTGAATTTCAATACTGGCAATAATATAACGCATTCTTGTCAGTATTATTTTTTAAATGTGGGGCATCACAATGTTCATCAGCCATCAACGTTGGATGACGGCATCATGCATTGACCCAAACATACTTCTGGTAGTAAAAAGAAACATGACCATGGACAAATCTGTTCACACACACACACACACACACACACACACACACAGGCATAAGGCTAGTGTAACGGGCTGGAGATAGGAGGCGGACACAAGTGCTGAGGAGAGGAAGGTTTATTAACCGGGGTGTTAACAGACCCCTGTAGCCAAACCGTGGGGGTCATGGGGGGGGTGGTGGGGGTGGTGGGGCATGACTACACAACACAGAACCAATACACTAACCAGAGCTCAATAACCAGACGCCTAAGACAAACTAGAACTAAGGAACATGACAAAACCAGACATAGCAGACACTAGAACCACATATAGAAAACAGCTAAGATACATCCAACTGTGTAACCAGAACGCGTACGGCAAAATGAACACTGACAGCAAACCACAGGGAATATAAACCAAACCAAAATCACCAAACCCAACTCGAAACAGCTGAAAACCAAACTAGGAAGGCAGGGACATGAACAAGGGGGCGTGGCAGACAGAAACACGGAAGCAAGACAGACAGGTAGAGGGCGGAGCCAGACGTGACAGGCAGGGGGCCGTATGGATGTAATTAAGGTCTAAGCTGAAGCTAAGTGAGATCTCCTCATGAGAGATATTTCATACACACACACACACACACACACACACACATCTCTACTGAAACAGTAGACCACAGCAACTACTTATTCTAATGGACACAAATGCTCAGAATAAGTGATCCCCTTAGGAAGAATTACTGTGTATTATTACAGAAAACCTGAAAGTAAAAAGTGGCAAAATAGTATAATCAAAACAACTGTGGCTTTCGTAGTAGGTGCAGGACTCTTTAAATGAATAAACAAATTAATTAGGCAAGCAATTCCAAGCATTTCAAACAGAGAGCACTGAAGTGTATTAGACTCAAACTTGTCTTATATACTGTAACCGTAATCCTAACCCTAATCTTAACCCTTAACACGCAGATGGTTTTGTAGAAATAATAAAATAAATAATAAATAATTACAATAAAAAATTGTAACATTTTTTTTACAAGACATATATGTGCTGCATTTAATCTCTGATGTCATTGAGGAATATTAGCGTGACGGGGGCTACCTGCGATGCTAATGAGTCTTCAGTTCTTGTGTCTCTGGAGGCCCAGTGATTAGCATTGGCCTGTCAGAGCTCCAGAACCGGGCAGGTTGCACCACTGCACTTAATGTAGCAAACCGGCTGCCTTTCCATTACCACCAGAGATTTCTCTCTTTCCTCTCTCCATCTCTCTCTCCCTCTCTCTCTCCATCTCTCTCTCCCTCTCTCTCTCTCTCTCTCTCTCTCTCTCTCTCTCTCTCTCTCTCTCTCTCTCTCTCTCTCTCTCTCTCTCTGTTTATTATATGGACAGTACCTGCAGCTGGTGTCTTAGGGCACCAGCATGACTCTGTACAACATGAACAGATGACCAGAGTTTTACAGCGACATCTAGACACTTCACAGTCTTTGTACGTAGTGGAGTTGATGAGAGCAAGATTCTGATTGGTGGTGCATATCACACATGACACGTGTGTCTGTAAATCTGGCGTCATTATAATTGCGTAGAGGTTTGATTGACACTGCCCTTCCGCCTTGGCACAAGTGGGAAGGGTGGTTCCATAGCCACTAGCTTCTCTCTCGTATGTACGTTTATGAAATATTTATTCTAAATATACCACACGATTCCTGATTAACACAGCGAAAGAGTTACCAATCTCACAACCTTCACAAAAATCACAACTTTCAGTAGTCCTCCATTATCCTGCCATTTTCAACAAACCAGAAGTCCACTGTATAGCCATTTGTGAGCAGTTACTAGAGTGGATGTAAACTAGTGATCCTCCTGACAGTCCAATAAGGTCTGGACCATTAGAGTTCCTCCACTACTGTCGTGTCCTGTGAGGAACATATGAACAAGTCTGACACTGATGCTGAGTGACAGAACAATTATATCCCCTATCAAATCACAGCCTTCTCATTAGCTCAGCTTTCAGTCGCAGGAGAACATGTGTCCAGTGGAAGAGCGTTTCCCAGATGCCGATGCGCCATTCCAGAGACCCCATGGGGGTGTGGTGGTGGAGGAGGGGTGACGGAGAGGTGATGGGGGCTGGCAGCCCCCCACGGCTACAACCAATCAGGTAAAGAGTGTCCACTAAAGCAGAGTCTGGAGACACAGAGGCCTTGGATGGCCAATCCCGGTTCTCCAGCTCTTGCTGATGCTGAAGCAATCTGCCGTTCCGGGAGGATCCACAGACCCTGGGAACGACGTGCCCTTTCCCAGACATTCACAGGAATGTTCATCTCTGAGAGGAATTAATAATGTCTGGCTTGTGTCTAAAGATTGTTCTGCTGCGGTAACCTGTGTTGCTTTAGAGTCTCAAGATCCTGAGGGTTCTGATGAGACATGCGGGCCGGACCAGAGCCCCCGCACATTCCTGATGAATTAACATTCTCTGAATTTCGGAGCTTCCGAGATTAAAATCTACTGAGCTCAGCTCATCTGCATGGAGTGACTTTAATCATCTCCACCAAGCACCTTAATTACCTCCCCATCTCAAATGCTCCCTTGCCACAAAACAATGTGATTGCCAATTTCAATACACTGAATATGAATGTACACTCATGTACCCACATGCCTGCTAATAGTTCGGATTAAGAGCTCTTTAGATAGGCAGAGTACGACACCAAGGCCTAATATATACATCAGTGAAAGAAGATCATTCTTGAGGTTCCTTTAAGCTAACAAAGGGCTATGTTTTCCATGAAACATCAACCACAAAATTAACAAAATATGAAAGTGGGCAGATGTAAAATGAGTAAATAGGAATGAAATAAATATTAGTGAGATGATGTTCTCTGTATTCTGGAAGTATGCGTGACACCTACACAGCACCAAAAAGCATATTGTACTTGAGTCTCTTCAACTCATGGTAGATTTCTTTGACTTTCTGCTCAGTAAACCATAAAGAACATAAGCCCCAGGGCTCACACACAGACACACACACTGAAAATGGAGTTATAGAATAACCATAGACCACATCTGAAACTCCTCCCAGCCTGTACTCCATAACCCCGCCCCCCGCCCCCATTTGTTCTCCCAACTGAAGCCACCCAGAACTCCAGTCCAAAGTTCACTTGAGTTGTGAATGGGTGGAATGGAATGGTTGGAATGGGAGGAATGGGTGGAATGGAATGGGTGGAATGGGTGGAATGGGAGGAATGGGTGGAATGGAATGGGTGGAATGGGAGGAATGGGTGGAATGGAATGGGTGGAATGGAATGGGTGGAATGGGAGGAATGGGTGGAATGGAATGGGTGGAATGGGTGGAATGGAATGGGTGGAATGGAATGGATGGAATGGGAGGAATGGAATGGGTGGAATGGGTGAAAAGGGTGGAATGGGTCCACTGCCCTTTCATTTGTGAGCTGTGACTGCTGGCTGGGCCTAGCAGTGACCCCTGTGGCACAGCAGGGCGCTTGGCCTTGCACGCCGGTCTGTGCTGCATTCTCACTGCATGTCAGGGACACTTCAGTGCAGAACTGGCTAGGGTGCAGCTGGGTCCATCAGTATGAAGTAAAGTGCCGCTCAGCGTCTGCCAGACCAGCTGACCGAGGAGCTACATGTTTTCTGCATGATCCTAAGAAAGCTGTTAACTCTAGATCGCAACAGGATGTGCATTCTAACCCAAAGACTATGTCTGAAAATCCAGGGCTCAATGTTTATACACAGAGAGGCTGAATGAGGACACAACAGAAACTCCTAAATGTTTGCAATAAAAAAGAAGGTGTCCAAAATGGTCTCTGCAGGTCAATTATCGACACAGTGCGGTACAAAGTGGTAAACACTGGGTCCACCAGTGAGGCTAAAGCTGTATCTGATGCTGCGCTATACACACAGGGTCTCTACATCTGCTCCCTACGGAGCGTGCTCAGCAGTTTTACATCCATCACTCCACGTTTTATGGTCCAGCCACTCCACGTCTGTAGCAGATATGAGATATTCCTATGAGAACATGAATGTATTATGAAAAGCATTGATGCTATCCATACATTTCTTATACTGAAGTGTAAAGGCAAACACGCACATACGTGCAGACTTTATGTAATCCAACATGTATGTGCTATACACCTTATTTAATCTGTAAAGCACTTTGAGTTGCATGTATGCATGAAAGGTGCTATACAAATAAAGATTATTATTATTATTATTATATTACATGTGACTGTGTAGGTGCTGGGACTCTGTAGGCAACGTCTGTCAACCACATCTACTCTTTAAGGACTGTAGTCCTCTATACGTGACGCGAGTCAAACCCCGACATACACGTGACACACACCAATGCAGCATAACCCACAGTTGTGTCCTTGCGTAATACAGGCCTCTGGATTTTACATTCAGAGCATGAGTGCAGGTGACATGCACTCTAATCAAGCAAGGAAATCAGAGATAGAAAGAGAGAGAGAAAGAAAGAGAGAAGGAGAGAGAGAGAGAGAGAGTCAGCAGGCCACAGAGAAAGACAGAAATAACAAAGTAGGGGATAAAGGTACATTATATAAATAGAATAGAAACAGCATGTCAGAATGAAAAGGCTCGAGACAACTGAGGTGTGCAAAAGAGACAGAGTTGTGAAGACAGCCACGCCACTGTTGCTTCCTTCCCTCCTTGTTTGCCGGTTTCTGTGCGGAGCTGCATAAGAGTAGCGACAGGGCAGAGGTGAGTTAGCTTGCTTCTTTAATTATTCAGCAGGAGTCCCTGATCCAGGCAGCAGCCAATCAGGGGCCTCAGACAGGCCAGGCCATGTCATTGGCTGGTGAAAAAGGGCAAAGATTCTCATCAATACTGCACCAGCTCACCAGGTACACACACGCAGCACACATCACCGCCCCATCCGCACATGGCGTGCGGGTGCCAGCCGTTAGGGGGATAGCCGTTAGCGGGATAGCCTATGTTGGTGCATGAGCAACAGATGGTCAGGACAATGGCAGGTGCTTGAGACGGTGAGGGAGGGTTAAGCTGTATTAAATTACTGAACTGGCATGTTTCTGCCTGATGAATCAAGAAGAAAAAAGAAATTGTTTACTTTAAATAGAACGAAGTAACTGAATGTGCTGCTAAAGTGCTTTGCACTGTGATAACTCTCAGTGTCATCTTCACAAGAAATACTTAGCTGGAGTGGACCAGTCATAACAGCCCAGAACAGCACGGCGTTCTTCCACAGGCCTCTGGAGTGAACTCCGGATGTCTAATTTATTAAACTACTTCATCTGCTTTCTGCTCTTGCATTCATTCTGACTAGAGTGGCTGACGCTTGGCGTCTTTGATGTGAAGCACCACCAACAAAAGAGCTTTGTGTGTGTCACTGTGCTTGGCGTATAAAGGGAGTTCATGACTCGCCCACTATGGCCTTGTCTGCACACCAGTCCCTTCCACTGTAATACAGGTGACGATTTATGTCAGGCTATTTTATCCAGAGCAACTTATAATTCAAGTGGGCCGTCTTTAGCCGGGCTTATGTAAGCGTCCTCCGAGCGCGTGTTGAGGTGGTGGCTTACGTGCGGCTTGCTTGCTCTTTTCTGAGCTGCAGGGGTTTTCGTGCTGTATATTTCCTACTGACACACCTGAGAGTCTTTCTTCTCTTATCCTCCTTTCACGTCTCTCCGTCTCATCTCTCATCACCTGCACATCTTTCTTCTCTGCTGACTGAGCAGTCACAGATTATCTGCGTGAGGGAGGGAGGCCTCGCGTCTCCCTGCACAGCATGGCTTAGTTCGCATGTGTGTGTGTGTTTGTTTTTCACTCTGCCTCAGTTTGAAAGGTGTCGTCTCCAGAGGCACCCAAGCCAGAAGAAGCCAGAAGATGCAGCGGCTTCTCTGTTCTGCCTTCCACAGGCAGCCACGCTTCTCCCCCACAGCTCGGAGTTCGGCGAGAGAGGGAATAATGGCTTTCTTCATCTTGCTTTGGTCTGGCACTGACTAGGTATGATGTGTGTAGCTTCTCTAGCAAGTCAGTGATGTCAGTTCTGTTTAATAGTCTAGCTAGGAAGCATTATTGATGCTAGAACAATGAGACCTGAGCTAGCAAATACAGGCCAGTACCAGAGCATAAATCACCCCTGGGTTTAACGGGTGAGGATGGACTCAGGATGACAGACCTGTGCCCTCTCGCAGGCCTTTTACAAGACAATGCTCATTCAAAAAGAACACTAGCAATAAATGACTGCCAATCGATTGAAGTCTATCCTCAACTATTTCATCATAAAACAAGATTTCGCACTATCCACAGTGAACTATTGGATTGGTCAGAACATTCTGGGTAGCTCTCAGTATGTGGCAACCTATTCCACAAAAACTCAGGAACTGGAATGGACAAAAATGTACAATATTGCAGCAAGAATTAGATCGGCAGATTGACGGATAGTAAAACAGATACAGATTTTTCTTAATTCTTGCATTATTTCTTAGCTTCACTCATTTTTTCTTATATTTCAGACTTAATTAGATTTCAATACTAGAATAACAAACCCCTAGGGAATTTGCCTCGTCTGGGATTTAGTTAATTAAACAAAGCATTTTGTAAATTATTTAGGTCAGGAGCTACAGCCACTCCTCTCATTTCCATAAAGAAACTTCCATAAGTCTCTTCTAGTCATGGTCACATGATCTGTCCTCCAGAAACATCAAACAGGTTCTCCAGTGACATAAAGACGTTATTTTGAATGTTGACTATGTTAACGTGAACACTAGACTAAACCCTTAACTCCTAGCGCATGGACTGTGAAAGGAGGAGTGCACACGAGGGCTGGCTTGTCTTTAGGGACAAGGAGAGCAGATCCCACAGGGCAAAGTCACTTATCAGAGCCACAGAAGCAGGAAGTGCTGAAGACGTACCCATCATGTGACACACACACGGCACACACAACAAACACACAAACAGTCCTTGTAGATTGTTCCATCTGTCCTCATCATAGCAAAGAACCATGGAGACATATTGTACTGAGGGAAAGAGGAGAGAGAGGGGGAAAGAGAGAGAGAGAGAGGGAAAGAGAGAGAGAGGTGAAGCAGAAACTGAGGAAGGGGGCGGGAGGGTAACCCAGACCTCTTATGTTACATACATACATGCTTATCACACTGAATTCTTTGATGAAGCCGAGAAGCATCATTGCATCCCAGAAACACAGGTAGAGACCATAAATGACATTATTTGCATGTCCCTGAAACAGATGGCCCTCCTTCTGCATCTAAAGACTGAAAATAACCCTCTACCAGCTTGTGCATTTGGATAACATATGGAGATGCTGTTTCTAAAACCACCCTCCTCTACTTCCATGTGCCTTTTTAATTTATCTGCTCCCAACAACCAGCAAGACCTCTAAGAGTTGAAAGAAATGCAGCAAGCACTGTGTCCCACTCATGCACCTCCTGGGTTCCTCCCCCAAGCAGGCACCCCGGCTGCTGGCCAATGGCTCCAGTGCTTTAGAACTACCTCTTGTCCATCTGGGTGCATATTTATTGGCCCGTGCACCACAGAACATCTAGGCACATCCAGGCATGGACTCTGGCTCCAAACCTGTATCCATGTGGATCTTTATGATGAACTGGGAGACGATGCTCTACCCCTACCTGCATAGGGGGGGTTTCCCCCATCTTTATCAGTGTCCGAAGGGCCATAGCTCCCCTGGCTTCTTAATTGTGGCATGAAGCCCTGGAGATATTTCACGTACAGTACTCAAAAGCTGCTGAGAGAAAAGATGTCCTGTAGTGTACCAGGGGAGCTGCAAAGTGACTGTACAAAGAAACACTGCAGCTTAAACATAAATATATTTATTAACACATGATCCTCTTTGATACGTAAGTCAGAGGGATATTTCAATCACTGGGTTCACTAACCCTGGCTAAATAATAAAAATGTATATGTATACATTTTAATAGATTATTAAAAATGTTCTTTTGTATTTTTCATGAAACTCTTCTTCTTTGGGGATTGAGTTCATGCTTCTTTGACTTCGAGCGCAGCAGTTTATTGTGATATGAAACACCGCGGGCTCTGTAATTGGTTTATATTCTAAGCTTTTCAGTACCACGCAATGCCTTTCAGTACCATGGACAGCCCCTGGCGTTTCGGCGTTGCCATAGGGAAATTAGTTTAAATAACTCCCACGTTACCTAATGAATGAATCATTGTCCTCGTTTTTGCATCGTATTAAATGCTAAAAAAAACTCACTTCAAAGCACAAACATGTTCGCTTTACTACATATTTGAGAAATTAAAAGCTCCACGTTCTCACCGGAGCGATTTACGACAGTACAAAACCAAGCGTGTAAAGAAACTATATGACATCAACAATGGTTATTGATCAAACATCAGCAGGCAATGTGTAGTCATTTAGCCGAGTAAGATACCTATCCAGCCAGCCGGACAATCGATGACATTGGCAGCTGGATGGACTTCTCATGCTTATTCATGAAAGCGCACATTAATCATCTTGATTTCTCCGCGAAACGACACGCTACATGCCTTAGCTAAATAATGAAGTTATAGATCCGAAGTCAGGAACGCATGTTCTGTGGTCAAACCGGAAGTCTATGATATGTTATCTATCCATAGCTCAGGGTCAAATGGCCACGTCGAATTCAGTGAGCTAGACATTTTTGTCATCTGCTGTCTACGCAAAAAAACTTAAGTTTCAAACAAGCACCCCATGTCACACACAAATATAGTATATATATATATATATATATATATATATATATATATATATATATATATATATATATATATAGACAGATAGATAGAGAGAGAGTGAGAGAGAGAAAGAGAGACGGAAACACCATCCGCTAATAAGAATGACAGTAAAATTTAAATTTGTAGAATTGAACTGAATTTACCTTGACCGCATCCGCATGCGTGACCCTCTCGAAAACTTTATCGTTTACTTTGAGAATCTGGTCCCCGACTCTTAGTTTCTCTTTTTCGGCCAGTGAACCTGGCTCGACGAGAGACACATAGATCCCGACCCCGTGCTCGGAGCCTCCGCGGATGCTAAAGCCCAATCCTTCGTTGCTCTTGTGACGCTTCAGAGTTACTTGTCGGATCTCTCCCGGGGGCTCCGGCTGGAAATTTCTGCCTAGCAAAGGAATCAGCGTCCCTGTCCCATCGCTGCTGGTGCTTAGATTATCTGGGGAGCCACGCACCGCGGTTTGAGACTGAGGGAAATGTCCAAGTGGAGTGGAGCTGGAACTCGAGGCTCCGGGTGCAGTCTCGGGGTCACCATTACTACTTGCCAATACATCCGATTTTAAATACAGACCCTCAGACGTGTACTGGTCAAACAAAAGCTGGTCAGACCGCGGTATGACCAGGCGCAACATGGGCAGAAGCTGGCGCTTGCTCGGCGCATTGAGGATGACTTTGAGCGTCTGAACCAGATCATAGACGTTGCGTTTGGAGTGGTACACGTTAAGGCAGTGAATGAACTGCTCCCGTTCGAAGTCGTTGAGTAACAGATTGAGAGCGTTGTGCAGCTTTCTAACGTTTGCGGAAAGTGTGCGCGTGCTGGATGCCACCGAGTTGGCGGAAGAGGAGTTCAGAGACATGCGCTCGAGATCCGTGCTCATCCTCGCCCTCCTCCCGAATCCCGCTAGGGCAGAGAGAACACTGGGGTCCAACGCCGCGTCTACCGGCGACTCCGGAGCTGCACATGGCATCGGGAGTCTTGTACGTCACTTTTCATATTGGCTACCCAGTCAAACAGCTGATGCGCTGATGACTTAGTTGCCTTCAGTACTACCAAACACACATGTAGTATGGATAGTCGATGACAGAACTAATTGAGAAAAGTTTCGCAATGAAAATCGTTACACCATATTGCACAATAACCACACAACATAAATTCGTGTAATAACTGCCTTCGAACTGTAGTATTAGCAAATTGGTGTATTAAATCACACGATGTATATTTATGCTTATTAAAAAAAACGCATAGCTTTTTGGTAGCCTACCCAGAATTCTTAGCAGGTCCAAAGGCGTGGAGTTTGTTTGTGTTGTTAGTTTGCTTGTTTTTGGTATAACGCTACTCTTCAGTACGTCCTATTTATTTAAAAAAAGGTCAAGTGTCCCGATCGCCTTCTCCAATATCCCCGGTGGAAACGTCGTCAGCCGAGCACCCTCGCATTAGAGCAAGAACACCTGTTTACGCGTCAAAAGCTCAATTCCAAACAAAACATTTGTTTTTCATGTTCGTGAGCGAAACAGCAGCATTAACTACTGCCCACGTCCTATTCCACGATGACACAAAGTCCTCAGCAGCCTGTCCAAAGTTATTTAGCAATGGAAATACGTCTTACTACCAAAGGAGGATCTCCATCCGCACAAAGTGACCAAAAGTGTCCAAGACTCAGATAATTCCGCAGCTTTTAAATTTTTAGATCCATTAATACGTCAAGAAAAATAATAAATAAACGGGACAACCGCCTGGTAGCCGATGCGTCGCCTACAGCGAGAGGACAAGCTCGACTGTGGACGCTCGCTCCGAAGCACCCTTCTGCAGGAAATGACGCAGTTATGGGGAACGAATAAGTTGCTTAGTAACCAATAACACACATGCGGGGCGTACTCGCGTAGGGACCTTACCAATAATATATTGGTTATTTTTAGATTTATTGAAAGCTATCAATCAGTGTGCTCTCTAATACATCAAAGAGCTGAACTGTTGCGTTCTTCAAAGCCCTCAATGCAGAGTACAGACGGAACTCAGCGGTAAGGGGGTGTTGACTATGAGGTTTAAAATCACAGGCATCGACAATAACTGCCCCCCCCCATTGCAGCTTGCAAATAAATAATTATTTGCTGAGTCTCAAACATACTTACTTTCAGAAATAACATTTACTTCAGAAATAGTTGGGTATAGCCTGTAACCTGCTGATAAATTGAGAGTGATGTAAAATGCCAGGGGAAATGATGCACTCTCCTGAACTGTAGCTCCCCAGGAATGGGCTACGAGCCCCCTGCAAAAGCCGGCTATGCCTGAAGCTGTGTTATCGCTCTCATTTGCTGGAGTTTACTAAATCGCAGGCAACTGAGTCCGAGATAAGGCATTAAAGACATATAGTACAGAGCAGGAGCAGCGATCTTTCCTTCATAAATCTGCTCACCATTAATGAGGTGGCCAGCTTGTTTTTACTGAGCTGTGAGACGAACCATAAAGGGTCAATGTATGTGGTGTGTGTGTGTGTGTGTGTGTGTGTGCGCGGGGCGGTAGAAGGGGGGGGACTGAGATAGAGAAAGAGGAGAGAATGAATGATTGATGCAGGTAATTAATGGAGTTAGGGAGCGATGAGTGCAGGAAGGCAGAGTAAACAATATTGTACAGTGGATCAGACGCAAACAGACAGACACAGAGTTACAGCAGGTTTAATTCAAGCACAATAAGCACAGGGGGGAAGGTAATTAACTCCCTCTCCTCTTCCCCTGCCAGCAGCAGCAGTGTTAATGACTTTAGTGATTTCTCTGATTTTCAATTTATTCCACAAATTGTGGTGCTTTATTGTGCATGCCATAACAGACAAATATTAATGGCAATCAGATACAATAATGCAATTTCATGTTACTGGGGAGATGTTCAGTTTTGCTTGAGTAATGTTCAGCTCATAATGATCCAGGTGAACGACGGATTTGCTGCATGTATACGTGTGTCTGTGAGTGTGAGTGTTTGTGAGTGTGTCATTCAAAATCTGCCGTCTTATGCAAGAAACCACAAATGATAGTATAAACAAGTGCCTCCAACCAATGACTGATGATTTTAATCACCAGGAAGACATTACATAATAGACTCAGGCGGGATGAATCAGTCATACCTGGTGTCATCATTCTGCAAAGAGCAGAATGTTTTCACCCTGTCAACACTTCTCTCTGAGATACCCTAGAAAGGTCAGATTTGATTATCTTGTATGAACTACCACAGGTTGTTGTTCGTTTTTTGAACTGGAAATCATTATGAATAAATGAATCACTAAAATGCATAATTTAACATAAATGCATGAATAAAATGCATAAACCTCTGCCTAGTTAACATTCCTTTATTATGAACCAAAGTGCTTGGCCTCACACAGGGATGGATGGTTGAAGTTTTGATCTAATACTTCACCTCTTGTTTTTATCTTCAGTCCCTTTACATTCTTGTTTTGGACAATTTAGAATAAGCAGACCTGATAAACTTTATTTATGGGTTGAAAAGGAAGCACAGCACAATTGTAGATTTTAAACATTGTTATTTGCAACTATCTATGCTGATTCATTCCTCAAAGTAATAGAAGCTTTCAGCTCATTCAGTTTGAGATCATCCCTGAGCCAGAGTGTTGGTGGTGTAGAGGGTACCTGTTCTCCACCAAGAACTGGCTGCTCCAGCCATTTCACTGGTATTATTCACTACTGTTACAGTCGTGCTAATCACTCCAAGCAACAGTCAGATGGCACATAAACATTATGGCGTTCAAGCCACCAGGAATCTTAAGATGGCAGAATTCTAATCCAACACACTTTACAGAAGAGTATTTGAGAACTTATTATCCATCCTGTTCAGTTAGTGCAAATCAAGCCAAGGAGCACGGATGACCTTTTGCGTGTCTTTAGAGCCACAACTGCCCTCTCCTCCACCCAGCCCACCCTCTCCTCCACCCCAGCCCACCCTCTCCTCCACCCCAGCCCGCCCTCTCCTCCACCCAGCATGCTATAACCTTTGCTCGTCTCTCCCTATTGACTCATTTGGCTAGTCTGAAAGGTGTCTCTTCCAATTACACTCAGTGGTCAGACTGCCAGTGTGCATTACAACTCCGTGCTCAGAGACTTTAAGCTCCTGTGCCCTCCCTACAAACGTCAAACAGTGACAGGGCATCTCCTCCTAAAATCAGATCTCAACAGCTGAGCTAAGTCCCACAATAGATGAACAATATCACGAAAAAGACAATTTCATAGAAAACCAAATGACATACCATTGTGTGAAGGTGATCCAGGCATGTGGGCGTCCATCCGGTCGGTCTCACTCAGGCTCCATGTTTTGTCTCTTAATTCTTGTCCTGCTTGGTTCTCGTGGTGAGCAGTGGACGAGAGAGACCGCTGTGATCCCAGGCAACACCCGCACACATCTGCCTTGTCTAGCCAACATCTACACTTACAGTAGAAGTGCCACTAAGGAACAGGCCCTTTAGGCTTCCTGTAGAGGGCCAGCAGTGCAGGCTGTGTGCTCAGACCCAAACATGCCCTGTTGGCCATGTGTTCATTAAGCAGCTCTGTTTATGCTTCCAGTCTTCTGTCTTATTTACGGGTTTAGGGTTTTGGATGTTCAAATCTTCTATGTTAAAATACCTTTTGGCTATTTGTGGTCTCCCACTCGCTTTCCTATATTTCCCTTTGTTTTTAAAGGGCCATTAAACTAGCAAATAGGACCTGTGCTTAATTTGCCACCTGCTTTCTAGCATGAAATGAATCAGGTCAGAAAATGCCTCATCAGAACAGGTCAGCACACAAGGAGAATTGAAAGGTTTATTTTATGCATAAGGCAGCAAAAATGGTCATTTCTCTCTTCATAACCTGATATAGTCCTGCTTGTGCTAGCAAACACACACACACACTCATGCATGTGCCCATATGCACACACAATGCATGCATGGATGTACACATGCGCGTGCACACACGCACACACACACACACACACACACACACACACACACACACACACACACACACGCACACACACACACACACACACACACACACACACACACACACACACACACACACACAGCTTTTCGACTGTGAAGATATGAAACTATAGAGCCTTAGTATACATTTGTGACTGCTGAAGCTTAATGAGCCCTGTAAAACTAGTTAAATGCACAGCATGAATATATTAATTAACCAAAGTTCTTTAACATCCTTCATATGGTTGCCATGCACTACTGAGACAGACAGAGAATGCAATTTAATGTGGATTTAGCGCCAAGAAAACGGATTCTGAGTGACGCTTCACTTATCAGCTGCCTTTGTCTCGCGTTCGCCATAGGCCAAAGACGGAGAGAGCGAAAACGAAACCCAGGTGGGCGTATGACGCACCTCTCAGCTCGGAGGAGGCCAGACGGAGAGCTGCTACAGTTGCCGTGAGCTCAGAATAGGCCATCAGACGGGCGGGCCCTGTGGAGAGGCTGTCAGACCGCCGGGGACAAGAGTTGTGCACGCTGCCCACGCAGATCCAGCCTCCGTCAGACTTCCGCCTCAGCTGGTCCTGGGTCCCCACGCTGGGAAATACACCAGTGGCCTGCCGACACAATATTCAAGGATTTCATTTTTGTATTGTTTTTTTCCAGAATAATCTCCTGCCCCACCCCTCTCTCCTTTCACACTGTGTCTTATTCTTTTCCTGTTCCATGCATGGGATTTGTAGCCCGTGCGTGAGGGCTGAAACTGCTATACCAAACCGTGTGTGGCGTTGTAGTCATCTCATTCCCTGGCCTGTCTTCCTGCGTCTTGGATAAACGCACCATGCTAGCGTAGGCCTATTCAGGCCCGTCAGCACACGGCCATGAATCATCCTCAGGAAACAGCTGACATCCATCCTCTTCCGCCTTCTGCTGGTGACAGGCAGGTGAAGGTGCCAATCAGGGCCGTCGCTCCAAACCCGGCAGCAGTGGCTGCTGAAGAAATGCAGATTTGGATGTTCTGAAACATTCGACACATTCAGGCATTGCAAAGCAGCACTACCCAACAACTTCAGTACCCAAGAACAACTTCAGTACCTAAGAACAACTTCAACACCAGTCAGCACTGGGACTACAAAACACATGCGCATACACTGAATTTCAGAGTAGGGGTTGCAGAGGTCTGTGTGCAGGAAAGTCAGACATGCAGGAAATCGTAGTCTTATGACACTAGATTGTATCGGTCCCCACTGACTTTTAAAGGAACGTTCCAGAAGCTTACATGCTTCGCCTAAAGCATACAGACAGCTCAGGAACAGGTTGTAATAGTCGGTGGGTTTGGCTCCAAGCATGAGTGGAATCTACCCAGCAGCCCTTGCTGACTGCCACTCTGACACCCCCAAGTGCCCCGACAGTGAGATCCTACAGAGGCTCCAGCCCATGCGCAGGGGTGCCCCACCCTGGGCTCTCTCCGCCCACCCTGGGCTCTCTCCGCCCACCCGCACATTTAACCCAGAGACTGCAGGAGAGATGTAAACCTTGCTACTCCAAGTGGAGAGATGTACTCATTACTCTCTGGATATCAGAGCAGTGTGGTACCAATTAATTAGGCCCCCGCCATCTGCTAAAAGTTGAAATTATCCTTATTTTTGTTTGCAGCATCAACACATCAATAATTAATGCTGGCGCATGAATAATTTGTGCAATATGAAGTGGTTAAGAGTTAATTAGACGGCAAACGCCCAAAGAAACAGACACGACAATCTGTTTCTGTGAAGCCAGCCATGAAGTCAAAGTATGCGCAGACTTTAAAAATAATACGTATGACCAATTATCCCTCCAGATCATCTGCCTGCAGAACCCCTTGAAGCTGAAGATGAAATATCACTTCACATCATCAGGCTGTTTTGACTAGGCCAGAGCACCTAGACTGGGCTGTAAACAGACACAGTACAGCCAGGTAATTACGCACTTCTGCGGCTCTCGGGAAGCACCTGTGTCTGCCTTCACATCAGCTTCAAGCCATGTGGGAAAAATGTCAAAGCCATGTGAAAAGCCGAGGGACGTTTTCAGAACGAAGCCAGCTGCCCCCCCCCCCCCACGTGGGCTCTGACCTCTGACCTCACTCGGCATGCAGGTGGTCAGCTTGGCCTGGCAGCTCTCACCTGCTTAGGTAAGCAAATCTTACATTACAGCATGTCTAAAAAAAAAATGTTAAATTCTCTTATCAGTTAAACTAGTCATTATTCCCCTCACAAGAGAATGTTTATGCCTGTAATAGAAAAGATGGACTCGGGGGTGCAGTTAACAAATGTTCACAAAGAGATTAGTTCTGTTACAGATTACTTTATTCTCTTCCTGGTTAGGATGTCCGATGGGAGATCTCGGGAGGTCAGATAGAAGACAAGAGTGATAGGAGAAAACTCTAAAAATCCTTTCAAGCAATGCTCTGCGTCCCCTGTAATGCTTGCCACAAAGAAGGACTCAGTATGAACGCGGGTCCTGAGGTCACTGAAGCGGAAAACTAAGATCAAATCTTTTTATTTGTAAATTCAAACGATTTCGAGAAACATGACTTACTTTCACAGAACTTTATACAAATCTTTAATCCATTGTGTAAAAAGCTCATGACCAGGTGCAAAGCTACGCAAAAACAAACAAACAAATTAAAAAAGCAGGCAAAAGAAGCAAAGCAAAGAGTAGGCAACAGTGAGATGGGCGACATCAGTAGTTTGAGGAGCGTCAGTCATTCTTTCTGCAAACACTTCCTGAAGAAAGCACGATGCACGACTGACTTCGCCCCAGGCCGCAGTCTTAATTAGAAATATACAAAAGTGTGGTATTCATGGTAAAATATCAGAGTCTCAACAAATGTATCTAATCTGTGGTAGATTAAGTAGAATTTTCTCTGCAATTTGAACCCATATCTAATTAGCCTATTAAAAAGACTGATCTGTCTTTTTTTAAATTTTTTTTTTATGTATTTTAACATGACAAATATACACCCTTTCAGTGATGACCTTTCTAATTTACTGACACCATGAGAGACCTGCTCATAATAAATAATATATTTTTTGGATAGATATTTTCAGGACTTGCACATTATCTCCAGAGCTGTGCAGTAGGCCTTGCGCTGGACACATTCTGCAAGAATATGCTGATTATTCCAAAAGCATCCACACCCCGAGCCCCTGAGTCTCCTCCTCCTGCTCCTTCCTTTAGGGGGCATAAAGTCTGAACATCTCCACAAGAAAACATGGCTCTCGGTATCCCTCCGGTTTCAGGATTCTGCGCATTAAAAGTCACAAGAAACAAAATCCCCTTGCAGGCTGCGGTGAGCCTAGACAGAGCTGGAGGAGCAAAACGCCTCCGTGAAGGATCAGGGACGCAGATCACCGCTGCAATAAAACGCAGGGAAGCGCAGGGAAGCTCGCAGCTTTAGCTAAAGGCTCATCTCATCATAGCTTGACAGGTCCAGTGGGCTTAAAGTAAATGACTTCATGGTGACACACACATAGAGAGACACGTCTACAAAATGACAAAACAGAAATAGGAGGCCGAATAAACAGAAAGTGATTGCGCAAGAAGACATCACTACATGAACTATTCAGGCTGGATCTGATCTATAAATCATTTAACACATGACCTAAAAGTTTTATAGACTTACAAAATCAACTTATGACAAACAGGTATAAATGTGATATATATATATATATTGCTATCAGTTGCTCTGTGAACTGTGGCTGTAAGATTTGGTA
This sequence comes from Brachyhypopomus occidentalis, assembly GCA_020368025.1. Taxonomy (NCBI): domain Eukaryota; kingdom Metazoa; phylum Chordata; class Actinopteri; order Gymnotiformes; family Hypopomidae; genus Brachyhypopomus; species Brachyhypopomus occidentalis. Next base: position 1,669,290 of record JAGXOD010000008.1, read on the forward strand.
GTATAAAACAATGTCTGCAGGTAAATGCCAGCCTTTGCCGTTACAGTAGAAAGAGCTCCTCGTTGATGAAAAAGTTACTAAACTCAATGTTCCTTTAAAGCAAAATTATCCAATAGCTGGGTTGGTTAATAGAGTTTCAATCAAATGCAAAGTCCAAATGTTTTTTTTTTTAAAGGGATATTTTGTCATACCTCGAAAGAAATCTATGTTCAATTTTGCAGTCTGTCTACCCAGCTGGCAATCTTGATGATCACAAAGCAGCCATGACATTGCGATTTAAGAGGCTCCGTGGGGAATTCTACTCAATCAAGTCATTGGCTTTCTGTGAAGTGCTAAAAATGTCAGTGAAATCACATAAAATCTCACAGACCTCAACACCATGAAATAAAACACACCTCTAAAAAGAAACAGCTCACTGTTCAATATGGTCCCAAATGTGTCATGTACCTCATAAGGGAATATTCATAAATTCATTTACAGGCCCTCTGTGAAAGATTTTGTGGAATCAACATGATGAAATGCAAACATCAAGTGGATATATACACACAAGTATACAAAAGATGGCAAAGAAATCAAACCCCTTCCTTTTACACCAAAGTGCTTGGCAATTTTCACAGTGTGTGTTTTGAACAGTCTTCCTTTAGTCACTTGTGCATGTCATAGTCTTCTGTTTTATAAGAGCAAACTTTGAGTGGTTGGACGATAACACTCAAATCAGACAGATTAACAGCCTTTATCATACCTTTAACACAGATTAATTTATATTTATGCGCTCATCCATCTGGGTTGATACCTTCCACCACCAGGACATTGTACAAGTACAATCTGGCCAGATCTTTCATCGCCACAGAGACAGGCGCCAAGCAAGCACATTAGTGTATACACAGATAAAAGCCAGTACAACACTGTTCATCGACTGTGAAGAAGTAAAGAACCTTGCTGTACAGCTGTCTTATCTGATACAGATACAGAGTACGTCTGGTGAAGACCAGTGGAGGAGGAGGAGCTTCACCCCCTCTGCCCAATCCTGCAGCTCCAGATCTGGTCACGAGCTGGACGGCCAGATAGGGAGGGGATGGGCCTCTGTGTTGAACACAAACTTATCCAGGCTCACCAGGTCCGGGTCATCAGAGAACAGTAAGAACAGGTACTTCAGAGTCTCCCCCAGGAAGAAGCTCTCCATCTTGTCTTTGGGGCCGGGATTCGCAGGGTCACGTACATTTCCTATGGAGGTGTAGCCACCACTAGGCACCTGAGCACAGATCACAAGGAACCTTGGACGCTTGCATATCAGTCACTCTACATACAGTGAGGGAATTACAGTGACCTGAAGAAGCCTCAAGACGTGGATGTGTAGGATTAGTGATGTGTAGGATTAGTGATGTGTAGGATTAGTGAACCACTAGTAGGTTTAGATTGAGCTTGGATTATATCTAGAGAAGCAGATTTAAGTTTACACTCACCCTGGTGTATTTATTGAAGCTCTGCATTATTTCCCAACCCCAGTCCTGGTATTTACGGTCTTGGGTGAATCTGTACATGTAGAACAGACTCTCTACTGTCTCTGGCCTCAACAGGTTGTGTCTATCTGCAGGCTAGACACACACACACACACAAATGTGAAAGGACAGAAAAATACCCATTGTGAAAATTTTTTTTTAAATCAATTGCTATACTGAAAGCAGAACTACTGGTGCTCTGAAGCTGTAGCTCCAGGGTGACTACACAGGTGTCTACAGCAGAACAGCCAGACTGAAAACAGGGATTCGAGCTGTTTGAAAGAATCGCAGGCGATTGCCTTGACGTCTATGTCACGGCCAGTGGGGTCCTGCATGTTGAAGTGGGCGATCTCGGGGCTCAAGCCGGTTTCCATCTGCGCGTACATCTGATGGCACGTCTCCATCAGCCGCACTGCCAGGTCCATGTGGTCCGAAGGCAAACCGTTATGGGCGCCCAGCGCCAGAGTCCCCGGCAGGAAACACACCAAATGATCCTGGAAGAGCAAATGTCAAGTGGTTGCAGATTGGCAATCTAATCTGTCAGTAAAGTCTACTTCCATGAGCACGAGGGAGCTTAATCCACAGGTTTTATTAAACTGAATATGATAAAATGGATTAAACAAATACAAGCGCTAAACCTCTAGCCTGTAGATTGAGCCAGTATGGACATATGGGACATTATGAGACTTTTACCATTTTGGGGTTAAGACGTCCATGAGACAGCTCCCCTACAAAAAGAAGCTTACTGGGGGAAGTCTGTCTAAGGAGGTTTCTCTTCACACCTTCCACAGCCTGGAGATAGTCCTCCAATAACCTGAACACACACACACACACACACACACACAATACTAATTACTGTCTTGTTGCACGTTCCATCAAGTTGGCTCAAATCTGCCTCCTGGAGTCAGAAATAAGCAACTGCACCATGACAATCAAATCAGACTAAAGTGACGATGCTTGAGGATTATCAGTAACTCTTGGCACACTTCCCAGCAGCCCTAGTGTGAACACTGCGTTCCTATAACAGCCAGTATGAAGAGTCTAGTGTCAGATCAGACACTAGTGTCGGGTCAGGGCTCAATAATCATGGCTTCATAACAACAACTACAAAAAAATGAAAAAACATTTTTTTTTTTTTATAATTGCAGCATATAGAATAATCTGCTCAGATACAGTTTCAGTGGCAGCTGGGCTCAGACGCGTGATGGCGCTTGTCTGCGTGTTCTCCACGGGACCACGTCAAGGTGACTCCTTAGCAAGCAGCGCAGGGCTGAGAGTGGTGGGCGCGTGTAATGTAAGCGCTGGCGGGAGGCCCATCCCTGCCAGATGTGAGACGCATGCAAATGGCCCTGTCTTACTTCTCAGAGGCTGTGAGACAGGCAGGAACATAAGGAACATAGAAGTCCGAAGAGGGCCAAACAGGCATCCCTGTACCATACAGCGCAGCGCACACAGCTAAGGGTGCTGGCGCCTCTGGGCCTCGGGCGGAGTCGGAGGGGGCGGGGCCGGTGCGTCGGGCGGAGCTCGCTGGGGCTCGCCAAGCACACGCTCAGCACTTCAACACCCCATCCATCTGCGTGAGGGTGGCGCTTTTCCAAAGTGAGATTAATTTGAGGGTGTGGTAATCGAAAGCCGTGAGGTTCCACGCTGACACCTTGCAGAACCACAGTCCCTACGCAACCCTTACACGCCCGGCATTATATGGCATGAGTTACTATAAAAAATATACTATATATTTATATGTTTTTTTTTATATATATTTACACTTTTTTCCCCGTCTTCTCATTACAAACATACAGGGGGGCGGATATGAGGGCGGTTACTGCAGCCATAGCAGTCCAAGCTGGCCCCGCCCCTCAAGCCCCTGGGCGATGCGTTCAGGACTCACTCGGTCTCCTCCTTGCGGCCCTGGAGCCACTGTTTGAGCAGGTATTCGTAGTAGCTGTCTGCTCGCGCTCCCAGCGTGAAAACGCCACGGTGGGTGAACTTGCCGCTGTTGATGTTGATGAACATGGGGACTAGACCATCACGTTTCCCATCCAGCCTGTGGACTTTCTTTGTTACCTCATCCACTGCTTTCTGGCCACAAACACACACATACACACACACACACACATATGGGAAGAGGAAAACCATCATAGCTTATGTTGAAGGTATCCACGGCACGCTGAGAAACATCTTACCCCTTGAGTGGACCTCCTCTGAGTGAAAATGTCTATCGTCAAAGCCCCCTCTGATAACTGGAGATATGAGCTCATGGCGTTCTACATCAATCCAGAAGCAACAACCCCCCCTATTGTTTTTCATGTCTTGCACGTACCTTGATTATTAGCCTTTTCAATAGTACTGCATGTACAATACTGTATGGCAAGAGGCAAGTGGTGCCCCCGCTGCCTGTACCTGGTACTGCGGGTCCTGAGTCAGTCTGCTGAGCTCCCGGAACTCCAGCTGTATGCTGGTGACCTCTGCCACGGTGCTGTCGGCCGTCCAGCGCGGGGGGTGGGCGGTGCCTTTGCCAAGATTCACATCAGAGAAGGGGATTCTAGACGGTGTGTTGAAGGCGGGCATTAATCGAGAGCCGATGTCTTTCTAAGACAACAGAAAGATGAAGTGGCGTGAGCACTTACAGACACACTCACACAGCACTTAAACCATTCGACTTTAATCACTCTAAAGAATTATGTGACTCTACGATCGTTTGATATTGTGAGGATGGGGTGATTCAGATGGAGCAGGAGGACTGAAGAAGACAACGTCTGCTGCACAGAGGCGGAGCACTGACAGCTTTGTCCAGAAACAGAGCGTCTCCCGTCAGGTGATAGGTGCTCAGCAGGCCCCCGAGAATCCGAATGGTGCTCTCGAACAGATTCACGTCCACGTTCCTAGAGAACGACAGCTCCGTCTCCACCCATCTCTTAGCCTCTTCAAACTCTAAAGCAAGAACAAGTGAGACAGAGAGAGAGAGAGACAGAAACGGAGAATCAGAAAGACGGGCCGCAGAGCCCCGGCAGTGCGTGATCTGAGAGCGAGACCGGCGCCGCGCTGTAGGCCGCGCTACCTTCTTTGAGGTCTAGGATCCACATGGTGTCGAGGGCATCAATCACAGTAAGGCCCAAACCGAACCACTCGCCGTAGGTTCTGGAGACGGGCTTCAACTCGTCGCGACCCCAGGCGTACGTCCTGTAGCCCTTCCACGCGTGCCGGAAAGCCTCCCGCACGGCCTCCGCACGCTCGGCGCCTTTCACGGCAACTAACGTAACGTCAGAAGACAACACGCGTGAATTCTGTTCGCTGTCGTTAATCACGCTGCTTTTTAAATGCTATTTAACGTGACTTCCCTTGAAAGACCTGGGCCACAAGGCACGAGAACCCTGAAACCATCAGAACACGGCTAGTACTGTCTGCAGCCCAAAGTCCAAAGTGTAGCAGTGGAAGCAGTGTGGCTACATACCAGGCTGTAAAGGGGCGGGGCCCTGGAGCTCTGCGGGTCCTGCTGTCTCCTTCCCATGGGCCGAAGGGTAGGGCTCTGTCCCCTGTTCCGCTTCAATCATGGCCCCCCTCCAGCTGGGCAGGCAAAGACGAAAGATTAGCCAACTCCAGGCAGAAATTATGTGAAAAATACTGCACTGGCTTTATAAATAAAGAAATAGCCTCGTAGATATATAAATAAAGAGCGGGCCAGAAGGATACACTTGTGATGAGGAGCATTTATGCTAAGCCTGGTTCTTGGCCTGTTCTCAACAGATGGACAAATTGCTTAATCAAACCCGAGTCCCTGAAAATCAATTTATAACTTTACTTAGTGGTACGACTTCATAGGGCTGTCCCATTACTCATTTGCTTAATGGGTTTTAATGCTGTTTTATGCCTTAGTGAAGCGTGAGAGGCAAACGCAGTATTATTTCAGAGAAAAATGCTCCCAACACGAGGAGTGCAAACTGAAGTCGTGAGCAAATGCCATTTGTGCGCTGCTCTTTAAATGAGCACCTTGCCAATGGCGTACAAATGGAAATACAACCCGTTACCCGGCACCATCATATCCCACAATGCCCCAGAGAAGCCCAGAAGACAAAATTGAGGTTTAGGCCATATATTACTCCAAGTCTTTCCACGACGGGCATGATTAACGGCCTGGAGGTAGATGCCGCACTACATATTGGGTCCACACCTAATGATCGTTTTCATTTCTCTCTCCTGCTCGTCCTGTCTCCTGACGGTTGGCTCCGCCCTGTCCTTCACCTGCCAGTTGGACAGGTTGCCTGTCTTCTGCAGGGCCGGAGGACGGCGTTTGCTTGGAGGCTTCTTCTGCAGATAAATGAAGTCACACTGATACTCCCCATCATACCAAGCGCGCATCCTCATGTGCACTAGGAGAATCGACAGGATTTAGCAAAAAACGAAAGAAAATGTCATTCGGCAGCACAACACGAACCAGAGCAGGAGGCTTGGGGAGCACGGGGACATGTGGTCTCGGGAGCTGGGACGGCTCATCTTCTACGTCCCCAGGGATGGATTTCGGGACCAAACCCGGTGGGATTGGCCTGAGACCCTGGAAGACCACATTATCCGTGGTGTCCTTCACCGATCCGTCTGACAGAGCTGGAGATCAAAGTAAGAGAGAGAGCACCTGATTTAGGAGGAGAACCAATGTTGCACTGGATTTTAGGGACGTTCAGAAGATAGCAGGTCCAAGAACGTCAGGAACAACATAAAAGGCCAATCAGGGAACATACCACACACTTCAAATATCACAAATGATTTTATAAAATACAGCGTCTGGAAGTGTAGGAGAACGTTGTGGGACTAGGAAGCACCTCTCCACTGCTCCAATAGGCTGGGGTATGAGAAGATACCACAGAGAAGCAGGAAGGCCAGCAGGAACAGGATCAAACTGCGCTGTAACCGGGACAACTGCTTCCATTTCTGGAATGGTGAATGCACACAATATATTACAACCCATTATGCCATTTTCTTCATCATTGCCCGTCATCATCGTGTAGGCCAAGTCTGCTACAACCAAGTCAGGAACTATTACTGTTTTTAGAAAACATTACAGCAACACAACATGCAATCAGGGTGTCTAGACATAAAAAATTGATGTACATTTACATTCAACAAAAATACTGTGTTGCGGCACAATAAAAAAACCCTTTTGAGTGAGCCAGTGTTCAGTGGGGCAGTGACTCGCTCCAGCAGAGATCACATCAGACCGTCTGCGCAAATCCATAACATTAAATGATAATTAATCAAATTATAAGGTAATGCATAATAATGAAGCAGCAGGTAAGCTAATATGAGCTCTTTCATTTCACATGCTGTGCTGCATGGTAAAGGTTTAAAATAAATGACGTTTTTACAATTCTGTTCATTTGTATCAACTAACCAAACAGATACACAAAAAACCAGCAATCCTCAATATGCGCTGGCCATACGCGAGTCCCACGTTTGAGCTGCTAGAAATGCTCTTACTAGAAGACAGAGACATAAAAGGCCTCGATTGACAGGAAGGTTTCTGCTACCAAAGGTTCACAAGAGGAACATCAACAATCAGCATACGTTCAATCATCCATCCAAGCCAAGTCTGCCTGACCCTCCCTGTGCAGGGTAATGTGTGAAGCAGCGACACCGCTGACCCTCCCTGTGCAGGGTAATGTGTGAAGCAGCGACACCACTGACCCTCCCTGTGCAGGGTAATGTGTGAAGCAGCGACACCACTGACCCTCCCTGTGCAGGGTAATGTGTGAAGCAGCGACACCGCTGACCCTCCCTGTGCAGGGTAATTTGTGAAGCAGCGACACCGCTGACCCTCCCTGTGCAGGGTAATGTGTGAAGCAGCGACACCGCTGACCCTCCCTGTGCAGGGTAATGTGTGAAGCAGCGACACCGCTGACCCTCCCTGTGCAGGGTAATGTGTGAAGCAGCGACACCGCTGACCCTCCCTGTGCAGGGTAATGTGTGAAGCAGCGACACCTCTCACCCTCCCTGTGCAGGGTAATGTGTGAAGCAGCGACACCACTCACCCTCCAGCACGAACGCCTCCTGTGCTTCCCGTTGGTGTATCCGTGGCTGTGCTGCTCCCCCAGGGTCAGAGAGACAAAGTCTTTCCTCACAGGAGAGAACATCACTCACGCAAGGCCCAAGATGCGCTGGTACTGAGGCAGGTAAAAGAGGACAAGAGGGAGAAGGGGATGGCAGAGAAGGAGAAGAGAACGAAGAATGAGACACGCCCATGTGTTTATTTCCAGACCTGCCGAGCTCCTAATAAACAACCAAATCCACGTTGTTGCTACAGCAACGCAGCACTTTGCAGATCCATTCCCGAAAACTATAGTGTGGAGGAAAATCAAATCAGCTTAGGAAATGATTTATCTCCACATACACAGGACAGAAGAGCTGAGGCTGTTAGAGGGCGGAGGCTGCTGATAGCATCCAGGGCACCAGAGGATTTGGACTCCCTCTATATCACCATCTGTTTGGTATTTATCACAGTCTTTATTGGATTTACAGATTTGCTAAATCACTGGCCAGGCCAATGAATATTGTGAGAAAAGCTCACTAATGTTTTTACTAACCATGATTTGGGGTTAGGTATGGGTATAGGGGCAGAACCATCATAACAGAGAACCATCATCACCAGGTGATGCTCTACAGCCTCGTCGTATCTGAAGTAACCCCACTAAAAAATACAACTGGCTAAACCACTGTGCTCACACATGGACAGAAGTGTGTGTGTGTGTGTGTAAACTTGGGAGAGGGAGATAAAAGGAAGAGGGAGAGATTTTAACAGCATTAAATACCTCGCAAGCCAATGTCCAAATTCACCTTGGTCAGTTGGCTACATTAATGAAGGCATTTCAGGTCGTGTGATAAATGAATGCTCCGGATTGTAGTAAGCGTGCTAAAATCTTACCTTGCTCTGAGCAACTCGTTAAACCTGCTGTCTCCAATGAGGCACTGAAGACAACGGCAGCTAGCTAGCCAACGTTACAGCAATCCATGTTGATATAACGTGACCTAGCTAATAAACATCTGGGTTATATCACTTGTCAATTCGTTAGCGACGTGAGCGGTTCACATTAGGGGTTATTTTATATTTTAGACACGTCAATCGGTTCTCCAGTGTGATATTATTAAGAGAAGTATATGAACGGCAGCAGACGAGCTACGGGGTACAATGTTTACGTGCCAGCTCCATGATCACGTGACCACACACGCGCGCCGTCACCAGCCCGTTTCTTTAACCCCTTCTCAGCCATGCAGATAAGAGTTTAGAACAGTTCGTAATATTTAATGTTTTTAATGTTTATTTATTTGATATTTAATACTACGAGTACAAAATATTTGAAGGCGTTGTCATATGAGAATATAAAACCATAAAGTATTAAATAAAACACAATACAGGCCTTCTGGAATATAAAAAATGAAAAATACATTTCATTGTAATTTGAAGGGACTCTTGCTTTCACAATAAGTCTATGTCCAAAATCCTCAAAGAACGTTTATGATATGTCGGACACTAAGATGCAGGCCTGTTTTGCCCACATCGTTATGTGCACTAAGAGCTTACTGTGCGTGTGTGTATGTGCTTCACGCCCAGTCTCGACTTCTGCCCAGCAGGTCCCCACTAAGTAAATCTGTGGTGTACACTGGGCGTTTATCTGATGCCACTGTGAAATTATAACCCTGTTAGAACCATGCTTGCTTCAGTAACAAGCAATTGTAGAGCCACTGAAATATAGAAATAATGTACAGAGGCATGGCCATTTTAGAAGCATTTTTATAATCAACGTCTGTGATTCAATGATACAAAACATCAAAACATAAACAAATATAAAATAATATATGCAATTAGTTCTTTCTAGAACCTGTATTTTGAACAGATGACCAGCATATGATTTAAAATGTCACTACACATTACATATAACAACAAAATAAATGGATCAAAATATCTGTTTATTAAGCACGCCAAGGCAACTTTATTTAATTCAGCCATATAAGTTAAAACTATTTATTATGATATATAATTTGTTCAACTTGACTATGATGGGTCCAGTTTAACTATAATTGGAATGTATTGTGATTATACTGTGTGATAAAATCTTTCTGTAGGTCTTCGTACACGTGAGGCACTAATGAGTTCCCCAATGAGTGACATGAAACCAATCTTTTCGTTTTGAAAGAAAGATGAGGTGAGCTGGATTTCACTGGTAGCTGTGTTTTATCATGTGTTCCCTGAGACCTACACATCATTGCTGTTGAAATAAAAGTTTATGAAAGCAAGGCTGGGTTTCCCAAAAGCATCATACCACAAATATCACTGTTAAAGGGTAGAGTGAGTCTTATACTGAACATACACTCTTCTTGGTTATTTAAGATAATCTTATTAGTACAACACTTTTGGGAAACAGGGCCCAGAAGAGTTTTTTTTTGTTCAAAAGTGCGGAACGGTTTTTGCCTTTCACACTAGTGATGATGCAGCCATCTGCACAATTCTGAAAATGTTTGAAAACGTCTTTTTCTTACAGTAATGGTTTAGTACCTGAAGACACACTGATTGTAGTTTTCAGTAAAGATTTTTAGTCTGTGAAAAAGCAACAACAGACAAAAGCATGAAGATCATTTCCTGACCTGTGTCTTGTGTCTGTGTGTACATGCTAAGTTGCAAACAAAACTGGACAGTCACATATTCACTGTGCAAACGTTCGGTGGCATGTAACTTTTGACAGAACCAGAAATGGCAGTAGTTGTTTTACTCTGGGTTATTATTATATTTTAAACCTGAGAGACCTTCAAAAATGAAAAATAAAAACCTTTTTTTCAGATATGTTGAGTGAACTGTAGAGACGCACCAGTATAACCTCAGAGGTGGTCACCAGTATAACCACAGGTGGTCACCAGTATAACCTCACAGGTGGTCACCAGTATAACCACAGGTGGTCACCAGTATAACCACAGGTGGTCACCAGTATAACCTCACAGGTGGTCACTGTCTTTCTACTGCTCACACTCTTTGCAAAGCTGCAGCCATTTAAATTTCAACACTACCAGATTACCTTTCAAAAGACACCTGTGTCTTAACACATATGTGAAACATTTTATAAGCAGATTAAAATGTTAGTTATAATGTAAATTGGCATTCATATACATTTGAAAAGAATGCTGAACATTCAATGCACTGGGGACATGTTTTATATATATATAAATCCAAATTATTTGTCCAAAGCTGCTAATGTTCCCATCAAAACACTTCAGTAATATCTATAAAAAAACATTATAAAAACACTCAAACAGGAAACCTGGAACAAAGCATACAAGTGGTAATCTGGACGTGCCATAAATGTAAAAAGTGTTGTCAGAAGCCGTGGCGTTGCGTTCAGCTCTAGATACACAGCTGACTTCAGCTGGACTGTGCAGCCACACTGTGGCTACAGGGAGACCCTGTCTTTGGAGTTAGCCAAGGAGGCTGTTTCCCACAGTAACAAACTCCTCATCAGAGTACACACAACCAGCCGATGAAGCCTGAAATTCATCAAAAAACCAAAACAAACAAGCAACAACAGCAACAATTACAATTACAATTGCCAAATGCAAAAGTCTTTGTAAACAAAAGTCACGGTTCAGGAGCACCAGCAGAGAAAGCCCCATTAGGGGGTCAGTAAGGTGAGGCCTGTACAGACACAGACTCCAGGGCCCCTGTCCACCCTCATATGATCCAGTCTCCCTCTGGTTCCTTCTGCTGCGAGGGTGTGTGTGTGTGAGTGTGGAAGGTTACACCTCACCTCACATTATTTCTCCCCAACTCTAACTGAAACAGACAGGTCCCATGCTAAACCCAAACTCATGGGAAACGCTGCCGTTGGTGAACACTGCCACATCTCTGAGAGGGAGCAGGTCTTTGTCCTCGAACTGGAACACGGATTCTCGTGGCCCAGGATCTACTTCTTTGGCAGGCTACACACACACACAGACACACACAAACGCACACACTTAGAAATTACAATCAGAATAAAACAAATCTAGCTTGAAGTGTTAAGAGGATCACTAGGATCACTGTAAGTGCTCATTAAGAGTCCCATACCACACAGTCTTGGAGGGCCCCCATGTAGCTTTGCCTCCTTGAGTCGGTGAGAAACCGGACCGGACGCTCTGCCTCACCCAGTCTGTGTCCAGGATAACAGGAGTAGGTCACTCTCTGCTCCGCCAGGCTGCTCTGGAGTCTCAGGAAACGCACCTGGACCACCGTGAGTCCAGCGTATTCGAACTGTCCAGAGGGAGTAACAGACTTTTAACAGACAACAACAAGAGGACCGTCTGTGTGAAATAAAGTTTATTCTAAATCCTATATTACAGAGCAATTTTAAGTTAATTTAATTTTTAAATGAAAAATATATTGGGATAATCCAATCAGCTTTGTATTGATCAGTGTTGCATTGATTATAAAAAACAAGGTTCCTACCTGAGAACCACTCTCGAATGAACTGAGCCAGTAGAAAGCGGCATTTGTCCCAGAATTGTTCAGCCATGCTCTCATAGGTAGCTGGGGGGAAAGATAATAATGGTTTAGAGGTCCTTTGATTTCCCCCGAAGATCAATGAATAGGTGCACTCTCACCTGTGCTGTCCTTGGGTGAAAACAAGTTTTTGCCCTTGGCTCTGAGAAGTTACAATAAGCCAATAGTGCATCGGCAGGACTGCCTTGATTTGGGTCTATATAATAGAACCCTGCAATAAACATCGTTATGGGTAAAAACATGTTATTTCAAAGAATCAAAAGAGTATGTCTGCCATTGTGTGTGTAAATAAACATATAACGTGGCTTTTTGAACTTTTAGTGGGGACTGGCCTAGTGTAGGCAGGCCTGTAGGAGGCCTGCTAGGCCTGGAGAAGGTGGAGGATGTGGAGGTGGAGGGTGGTGCTCTGACCGCTGGAGTAGTTGGGGCGGCACAGCCGTAGCTCCAGGCAGCTGGAGGCGGGGTGGTCCTTGGTGCCATCAGGGGGATCCAGCAGCAACCTCACATCACGGTACAGGGAGTCCAGCAACACCTGGATCATCGAATAGTTGGGCTTGTCCGAAACGTACATGAGGTCCTGTTGACAAGCAGCAGAGAGGAGGGAGAGAGAGAGAGCGAGGTGTTTCATCAGGCTGGAGGTCTGGTACAAGCAGGACACCTGTGCAGGACACCTGAGCAGGACACCTGTTCTGCTGTGAATGACAGACTACAGCAAAGCTGTCAAACCGTCTGACACAACACAACAATTTGTTCACAATTTGTTGCATACGCATAATTGTGAAGGTAACGTATTGTGAATGCAGAAATAGGCAATAAATAACTTGCTTTAATTTGGGATAGAGTAAGATTCACAGAGAGGCCTGGAGGCCCAGGATGTCCAGGTGGTCCCTAAAATAAATACATAAATAAATGAATACATACATACATGCATAATAAACACTTTTATTAATCCTGTTCTGTAATATAGATACCTCTCTCCACACATGCTGTACAGTAGATGAACTACACTTCATATTAACATTTGAATCCCCTGCGCATTAATTTCCACAGGACATAGTGGATTTACATGACTGTCTAGTGCCCTGCTGTTCCAGGAGATGATCATGTAAACCCTAATGCTGGGAGTACCGTGGCTGTGAGTTTTAGCCTAGGACTCCACCCATGTGGAGAAAAGGACGGAACGCTGGGCTTTTGGTGAAAATTGTATTAAATGGTCAAATCATGCATCATCCTCCACTTTAGTGATGATTTTCAATTTGATCACCTGTGGCTTTGGTATTTGGTGTTATCATGGATGTGCAGGTGACTGTTAGGCTGATATAATTGTAAAGTGAAGTTGTCCACTTACTGGAAGTCCCCTCTTTCCTGCTGGTCCAGAAGCTCCTTGGTAACCTTTAAGACCCTAAACATCCAGAGATGAAAACAGAATCTGAAATTAAAGGTTACACATTTTTTCAAAGACATTATTCTAATTAATTATATGTCTTCACTAGGTGGCCCTGGTAGCCTGAAAATAAGAACTTTCTTCCACTTAATTCCTCATTTTAGAGTCTATTAATGTTTGAGTGTCCTACCTTTTCTCCAAACAAGCCCTGTGGAGAAAGTGCGATATATCTATATTAATGCATTTCAAGCTCATTTTCAAACACTGCAAGGCTCTGCAGGGTAATGGTAAACGCTTCCACTCTCCTTGTTTGTGTCATTAAGGATACATTATCTGTGCTTTTAAGCCACACGTTTAAAGGATAAATCAGCACAATTATCCCACATCTGTAAAGATAGTACATTTTCAGTGTGCCAAAATGCACAATTTTCAAATAAATGGACCAACGGTTAAGTACTCTATACACCTTGTTTGCAGTTTAGTCTTTACTCTGCAGGACACATCCAGTAGAATACAATAACTGTCAGGTATATACGACAAATCTTAGTCTCACAAATATGCAGTCTGAAATATTGCTGATATATTGAAGAGGTCTGGCTTGCTTTTGCATTTGATCTCAGTTCTGTGGGAATATAAAGCAATCCATACATTGCAGTGTTATTCGTTCACCATGTCAGTGTCAACATGTGTCCCATTCATTTCCTCCCTCACACGCATCGAAATACGGGGGGAGTCATCGGGGTGCAGTGGAGTCTCAAAGCACTGTGCTACTGAGAAAGCGCAAGCCTAAAGCTGTTACTGAAAATAATTTGATTGATTTAGGGATGCAAAAGCCTGAAGTTGGTCTCAGCGCCAAAAGGAGAAGCACTTCAAAGCAGTAAGAAAGACTGCCAAGGATACTAATAACATAAATGGCAATGACTGCTCTCTGTGCCCATTTTACAGTGAAATGGGCTTTGTGCTTGGAGGAAAAACAAGAATGAATGAATGAAGAGCTTCTCTTGCAGGCACTACAGCATTACAATTGGCGTTTGGCAACTTGTTTATGGTAATACTAAAGTTTATGAACTGGAAGTTGTGAAAAGTGAATCCTCACAGGTAATCCAGGTACTCCCGGAGTTCCTCTTGGTCCAGATGGTCCTATATCACCCTAGAAAAAGAACCTATGTGCTTAACACATTTAACACTGAAACAAACTCTAATCAGCAGTGTATAGCGATACTGTGTTTTAGCATCTACCTGATCCCCCTTTGGTCCTGGTGTGCCAGGTGGTCCCGCAGGACCCTGGATGCCCTAAATCACAAACACACAGATGTAGAAGTCTACACCTCTGAGAAATGTGTAGAACAGTAGAAAGGAACAGCAGAGTTCACCTTAAAGCCATTTTTTCCTGCAGGTCCAATTGGCCCTTCATCACCTTTCTCTCCCTGAAGAGAGGATATAGGGACATGCGTTACACAACGATACATATGGGGTGAAGTCAGCATCAGAGTGTGTGTCATACTGTACCTCCTCTCCTTTTACACCCTGGTCACCTGGCTCTCCTTGTGGTCCTAGGACACCCTGGCAGAAAGAGGAAGAAATTCTCTTTTTGTATCACTATTGTCATCAGCTGTTCCAGAAGAAATGTCTTCCATTATGTCCGCGTAATACCAGGAGGAACGGACACATGGAGGATATTCTTCCAAATTCTTATTTCATTCTGATATACTGACATCTATTCTGACATTATTCAACTGCACGTTTTAAAAGAGAGAAACTCTAATGGGAGGCTTGCAGTGCCAGTAAGCGGTCACAAGAGGGAAGCCAGTCAGGCCCCTGACCGGAGGCCCCTGACTGGAGGCCCCTGACCGGAGGCCCCTGACTGGAGGCCCCTGCTCGGAGGCCCCTGTTCGGAGGCCCCTGTTCGGAGGCCCCTGACCGGAGGCACCTGCCCGGAGGCCCCTGACCGGGTTGATGCATCTGAGGCACAGGGGCAACAGAGGCAACAGGGGCAACGCTCTCTCAGTGAACAGGTCCCAATCCCAAGCTCCACCCCTGCATGTTCTCTTCCTATACCTGTTCTCTCCTGCTGAGAGACACGACGGGAGACCAGGAGCTTCTGGCCATTAAACTGGCCTTCAAGGAGTGAAGGTTGTAGGAGGCCAAGCATCCATTCGTAATCTGGTTGAACCACAAGAACTAGTTTGACTTCACCTTGTCATACCATCCAGAAACCAAGAATGCTAAACCATTGCACCTCTCCAGCAATGAGATGATCACCATCCTGACCACATTACCATTATGTTACAGAAACACCCTAAATTAACCTTTACTACACAGCAAAGTGTAACTGTGACAGGTCTTCATCAAACCTACTGATAAGCAAATCTGCTTAAATGCGTTACTTTTGTTGCAGAACTGGGAATGTGTCTGAAGATCTGAAGAAGAGCTGAACAAGATTGAGAAACGACTGCTCTTTGAACACGTCTTTGACAGTTCCAATAACTTATGCGTGAAGGAATCTTACAGGATAAGTCAAGTGGCTTCATTGGAAAAATCTTTCTCTGGCCACAAATACCTGATCAGGACAGTCTTGTCTAACATATATTTAACCTCCCAGCTCCAGACATTGTGTATGAATGCACAAATCATTAACAGTAGCCTCAGTACACAAACTGGCACATAAGGCGCATCCCATCACTATTTTACATTTACATTTACGGCATTTAGCAGACGCTCTTATCCAGAGCAACTTACAAAGTGATACGCGCTGTTCTGAGATGTGTGATGGTGGGGGGACTTACCATAGGCCCTTCCCATCCCTGAAGTCCTGGGTCTCCTACCTCCCCCTCTCCTCCCTATTGGCAAGAACAAATTCTGGTTAAACACCCACCATTCCAACATGTAGCCGACATCTATAAGGATGTCTAATATCGCAGTTCTATGTTACACTTCAAGTTACACCTTGCTGCTGGACTTGGCATGTGTGCATGCACCTTTTCTCCTCTCGGACCTCGCGAGCCTCTTAAACCTGCTTTGCCTCTTTTTCCCTTAAAGAAAAAAATGATTTATGATTTATTGATTAGAATTTTTACATATTACAATATAATGTCATAAGAATAGTCAAATTTGATAACTGGCAATTATTACTCTTATTTATAACTTTGTTTTTCATATTTTTCAACACAAATAGGTCTGTTAACCCATTTGTTAGTCATTTTAAGCATAAGATTCTAGTAAGCTCACCTTCCTACCAATGAAACCCATATTTCCTGGCAGGGCATTAATGCCATCATCTCCCTAATGCACATAGAAGAAATGTGGTTAGCACAACAAAGCTGTCCTTTATAATACTTGAATCCACCCAAACTTTAAATAAGCTTCTATGTTGTAGGAGAGGACCAAGGACAAAAGGTGTAGACTGAAGTGTTTTCATGCTTCCTGCTCAATTCAAATATGAAATTCCCTCACTTTTTCCTGGCTTTCACTTACTAAAAAAATTCCATTACCTATAAGTAATAGAAAAACACGTTAAAAAGTCATGGAAAAATCAAGTAATAATAACAACCCCTCTGTAACATTGACTCCTGGACTTAAAATAAGTCCGACATTAGCGTTGTATGCATGGTTAGTTAGCTAGCTAGCCAAGTAGGCTATTTCTAGTATGCAACTTTAACTTGACCCATATTTGGAGTAGACCTTTTTAATATTCCATGATATTCCAGAAATTCAAGGACCCTTTATTTTGCTTGTGGGTCTCTGCCCTCACCTTCTCTCCCTTTGCGCCGTGTCGTCCCTCTGGTCCCGCCCTACCCATGAGCCCCTGGGACAATCACACAAGGTGTGAGATGGAGAAGAAGAAAATTTAATAAGAAGAGAGTCGCAAAGTTATTCATTCTAGCTCTTTAGAATGGAAACATTTCGTTGCAATATATTTTAGTCCTGGGTCCAGGATATTATTCATTCAGATTGTCATTGTGTTTCAATGCACTGTCTGCTCTTTAGATTCTCATCAACTTGTTTTGGAAGTTTAGCATGTACACATTTATTGTAATGGTATTTAGTCAAGCTAAGATCTTTTGCTACTCAGTGCCCTGTACTATATATAAAAGTTTGGATCCCCCTCCCACACGCACACACTTTTTTTAATGAATAAGTATTTATGCACTGACCAGGAATCCTGGTTGGCCTGGTGGCCCTTGAGCTCCTGTTTCTCCTGGTGGGCCCTGTGGAGACAGATGTGGGAATAAGGTAAATCATGAACAAAAAACAGCTACTTCATTACTGTGACCAATGAGTCCACAAATACATTAAGCAAAAAAAATAAAATATATAAAAACCTTAAGGGATTCCGTGCAAACTATCAAACACTTCAAGCACGTCCCCCAGAGACTGAAGAGACAAACATAACACCTAATAAGCTGTACCTCTAGACCAGGCAGTGCGGGGGGTCCTTGAATCCCTGGTAGGCCCTCGGGCCCCTACATGGGTAGATCTAATTATTAACACTGCGTGAGACATTTACAGAGTTTTAGAGTCTATATAATCAACAGCAGTCACGGTGCCTGACGGGCATCTCTAACCTCTTCTCCTGATTCTCCTTGGTTTCCTGGATCTCCATTCTCTCCAATGGGGCCTGAAAAACCTTTAGGGCCTGCATCGCCTTTAGGACCGACAGACCCTACACTGCCCTGTGTCCAAGACAATTAAGTAATAAGCGTATTTAAAAAGGTCTCGCGCCACAAAGACTGACACATTTTGTAAGTAGTGACAGAGCAAGAGATGCTGACTGGTGGTCCTGGATTCCCGGTGTCTCCTCTCACTCCTGTTATGCCTTTGGCACCCTGGTGTGAACACAGAAAGATATCAACATAGATATTCATCAAGATCAAGATGCAGAACACAATATTGGGAAATCATTCCTAAACACATGAATAAAAATATCCTAGCTACTGTATTTGTTTAGGGTAACAAAGAAGATCATACATGCATTATTCTTTTATCTCTATAAACCTGTTCCTACTATCTACTACAGTTTTAGTACCTGAAGTCCAATATTTCCTGTGACACCAGGCATGCCAGAAGGCCCAATCTCCCCCTGTGTGACGGGAAGTGAGTACATATACAATAAAAGAATAAAACAGGGCATAAAGCTCCATAAGTGTCAAACAAATGTGATACCTTGTCCCCTGGAGGCCCATTGGACCCTACTGGCCCTGGTGGTCCTGTCCCAGCCTTTGCAAAATGAAAGAGGGTCGATTGTAATCATCTGTCACTTAAAATGACTGATAAATCATACAGATTGTGTGTTTTAAAAGCAAACTGCTAATTGGTGTCGGTGCAGAATTCAGAGGTTCTACTCACTTGTAGTCCCTTTAACCCAGCCGGTCCTACACCACCCATTAACCCTGGCTCACCCTGAGGACCAGGTGGATAAAAGTAGCACGTTCATTACAATTCCACTGCTTCTTTAACACTGCTGAGTAAAAGGTTTAGAACAGTTTTGGTCTCACCAGATGTCCAATGTTGCCCTTGTCTCCTCTAGCTCCACGTTCTCCTTTATCCCCCGGGGCACCCCAGGGTCCCGCCAGACCAGAGAATCCCAGAAGCCCTGTGTCACCCTGGAAAAGAACAACACCAACACCACCAGTATTTGATCATTCAGTACATGATACTGTTTGTAAAAACCATGTGCTTTGTCTTAAAATGGGGCTAAATGGTTCACTTTTTCTCCTTTAGGTCCAGGGTCACCAGTAACTCCAGACTGACCAACAGCTCCCTTAATAGAGAAAGGGGCATATCAGGTGGAGTTTACAGGAGTCTATGAGAAATCAGTAGTTGTTAAGTGATGAACTGCCCCACCTCTTTGCCCACTGGCCCCTGTGGCCCCTGAAGTCCTTTTGCACCTTGTGACCCGACTTCTCCTTTCAGGCCCTGAGGGCCAATGTTACCACATGAACCTCTTTCTCCCTACAAATCATTAATCGACACAATTGTCACTGTCTGGTGCTTCTGCTATATGGTCATGATTATAGCTTCACATGTGAAAATTTCATAAGACATTTTGCAAGGTAATATCCATGACCTGACCTGATCTCCTTTCCTCCCTGGTGGCCCTTGTGGTCCCACTATACCTGCTTGACCCTGAGAAATGTATCCAGAGAACACAAAGAGATGTGACATTGAAATGAAATGAGACATTTTATATACACTTCAGTAAGCGCTTTGCCTGCTGATGTCATTCATTTGCTCACTGGAGCTGTGGGTGGTTAGAACCTCAGAGATTTGCCAAGAAACCACGACAGCCACCCAAATCTAAAGCTTGCTCTAGATTTTGTAGAAAAGATCTGACCTGTAGACCTTCCAATCCCGCAGGCCCAAAATCACCAGGAGGACCGAGCATCCCCTGTGAGTTCAAATACAGTTTTATGAAGGTATTTCAAGCAGAGCACACCTCACAATACACAGCTCTCACAGCTCTCTCACCTTCTCTCCTCTGTCCCCAACTGCTCCTTGCAATCCATTCATACCCTGAGGGCCCTGGGGGGAAATAATGGTTGCTTTCACCTACACACTGTAAGAACAGCTGTGGCCGAACATTAGCACTGAAGGAGACTTTAGTGTCCTTAAACCTAAATCAAGCGCGGCAGGAATGTTCGCTATTGTTTCTTAAAATTTTTAATCTATACATGGGCACAAGACTTACTGGAATACCTGGAGGCCCATGTGGACCTGGGTCTCCTGGGCCTCCTTTACTGCCATGAGGTCCGGGCCTTCCAGTAGGGCCATTCACTCCCTGAAGCCCTGGATGACCCTACGTCATAAAGAGCGACATTTTCCAGCAGACAGGCAAAATGAAACAACAGTCAATGCCCAGTGTAATCAGTACTTACAGGTACTCCATCCATGCCTTGAGGTCCAGTATCTCCTTGTCTGCCCTGAGGAGGTAACACACACACATAGGACAAGAATGGAATGACAGAAGAGATTCTCTAGTCTACAATAATGGGAATCATGTCCTAGATTTTTAGTTTATTAAACATTACGTTTACATTTTACATTTATAGCACTTTTGCAGATGCTCTTACACAGTGATATATTTATCGGTTTCACAGCGCACGTCTCCTCTGTGAATTATGTTTCTGTTCTACTAGCACCGTGATTTCCCTGGTAACTGGTCTCGTGCCTTTGACAAGTCCCGTAACAGTACCTGTTCTTGTTTTGGGTTTCTCTTTGGATTACTTTCACCTGTCCCTTCTTTGTAGCCTTGACTGGTGTGTATTTATACCCCGTGTTTTCTGTATTACGTCCCTGGTAATTTTGCACAGCCTCAGTCTCTGTTCATTACACTGCTTGAGTTCAAAGTCTCTGTTTGTCTACTATGTACTCTGTGTTCTTGTTTCCCTATTAGCCTGATCAGTGTTTGCTATCTCCATTCAGTCTGTTTGGTTTAGTTCTTCTCTGGTTTAGTTCTTGTGTTTTGTTCTGTATTCTAGTTTTGTTTCTAGTATCAACTTCCTTGGTTCCTGACTCTGCCCCACTCTAACGACCCTGGTCATGGACTTGCCCTTAATAAGTCTCACTCCATAACCTTGGTGTCACTACCACCTGGCTCTAGCTGCTCTAACAGGTGAGCTACAGGTCTACCAAGCAAGCCTACCTGGGGTCCTGGAGGGCCTCTTTCACCAACTGGTCCTGAGTGACCCTTAACCACAGACACAAAACAGTTCATACATGTTCATACACAGACTTTGTCTACATATGTCTAGAAGATATGACACCTTACTGTCTATTTTCCACACTGTTCAGTTATGACAATCCTCTCTTAAAATAAGTTTCTGGGTTTGTGTAACACACCGTCAAGTTAAAAGGGTACACACTTACTGGAGGTCCAGGTTTCCCAGTAGGCCCAGGGGGTCCTTTAATACCAGGATCCCCCTGTGAAAAATCCAATCATCATTTATCAACTGATGAACATCATTTTTCATAACCATAAATCTTAATACTAACATTAGTAAGCGTAGAGTTGGTTTGGGCACATGCTATAACACATCAACGTTATGTTGCATGTATTCACCTGTTCTCCCATGTGACCTTGTCGTCCTCGCATGCCTGTGGATCCTGGGAAGCCCTTAACAGGCAGACAGAACGTCAGCTAGTTAGCCAGTCCTGAGATCTAGGTTGATGTAATCAAATGCCGTCTAAAAACTGCACTCGGTCACCAATCAATTTGGCAGGATGAGGCACAACAGAACTCCACTGTGCAGAACAACATAGCAAGATGAAGTTGTGTTTATGACGGTAGCTCGAAATAATGGAAAATTACACTGCTGGTTGTATTAACTTATAAAGAGACTGACTGTGGCCAAAGATTCATGGCCTTCCCATGATCAGCAACGGTGCTTAGAGTTTTGTTCATATTATGCTAAATGAACCATTTGAATAAAGGGGCCTAATGCAAAGATCTTAGACAATTATACTACCATTGACAGGATGCATCCATAGATACATGCTGTTTACACACAAGCCTGATCCTATTACACTAAAGTGTCTGGGATTAATGAGACATTTTTCCAGTCTTCCGTCATCCAGCTTTGGTGATCATGTGTTCACTGCGGCCCCACACTTGTTTATTATGGTCTATACTGTAAATTGGACAGGCTATAGCGTGTGAAACCTCCTGGAACATCTGGGCTCTGGCACCAGCAATTACACCACGACAACACTGCTTGGGTCAGACCAGACTTGTGTCCAATAACAACTAAACCACTTGGCCATGTCTAAATGCTAAACGTACTGAGCTATAATTACATATCCACTATGTTGAGGAGCAGGCTATTTGCCTTAATGAGCAGGTGAAATAATAAAAAATAATAATATAAATTAGCCACTGAGCATATATCTCTATGACGTCAAATCATTTGTTTATTAATTTTAGTATTAAAGTTCATATGCAGAGGTATCACATGCAGAGGCAAAGATAAACATGTGAGCCTGAATATTTGTCAGTGTATGGTGGGTCTGCATGACTGGGAGATCAGGGTCATGCCAAAACAACTCTTTCTTTTCACTTGCGTGAAATGTTCCTTTTACAACACATCACTGCCCTGTGTTCTCATTGGTCCAAATGGTCCTCTTTACACACCGGTTAACTTTCATTTTAAGACTATTTTTGGACAGACACCTTACTTAAATATAGATTTTGACATTTTCCCATTAATAATGTTCTTGTTTATAGACCTTAAATCAGGATGTCTTCTGTTATTTTATGGCCATGTTTTTATTTCTTTGAGCCTTGTGTAGTCCATTGTGTTGGTTTCCTTTGTCGGGTAATTCTGAGTGTGTGTGTTTATGTATGTACCTCTCAAGTGGCTTTTGCTGCTGGCCAGGCCGCTATTGTAAATAAGAATGTGTTTTAATGACTTGCCTGGTTAAATTAAAGGGTAAATAAAATGTGCCCTATTGCATTTCTTTGAGCAGACCCAGAAGGTTCATTTAATTGACAAGCGGCTATCCACAGCCACAGGCAATTCTCCAACCAAACTGCCTTTTATTTTTACAGCCCACTCTGTGGAATTGGTTTGCTCACCAGCCTATATAAACTTTAAATTACATACGAGTGCCATGCCACATGGAGTCTCAGACTCTTGCAGGTCTCAAACTCTGGATGCAAGGCGACCCTTTATACAGAAAACCAGTGATTCAAACCCTGTATACAGAGCACCCCAGACCCTGTGTACAGAGCACCAGTGATTCAAACCCCAAACCCTGTGTGTGTACAGAGCACCAGTGATTCAAACCCCAGACCCTGTGTACAGAGCACCAGTGATTCAAACCCCAGACCCTGTGTACAGAGCACCAGTGATTCAAAAACCCTGTGTACCCCAGTGATTCAAACCCCAGACCCTGTGTACAGAGCACCAGTGATTCAAACCCCCAGATTACAAGCACCAGTGATTCAAACCCCAGACCCTGTGTACAGAGCACCAGTGATTCAAACCCCAGACCCTGTGTACAGAGCACCAGTGATTCAAACCCCAGACCCTGTGTACAGAGCACCAGTGATTCAAACCCCAGACCCTGTGTACAGAGCACCAGTGATTCAAACCCCAGACCCTGTGTAAACAGAGCACCAGTGATTCAAACCCCAGACCCTGTGTACAGAGCACCAGTGATTCAAACCCCAGACCCTGTGTACAAACACCAGTGATTCAAATCCCCGGACCCTGTGTACAGAGCACCAGTGATTCAAACCCCAGACCCTGTGTACAGAGCACCAGTGATTCAAACCCCAGACCCAGTGTCAAATAGACCCTGTATACAGGGCACCAGTGATTCAAACCCCAGACCCTGTGTACAGAGCACCAGTGAACCCTGTGTACAGAGCACCAGTGATTCAAACCCCAGACCCTGTGTACAGAGCACCAGTGATTCAAACCCCAGACCCTGTATACAGAGCACCAGTGATTCAAACCCCAGACCCTGTGTACAGAGCACCAGTGATTCAAACCCCAGACCCTGTATACAGAGCACCAGTGATTCAAACCCCAGACCCTGTATACAGAGCACCAGTGATTCAAACCCCAGACCCTGTGTACAGAGCACCAGTGATTCAAACCCCAGACCCTGTGTACAGAGCACCAGTGTGAACTGAGTGAGCTGCATAAGAAGCAAAGTGCACAGCAGCTACAGAGCTTGGAAAACCAAACCAAAGAAACAAATGTAACACACCAGGTCCACCAACAGGGGGCACCACTAACAGGGTCTGGGTCTGAGCCTCACCAATTAGGAAACCAAAAGACCTAAGGCAGGGTTTGTGCTCTGGAGGTCGCCAAGGCAACGCCAGGGCTCAACTAAGGCTGTCGGCAGAGAGGATGGTTAACTTTCTTGAAGAGAGAATACAATAGGAGAGCTAAAACTGTTCAAAAACCTCCCAACCTAGGGGGTGGAAGGCTAAAGAAAGAGAGAGAACGGAAAGCTAGAGGAATCCCCAGAGGATGGATGAACTCTAGTCAGAGGTTGAGGGAACGCGACAGGGAAAGGTTCAGCTTGAAGCTGTAGAGAGAAATAAAAGAGACCCCGGAAACTCTACCTAAAATACCAGCCTGTCAGAACACTGAAGAAAGACACACCAGGGAACCTGTGAGCTCCTCTTAAATAGACAGGAGAACAGG
This sequence comes from Brachyhypopomus occidentalis, assembly GCA_020368025.1. NCBI lineage: Eukaryota > Metazoa > Chordata > Actinopteri > Gymnotiformes > Hypopomidae > Brachyhypopomus > Brachyhypopomus occidentalis. The sequence continues at coordinate 1,693,839 of JAGXOD010000008.1, forward strand.
TGTGGCTAATTTCCCAATTACTCTGGAGCCAGCATGTGCCTCCCACTATACATGGCCATAGGCAGCTTAGCAGATGGCCCAGCCCTGGGCTGAACCCTTACGCAGTCGCACAGTAAATGACCTGGCCTCCGTACTCTTTGGTAATTGCAAGATATCCCAAGGAATGTTTCCTTAAAATGCACGAAAAACATAAAAATTGGTGTGTGGCTTTTGGTCATGGATTGATGCTGCTGCAGCTCTATTAAATCTCCAAGGCAGGCAGAGAACAATTTACATTTCCTTGACCAATGCATAAAGTTATTTTAAAATATGTGTACATTCCTCACATGCATAAAGAACTACTGGTAAATCCTGCTGTCCCTTAGAACCCTGTAGAAGCATCACTTACATACATGCCAACAGCACCCTGAGCGCCCAGTGCTCCTGGCTTCCCGGAGAAACCCTGAGAGTCCACACACACACACACACACACACACACACACATACATCAAAAAACAAGTATACAAGTCAAGTACACAAAAGGTCTAAAAATATGCAAATCAGCACTAACTCAGTTACCTGTGCTCCTGGAGGGCCTGGACTCCCTCTCCCTCCCTCTTGTCCAGGTGAACCCTACCACAAGAGAGTTCATCAGTCACACACAGCAGCTCACAAACCAAGATGTCCCTGTGAGTTTTCAACCCCCATTTACGGTTGCAGTTGAAACCATATGAAGGGTGTTTAACAGTTTTGTTTTTCCAACACAACATTATATGCTGAAACATAAGACTATGGCACCTGTTTAATATACTACAACACAGAGGTCTGCTGACCTTAATTAGCGATGGATATTTGCGTATCTGTATAAATATGCTGTTTTGGGCATTCCTGTGACAAATGGGCAAACTACGCAAAACAGACTTTGGTTGAAAAACGTGATTGATTACTGTTACATTTGGATAAGTATGTGGTTAAGAATGCCTTATAATTTTAAAAATATAATAAAGACCTACTGAAAATAAACACACTACTTCTCAGTCAGCTCTGTGATGGATGGATGGCATGTCAACATCTTAACCTCTTTTTACTGTAACATATGTGCTGGAGGCTTTACCAGCCCAAGACTGGTCCCCAAACCTTTCATAACCTCAGCCCAAAAGAAAAATTACAACCGTCATACTGTCCACTTGCTCATAGTATTACAAAGCCAAATGTTTTCAGTGACATGAATCATTCTTCAGCATTCACACCACAAAAAGTATTTATTTGTTTTTCTGTGCATGGGCCCCAAACTGACCATGCATCTCCTAAGAACTTATTTACTCTGCATTTAATTACCCATGGCTAAACGCATTCAGACTCATTTTAAGTGTGCTATCCAAAATGGAAATTCTATCTTGGGCACCTCCTGTTCATTGCTAGTAAACTGCTTGCAAACAATTTTCATGGATGCCTTATTTAATCATTTGCAGACATTAGCTCTTATTATTGATTCATTAAATTATTCTAAACATGAATAAATAAATAATACAAAATAAATCCCCCCATCCAAAAACATCTGAACAAATCATGAGGCTCACAGGAGGTCCTGCTGGTCCATCCAGACCAACGTCTCCAGAGATCCCTGGAAAGCCCTGGGAAGCAATAACAGGTCAAATGAACTTAAGAACACGTGCAAGAACAAATGCAAGATGTTTACAAAGATTTGTGTGCATGGTGTTGTGTTAGTGTGTGCACATTTTGCACATCTGCATGTATGCACGCAAGCAAATGTGTGTATGTATGTGTTTTTCACTGGCTCGCAGTTAAAATGACCTTTCCTGCACCTCACGTTGTAATGAAGCACCTCAAAGCCTCAGCGTATTTAATGTGGAGGAGCATCACATTTAAACTCGGTGAATTCTTGGGAAAGCTCTGTGGAACCTCTTTACTAAATTTTTAAAATCATTTATCATCCACTACAAAACACAGTTAGTCGGTTTTATTTGTTTTGCATCAGTAGGTCAGTCTTAAGAATCCTGGGCGGCATTTGACAGCTGAAGAGGATGTAGTTCACCCTGCAGGGCATGTGCAGAGCAGAAGGTGTGTATACCTTCATGATTACTGATCGACTCTATGTGCGTCTAGGAAGGGCGGTAAGGGTCATTAGTGAGATCTGTGGCTGATGGTTTGGCTGCAGTTAAGGGGTGATGCTTGTATGGGTCTCTTTTGAGAGCAGGTCAGTTCTGAGAGCATTTTATTCACCGTCAGGCCTTTATCTCCAGTGTTACCCATAGTGCCTTGGGGGCCCTGGAACACAGGAGAAATCCATAAGTACATAATGCATAAGTACATACTGCTTAAGTACATACTGCATAAGTACATACTGCTTAAGTACATACTGCTTAAGTACATACAGCTTAAGTACATACTGCATAAGTACATACTGCATAAGTACATACTGCTTAAGTACATACTGCTTACGTACATACTGCATGTGCAGTGCTTTAATAACACATTAACCCACTACTGCTTATGTTAATCATCATCAGAACACAATGACCACACACACTGGAGTTTCTCTCATTTTTGCCCGACAGATACTTTGGTAAATCTGAACTCACAGTTACGTCCACGAACCAACCACATGAAGCTTGTTGTGTCATTATAGAAACTATTTGTCCATAGAAGTTCATATAAATTAAAAATTTTCAGTCAGGATCTTATATATTTATGTGTTTGGGGTGAATTGGTAATGTCTTTAATATGATTTGACATTGAAGATAAGTTATTGTTGCATACTGTCGTTTGCTATAAAGTTTATTTTATGAGCTGCAAGCATGAAAACAAATGATTACAGCACAAACGCAGTAACCGTGCGTTCAGGGGCTGAATACATACCCACCCCCCTGTCCACATCATCTACTGTACATGTGAAAACAAGCAGTGATCATGGTATTAGGATATAGAATGGGAACCTGTGTACCAGGCTTTCCTTCCGCTCCCATTGGTCCCTGAGGGCCTGGTACTCCCTGGAAGGGGAAAGAAGTTGGACTATATTTCCTGAACGTCGAGCTGTTCCTAATATCTGGGGTGCTGTAAAAATGTCTTTCTGCTTGTTGCAGGTCTCTTACCGGTGGTCCGGGTGTACCAGCATGTCCTCTCTGTCCGGTACGGCCCTAAAGTGGAGACGGATCATAGTGTGGTCACTCTGAATGCTGCGTCATAGTCTGAATCTAGCAAACACAGACTGAAGTTGATTGCATATTGTTAATCACTAAAATGTTCAATGTTCAAACTCTTATTGTGTTTAAAATGTAAAGCACGATTAGCTGTAGCATGATTGGCTGCCGTTGTAGATCTGTCATACCTTTGGTCCTCTGGGTCCTGGTTTCCCCTGACGACCATCTGGGCCCTTGTTGCCCTTTAGCAAAGTTATGGTAGACATTTAAAATGTACTTTTACATTTACACTACAGGAATTTTGTAAATAGTTGTAGATTATAGGGTAAGATTAGAATCTTAGTTTTTAATTCAATGTGTATTTGCATGTTTGTATGCTTGGATGAGACAGAACAAAATCTGACCAAGGAGCCAAGATGAGGAGACATTTAACATGCCAATAATGGTACAGATGTACTCCTCTGACCTTTGACCCCTCCTTTCCTGTTCTGCCCTGTCTCCCAGCTTCTCCATCTTCCCCCTGAAAGAGAGAGAGAACATGGAAACTAAAAATAGTGAAAGAAGCACATGTACTTAATGCTAATTTATGCTAACTCATGTGATTTAGTTGGATACGTCCATTGGCTAGTGAGATAATGATGCAGAACAGTCAGAGTCACCATATAAAACAGCATTTCTCTCTTAGTTTTATGTTGAACTATTCTATGGCATGTACCTGGATCCCTCCGAGCCCTGGTCGACCTTTGACCCCAGGGAAACCAGGAAATCCTGTGGGCCCCTGTTCTCCTTGAGAACCCTGTATCCCCGGGGCCCCTTTAGCACCCTGTGTTGTAGATGAGGAGAAAATCAGAGACATTTGTTATCACATCGCTCTAGAAGACAAAAACGATCTGTCCATCAGAAGAGCTGAAGCTTTAGGGATGGAGAGGAGCAGAGTGCAGGCTGATGGCAGGTTTTAAAGCACCACTTACTCTGTCCCCCTTCTGCCCTGTGTGCCCTTTGTCACCATCAGGTCCTCTCTTACCCTTGCGAAACAGTCAAACATCAAACATTTGTTAGGAACCAAATCATCTGTCATTTAGTACACGTGGTAAACACAGTCAGAATTTCTGGGGTGAGAAGGTTCTAGAAGCACTAAGCATATGAGGTGAGAATGTTCTAGAAGCACTAAGCATATGGGGTGAGAAGTTTCTAGAAGCACTAAGCATATGGGGTAAGAAGGTTCTAGAAGTACTAAGCATTGGGGTAAGAAGGATCTAGAAGCATTAAGCATATGGGGTGAGAAGGTTCTAGAAGCACCAAGCATATGAGGTAAGAAGGTTCTAGAAGCACTAAGCATATGGGCTGAGAAGGTTCTAGAAGCACTAAGCATATGGGGTAAGAAGGTTCTAGAAGCACTAAGCATATGGGGTGAGAAGGTTCTAGAAGCACTAAGCATATGAGGTAATAAGGTTCTAGAAGCACTAACTAAGCACTAGGCATATGAGGTGAGAAGGTTCTAGAAGCACTAAGCATATGGGCTGAGAAGGTTCTAGAAGCACTAAGCATATGGGGTAAGAAGGTTCTAGAAGCACTAAGCATATGGGGTGAGAAGGTTCTAGAAGCACTAAGCATATGAGGTAATAAGGTTCTAGAAGCACTAAGCATATGGGGTAAGAAGGTTCTAGAAGCACTAGGCATATGAGGTGAGAAGGTTCTAGAAGCACTAAGCTGGAGAAATAGACACTGACATGTGGCACATAGTCTAACAACACTGACTGTCCCCCAGCACAGATGCATTAAGTCATGAAATCTGCCACTTCTTGACCTGTCAGTGTAAACTGCTCTTGGCAGTCTGGTCAGGACAGGTAGCAATTGGGGAGGCAAACAACTTCATTAACAATTTACAATAGCTGCAAGAATTGAGTGGGCGTTGTTATGTGTCATAGCTTAAACCTCTTTATAAAAAGATCACAAAAGCATTTTCATAACCAAGCAGTGAAATGTGAAGAAAAACGATGGCACACCTACCTGCTCTCCCACAATCCCCTTTGGGCCTTGCACCCCTAATGTACCCTGAAACAATCATAAAAAACGTGAATGTGAGATTGTGCTACCTTATCAAGTGAAACTTATCATCTGTGCCATGACAGAGGAAGACAAGTGGACATATTTAGATGATTTTATGAAAGAAAAAAAGAAAGAAAAACATGCAAGCGTTCCACGTGTTTAAGCAAAACGGAAATGCAGTACATACAATTTGAAGCCATAGTCAGATTTAACACACGATACATCAGGCTTCAGTCAGAGTGAATAAGGCACTCGCTGTTGAACCAACTGTGGTCACTTTTCTGACCGGTCATTATCAATACAGTCAGTGCTAAACTGGGAGCCCCCTGCACAGGCTGCGCTGGACTGCGGTTCCAAACCCCAGACCTCTGAAGGCTCAGCTTCCTGTCCTGGAGCTAACAAAGCCCTCCTTCTGTTTGGTGTATGGATGCATGTTGTCTTGGTATCACCCCCTAATTAATAAGGAAAAGCCCAGTTCCTACAATGACTGTGAAAATAATACACATTGTCCTTTTGTGATCAAAGCATCATGTATTGGCCAGCATCTAAAGCTGCAGTCTCCCAAGGGCAAGTTTAAGTATAAAGGATGAGAAAATTGGAACAATTAAACAGTGACAATTTAACAGTGGCAATAATGTTTCTCTGAGACTTGGCAGCAACAAACACAAACAATAACATGTTTAATAACAAATTCTCGAGTGTTTCTGGTAAAATGAGTTGCTTCCACACGGGGACTCATGAGCGATTAGCTAGACAGTGTTAGACACATTCTCTGATGGCACAAAACAAGATGTTTTCTTGCAAGAGAAGTGTAAGGTATAAACCTTCAAAAGAGCTGTCAAAACAAGGTGATAACCGGGCTCCATTCTAAAAACCTGGTCTGGCAGGAAAGAGTCGTGTCAGCTATGACAGATGGCCCCGCACTCCAACGCAACAATCACGTCAATGACGCTGACCTCGGATGAAAGCGAGAACGATGTTTGATGTGAACCACATGAGACAGTTTTCGCCTCACGTTTTACAGTGCCCCCCCGACAGGCTCTCAGACAGGACCATATGGCCATCTGCTGGCAAAACTCATGGGGATGTTTGTCCTGCAAACGTGCCACAATGACTACTTATAAAGATTAGGAAGAATATAAAACATCAGGCACTGTTGCACTGCGGCATCAAACGATGTCTACGACTGTGACATCCACCTTGTCATTGGGCTAAATGTGGCATCCGCATGTGGTTTGGTGACTTCCAGCACAAAAGGAGAAATCACATAAAACTTTACATCGGAAAACTGTAATGTCACAAACATGTGAAGATGTTTTGAGTAATTCTTTGGCTTCGGGATGTCTGCCTGAAAACCACGAGTATGAGTTATGTAGACATGCTGAAACTCTTACCATGAGGCCCTCGAAGCCCACATCCCCACGGGGGCCTGTGGGTCCAGCAGATCCCTTAGAGACAGAGAGACACAGAGACACAGAGGTGAGACATGGAAATTACTTGAACTTCTCTGAGGTAAAAACAATGTAATGTATCACAGTACAAACACAGAAATGAGACACAGGTGAGATCAGTGGGGTTTAAATGAGACACTGAGGATTAAAACTAAAAAGGCTCAAAATAAAAAGGGAATTGCTATTACATTTGTCATTTTATTCAGAGGCATAAACGTTATTCATGAAGCTTTATCCACCCTAAACACCTCCACAGTGTGGAACAGGATATATTTTCTTAGAAAAGGATGAACCATGCTTACAGGGTCTCCTTTAGTCCCAGGTATACCTCCTCTGCCAGGCCATCCCTGGTGACACACACACACACACACACACACACACACAGATTCTGATACACCCCGGGGATGTGTCATGCTCACCCTCTCGATTTCCTCTGCGGTATCGTTTAAGCTTCTGCTGTAGTCACTGAGCAACATGTGCTGTTCTGAGTGATGAGCAGTGTTCTGGAGATTTCCTCATAATGCAATTATCATAGACAAAAACGGAGCTTCTGTTCCAAACTACCTCAATTTAAATTCCGTTCTGATGATCTGTGGGCCAACATAATGCCTGCCTGCCCATTTAATGTGGACCTGAGTCTGTTTCATCACTGAACTGGATTCTGGTCTTCCAATGTAAAAATTGCAAATGCAAATGTCATATTCTACTATAAAATTTCATAAGCATGGAAGAAACTGTAAGTGCCTTTTTGTGTTTTAGGTTGGTTAATACAATGCAGTCTGTTCCACTATGAACGTACTGTGCCAGGGGGCATTTGGGTAACTCTAGCTGACCCCGTAACTGTGGCTCACGTCAGCGTCGGCTTTTTAACTGTGGCTCACGTCAGCGTCGGCTTTAACCTCATAACTGTGGCTCACGTCAGCGTCGGCTTTAACCCCGTAACTGTGGCTCAGAAGTGTAACAACAACTGCGACTCACTCGTAGGCCCTGTTGCCCCGGAGGCCCGACTTGCCCCTCCAATCCGTGAGGCCCCTAGTGATGACACAGAGGTAATGTGGACTTTATTCATCAAACGCTTATTTTTTTCCCACCTTTAAAAACTACAAAGACGAAGGTATGACTGATGGCATCAACACACCTGGGGCCCAGGGGCTCCAACACTTCCCGCAGGTCCTGGCTCTCCCTGTGAAGGCAAGCACAGGTCTGACTACACAGACATTGTTCTACATAGACTGTTCTGTGATTGACAGGCTGTAGCACTGGAAGAATAGGAGAGAAGAAACAGGATTTAAATAGAAGCATGTGTAGACTCACCCGGGAGCCATTGACCCCCTGCGCTCCAACCAAACCAGTCACACCAGGGGGTCCCTAAGTCCACATTTGAGATCATGAAATCAGCCATCACTGAATGGGTTAACTACTACAACACTGTTGAATGACCTTAATGCTCTGCGTAGTCTAATAAACACACATGAAATTAAGACAGTAGTTAATGCACATTTTTATTATCTGGCCTAGTTTTACAACCAGCTAGAGTGCTGGACACCGTTTGAATCATCTCGTGGAAAAATAATTTGAATATATCTGTGAGATGACTTACTGGAGGTCCTGGTGGCCCTGGAGGACCAAGCAGACCATCATCCCCCTGTAATACACACAACAACACAACATCTATCAAGCAAATCAGAACGTGTACTCTCTATATATAAGGAGCACCACAAAAATGACATTCAGGTGTTGTGTGTTTCGAATTGTACTGTATATGTGCTATTTTGGCTTCACTCACATCCAGTCCTGAGGGTCCGTCTGCCCCCTCTGCACCCCTCATGCCCCGGGGTCCCTGTAGTCATGGGCAGAATTGTCATAAATGTTATATACCTCTAATCCAAATAAATATATATAAAAAATTATTATTTTAACTATTATTATTTTAATTATTATTATTAAATTATTCCAACAAGGACTAATATTTATTACCATTGCTCATTACACTTATATAAGTGGCATTATTTATGTAGTTATGACAACAGCAACCATAACAACAGCAACAGTTGAGACCTACTTGAGGACCTGCAGGACCAGGTTGCCCAGCGACCCCTTTGGAGCCCTTTAAAGGTGAATGGCATAATATCCAATAATTAATTGAATTTATTATTATTAATATTTAACAAATTCAGCATTCCACAAGGAAAAGGCTTGTCAGTGATCGATGATATTTAGCAATCCTGTAGCCAACCACTAGATGGCAACAACTTCAAATTATAACTATAGTTCACTTTTAATTTAAATGAATATGCTGTCATGGCTCAATGTTTAATATTTAAAAGCCTAGTTTTTTTTAAAAGATTAGACTTTACTTTCTCCCCGTGTTGCCCCATATCTCCGCTGGACCCCTCTGCACCAGTGGCTCCCTGAGGTGAAGACGTGTTTTTAGGTTATGGACATCATTTACATTTACATTTACATTTACGGCATTTAGCAGACGCCCTTATCCAGAGCGACTTACAAAAAAGTGCTTCATTGTTTTACTCAGAACAAAATCTCTAGCTAGTTAGTTTAGGCTAAAATCAGGAAGAAACTTTAAGCAAAGATATTATTAGATACAGCCAGTATGGACGCCTAGATATACTCAAATATATACTGACAAAACCCTACTTAAAAGATAAAAGCAAGAAAAGTCATTACAGTCACATATATTTAATAAATGCTAGTGTAGTAAAATTTAATTTAAGTGCTCTTGAAACAGATGTGTCATGTAAAACTTCCCATAGACATCATGCAAATGGACAAGAATCACTCTACTGTCCTTTGTTCTGCTCTTACCTCTTCTCCTTTCTCTCCAGGCGAGCCAGTTTCTCCTTTATAACCTGGTGGACCCTGGAGGTCACAACCAAGTGGATGACATGACAGAGCAGGAAGTGATGTAAGACCTGAGCTTACAACTATAAGGACACACTGACAACTATTAATCCCATAATGATATAATGCAGCGCATGTGAACCTGCCTGTGGTCCAGACATCCCAGCAGGGCCTTGTAGTCCATTCAGACCATCTTGTCCACCTTTCCCAGGATGCCCTGGTTTACCAGACACTCCCTGTAGACCAGGGTCGCCCTACGTGTGCAACATATGAAGAACGTTTTGTCAAGAACAATGAGAATTTGAGAATATCTCATCAGCGGTCAGTTACAATAGCACTCCACAGTCCAGTCTGAGTGTTGTGGATTCAGCATAGTCATTCCTTCCTGAACAGCAGAACAATGGCTGTTGTAATATGATTAATAGTCTTTGTATAATATGTATTACAGCATATCCTGATGAATTGGAAAAAGTACTCCCAGAATAAATCAGAATTGATTAAACCACACCAGGAGGGTTTTGGCCAGAATAGAGAATGAAAGAAAATGGAAACATCAATCAAGTCTTGTGTAATGACAATGTGATTGGCTATGTATGGACAAAAGTATTGGGTCACATGTCTAATCATTCAATTCATGTGTTTCATTCAGTCCCATTGCCACAGGTGTATAACATCAAGCTCCCAGACACACAGTCTGCTATTAACAACATTTGGGAAAGTTTGGATCTTTCTAAAGATCAACTCGATTCTCGCCTGGTGCTGTGATAGGATGCCACTGTTGCTCCTAGATGTTCCACAATCAAGTGGGAGATGTGCAGTTGAAACGTGGAAGAGTTTAGGAGCTACAGCAGCTCAGACACTGTGGTCACTGAGGGCTCCTCTGTGTGGTCAAAGCTCCTCTGGCTCCTCTGACTCAATAACAGTAGAGCTCCAAACCTCTGGCATTACCGTCAGCACTTAAACTATCACGGGAGGGTTTCCAGGGCTGAGCAGCTGCATGTAAGCCTTACATCACCAAGCATAAAGCAAAGCATCGGATAGAGTGGCATATAGCACGCTACCGCTGGACTCTGGAGCTGCAGGAGTGCGTTCGACGGAGTGTGACGAGTCCCTCGTCTCTATCTGACAGTCGGATGGAGAAGGCTGGGTTTGGTGGATGCCAGGAGGACGTTAGCAGCATGACTGCATGGTGGGATGACGGTGTGGGGTCGTTACTCAGGCGTCGGCCTTTAGCGCCAGTGAAGCGCAATCTTAATGCTTCAGCATAATATTTTGGACAGTTGTAAACTTCCAACTATGTGGGAGTTTGAGGAAGGGCCGTTTCTGTTCCAGCACGACTGCGCCCCAGGGTACAGAGCAAGGTTCACAGAGGCACGGTTGGGCGAGTTTGGTGTGGAAAAGCGGGACTGGCCCACACAGAGTCCTGACCTTAACCCCATCACATATATTTGGGATAACCTAGAAGAGAGATTGTGAGCCAGGCCCTCTTGTCCCAACAAACAGAAAGCCTTCACAGAATAGTGGACGCTGTTATAGCTGCAAAGGTACATCTCCATGTTAATGTCTGTGGATTTAGAATGGGATTAATGTCTGTGGATTTGGAATGGGATTAATGTCTGTGGATTTGGAATGGGATTAATGTCTGTGGATTTAGAATGGGATGTCATAAAAGCTCCTATAATGTTTAGGTGTCCCTGTGTGTGTGTGTGTGTGTGTGTGTGTGTGTGTGTGTGTGTGTGTGTGTGTGTGTGTGTGTGTGTGTGTGTGTGTGTGTGTGTGTGTGTGTGTGTGTGTGAGTGTGTATGTGTGTGTGAGTGTGTGTGTGTGTGTGTGTGTGCTTTTGCGACGCGGTGTCTACTTAATCCTTCAAAATGATGGATCTATATTAAAACTGGCCAGACTGAAAAATTAGGATGGTGCACTCACAAGAATCCTACTAGTACCAACCCATATACACACACCCCCACACACACACCCCATACACACACACACACACCCCACACACACACCCCCACACACTCACATATACACACACCCCATATACACCCCATACACACCCCATATACACCCCACACACACCCCACACACTCACACACACACACACACCCCACACACTCACATACACACACCCCACACACTCACATACACACACACCCCACACACTCACATACACACACACCCCACACACTCACATACACACCCCATACACACACACACACTCACATACACACCCCATACACACACACACACTCACATACACACCCCGCACACCCCACACACTCACATACACACACACACACACACACACACACACACACTCACATACACACCCCATACACACCCCACACACACACATACACACCCCACACACACCCCCACACACACACACACACACACACACACACACACACACACACACACACACACACTCACACACACACACCCCCCACACACTCACATACACACACCCCATACACTCACATACACACACCCCACACACTCACATACACACACCCCCACACACTCACATACACACACCCCACACACACACACACACACCCCCACACACTCACACACACACACACCCCCACACACTCACACACACACACACACACACACACACACACACACCCCATATACACCCCATATACACCCCCACACACCCACACACACACCCACACACACCCACACATATACACCCCCACACACTCACATACACACATACACACACCCCCACACACTCACACACACACACACACACACACACACACACACACACACCCCACACACTCACATACACACCCCATATACACCCCATATACACACCCCCCACACACACACACACACACCCCCACACACACACATACACACCCCATACACACACACACACACACACACCCCACACACTCACATATACACACCCCCCACACACTCACACACACACACCCCATACACACACACATACACACACCCCCACACACTCACATACACACACACACACACACACACCCCACACACACACACACACACACACACCCCACACACTCACATACACACACCCCCACACACTCACACACACACACCCCCACACACACACATACACACACCCCACACACTCACACACACACACCCCACACACTCACATACACACACCCCACACACTCCACACACTCACCACACACTCACATACACACCCACACACATACACACACTCACATACACACACCCCATTCACACACCCCCACACACTCACATACACACACCCCCACACACTCACATACACACACCCCCACACACTCACATACACACACCCCACACACTCACATACACACACCCCATACACAAGCTCAAGTGGATCCATGTAACTATCCATGTAATTGCCACTGCAGTTACTCAGGAGCAGGACTGGATCCCTGAAGTGAATCATATAGAGTAGTGAGGAACTGCAGAGTTTGCCTAAAACTCAGAGTCAGGCGCCAACTGTGCCGTGTCTGTGCCTCACAGTGAATACAGAACTACACCGCCATCATGCTCATAAGTATCTCTCACAGACACAGAATCACCACCTTATGTGTGCACACATACCACAAAATAATGTATTACTACAAATAGTGTTCCACCATTTCACGTAACGTAGGAAGGCAACAGAAGTAAGACAGCGCAGCTACTTCCAGCACCTCCTTCCTGCGGTTATAGCTTCACATTTCATTAAGACGGACCATCAGGTGCAGTGGCAGCTCCTCTGAGGTCTTGGTACAGGCACAAAGTGTCACTGTCACATGTCCTGCTACCCAAACCCTTAATGAAGACTTCAGACAGTGCAGCTTATGTATGTGCAGTTAAATTCAGAGCAATGCGGGAAGGAACATACTTTTAGTACATACATGTGTACTTTGCCTTCAATCACACATTACCACAGATAATAAATTCATTGTTTTCAATCTCACGTAATGCAGCAACACAGACCAATTACATATATATGCATATGTTTAAAATATACCACATATATTCTACATTCTACAATATACAAATTTTCTCTCATCACTGTTGTGTATCGTATGACTATGAAAGTCTGATGTGAGCTGACAGACGAATGCAGCAGACGACACCCTGACTGTTTGTGTGTAAGATGTAAGTTGCGGTGGGATTACCATGTCTCCTATTGGCCCTGGCTGTCCCTGGTCTCCAGGATCGCCTGGGGAGCCCTGGGTGACAAGAAGGGTGTGAAAAACGGACTAAGGTTGGTAGTCCAAGTATTAGAGGACTGCTGTCCTTCTTAAGCCTTAGATGACAGGATGTGACCTCACCGGTAGGCCTGGTTTACCCATCTCTCCCTCTGGCCCTGGGAGACCATGCTGTCTCTACAGGCTCAGAAAGAACAGATAAGAGTCAGAGAGAAGCTGCGCTGTAAGACCCACAAATCATGCGTGCTGTGTGGCATACTTACAGGCCAACCAGTGTACAGCAACTGGAAGAGTGAGGTTTGCTGAGGAGAGAGAAAAGGAGGGAGAGAGAGAGAGAGAGAGAGAGGGAAAGGGGGGGGAGAGAGAGAGAGAGAGAGAGAGGGGGTGGAGAGGGGGGGGGGAGAGAAAAGCTCATCATCACTGAAACATTAAAATACTGCTTTTCCATCTATGCTTTTCCATTTTTGACCTGGACTGTAACTGTACCATCCTGGCTGAGCTGTGAGTCCAGCACCACGTCACACTCCTCCACGTCACACTCCTCTGGACAGCTTGCAAACATAAATCTCCAAAGCCCACTGCGTCTCACAGTTCATAAAAGCTGTTCTGCGCACCAAGCACATACCCTACACGACCGTGTAAAGGCCGCTTGTGTGTCCTGCTGTCAGCAGGGAGAGATTCTCCATCCTACACAGTGTGAGACTTGCAGGAGTGAGGCTGATTAATGGGGCTGTGTCCATTATGGTATGGGAAGGAGTGAGAGTGAGTGAGGGAGTGAGGGAGTGAGAGTGAGTGAGGGAGAGAGAGTGAGTGAGGGGGCATGAGAGAGAGAGCACTGTGTTGCTCACTGACAACATCCTGATTTGATGCCAGTCGCACCGCAGTCGCACCGCAGTCGCACCGCAGTCGCACCGCAGTGACCCTGCAATGACATGAGGTGCAGCTGTGGCAGCTACATGAAGAAGCCAAGAGAGATGGAGGGAGGAACAGAGAGAAAGACGGAGTCTATGGGGACTCGGGGCCAGGGGTCAGGGGTCAGGGGCAGGGAGTGGGGGTCGCAGCCCAGGGCCATGCGCTGGGTTAACAGGACTCAGGGGCAGGGAGTGGGGTGTGGTGGGCGGAGCCCAGACTAGCTGGGGTAAATGCCCCAGGGGAGAGACAGAAACACATCAGAAATAGTGATCATGGGAGGTGAATCTCACCCGAAAGGCGGCCCAGTCCTCAGGCGTGTTCCTCCACAGATAAAGGGTTGGCAGACCTGCTGGACCAGGGGCTCCTGGGGCTCCACGCTGACCAGTGTGGCCCTCTGAACCCACACTGCCCTGAGAACATTACAAGGGTCATCCATAAATCCATATATATATATTAAATCCATCATCTATCATCCATATATATATATATATTTAAATAAATTCTGAGAACTATGTAATAAGTCATAAACAACTGTGAGCAAACTACATGTGAGTAAGTACTAAGTATCACAGTAACAAAATTCTGAAACACAGATATTGAAATATAACAGAAACACAGAAACAGAATGGGTAGCTTGAGGTAGCAAGAAGCAGCTTGCATTTACGCTCATATTCTTTTTGCTTGGATTTGTCAAGCAATTTCAATGAAATGTGAATATACAAAACAGCATTAAAAATCTATGGCCTCTTCTACCAACATATGGATATTGCCATAGAGACTGACCAGATCAAAGTGACATGTTGATCAGGAAAGCAGGAGTGAAGTGACATCTCACTGACAAATCATGTCATGTTGACATTGACAGCACAGAGACTGTAACTCAGAGAGCAGTGGCCACCATTTCACCTCCCAAGCTTCTTAGCTTCCATGATTTTCTGTCTCATGCCTCGTGTTTTTTTTGGGCTTTTTGTTTACATTCTTACTTTCCACACCCCCTCGTTTTGTTCTCCGCCCTCTTCCAAGTTTATTCCCTCGTTAGTCAGAGTACAGATACCTGGTGTTGTCTCTTCTACGTTGCTGGCCATTGTTATTCTAGCCCTGTTTGTAATAATTAGCCTGATGTGTTCTATGTGGCCTCTGTTTGTACGTTTGGATACCATAGCCGTGTTGTTTTCTCATTCATTTAAATATTATGTCTTCTGGTTTTATTTGTATTGAAAATCCCCCTCTGCTGTGCCCATGCGTCTGCTGATGGCGACAGGACAGAGACTGACAAATCAGAGAGTCCTGCTGATGGTGACAGCACAGAGACTGACAAATCAGAGAGTCCTGCTGATGGTGACAGCACAGAGACTGACAAATCAGAGAGTCTATCACTCACCATGTCACCTTTGATCCCTTGAAAGCCCTCATTGCCAGGACACCCCTAGTGAGCAAGAATAAAAAAAACATTGCCATATTAACAATGACAAAGATTAGTATTTTGAAAGATTAAACTTATAGTTACACTGTAAAAAGTAAACATTTTGGTTGCATGGTGAAGTGTTCAGACAAGGGGTAAACAGCAGACTTCATGACATGCTTCACGTCAGAGGTGAAAACACTAAAGTCTGTCTCTCTCTCTGTCTCTCTCTCTCTTTCTGTGTCTCTCTCTGTCTCTCCCTCTCCTTCTCTCTGTCTGTCTCTCTCTCGTTCACATTTAAATTTCAAATCACATGCACTGTACATTGTTACATAATGTCTTAATACCCAAAGTACACCCAGAAACACATTAACCTCCCACACATACATTCAAACACTCACACACACACACACACACACACACACACACACACACAGGAACATGCCTGGGGATGTCATTCAGCACAACTTATGTCTTCTTGGCACAGTGTAGAACACTGGCATCTCCCACCAAGTGACAGGGGGGCAGGAAGTGAGGGAGTCTGACTGTGGTTTTTAATGACAGGCAGGGGGCGGCACTTTAATAACTGAATCTGCCCCTACTGTGGCTTTTATTTGCAGCCAGAGGGGAGTCTTGCCTTCATGTTCCTAGCAGCAGGGCTTCCTGAGAGCTACATGCAGACGTGAGGAGGAGAGCGTGAGGAGGAGAGCGTGAGGAGAGCGAGAGGAGGAGAGCGTGAGGAGGAGAGCGTGAGGTGAGGAGAGCGTGAGGAGAGCGTGAGGAGAGCGTGAGGTGGAGACCATGAAGTGGAGAGCGTGAGGTGGAGAGCGTGAGGTGGAGAGCGTGAGGAGAGCGTGAGGTGGAGACCATGAAGTGGAGAGCGTGAGGAGGAGAGTGTGAGGAGGAGAGCGTGAGGAGGAGAGCGTGAGGTGGAGAGCTTGAGGAGGAGAGCGTGAGTAGGAGAGCGTGAGGTGGAGAGCATGAGGAGCAGAGTGTGAGGAGAGCGTGAGGAGAGCGTGAGGAGGAGAGCTCAGCCCAGTTAGGCCATGTGCTGCTGGACACGCCCTGCCTCTTAAAGCAGGCAATGCAGATGCTTTGATTGAACTATGCAGTCGGGTCCCGTTCCCCTCACAGCCAATCAAAGGTGATCGGACAGTTGTGATAGACACGCTGACCCTGGTTGAACATTGTAAAGCTTAGAAAGGTTTAAAATATACACGCTGAAGGGGATCAGAGCTTGAATTGTCGTAATGATATTCATATGGTCCCATGACAAAGAACAGAACTTAAAGTCTTTATTTAGAGGAGCAGTTGAATGTGACTTTTTAAAAACATAAATGTGTGTCTGATCTGTTTCTTTAAGTGTAAACAGCAAACCAGATGGTCACTTTGGGCCTCATTCATATACCAGCTATGATTTTAAAAAATGATCACATACATAATAAGTATAATTTATGAAAAAAATATTTGGACGTTTCCCCATAATGTTGTATGTTACAAGTGTTATTTTCTGAACTTAATTTCTTTCCTAAACCAGTTGCAGACAATGGAGGCTGGTTTCTGTTCAGATTAAGAGAATAATTATTCCCATTTGGCATATCTTGCACACAAGCTCTGCTAAGCTTTCTATTCTCAGGCTTTTGGAAAGCAGACATAACATTTAGAGGACAAAACATCTTAGCAGCAGATGACAGAAGTGGGCAGAACTCACGGGCTCTCCCGGGGGCCCAACTGGACCTGGGGCCCCCCTGCGTATGTGGTACATCCTGCCATCTGAACCTCTCACCAGGTCCCCCTCCCTCCCTGTGAGAACTACGGTGCCTGCTGACACGTGAACGCTGGGGGTTGCTGTTCTTCGGTCCTGACTAACTTCCCCTTCAGTGGCTGTTCTGGGTGGATCCTGAGTGGGTGAGCCTGTCACCTCCCCCTGTTTAAACAGGTTGGTCTCAATATCCACAGGGTCTGGCATGGTCTCCGACGGACCTTCTCCTGCAGTGGGCTTCTTTGGGATGGAAGGTATCCTAACATCCAAATCAATAATAGTGTCATCCACAGGTTTTTTTGGCAATGTTTTGTCAGCTTTGATCTTCTCAGTGGTGATGTTCTCATCAAAAAGTTTGGAACTGGCGTCTGGCTTGGCCCCCTCGCTGCCTTTAGCGTGGGGCAGGCGGGGTTTGTGGGGAAGGACGCCGTTCTTAGACAGAGTTTGAGAGTCGGCCAGGTCGGTGTCCTCGTCGACCTCGAAGACGTCTCCACGGCCCACGGAGCTGGGACGTCTGGAGCCTGTGGGGAGTGTCCCGTCTCCCCGAGCGAGTCCACGTCTTCTCTGACCCTTCACACCCAAAGACACAGAGAGAGTGTTTCAGACTGGACGCAGCAGTAAACCAGAATAATTGATAATAGCAGTATATAAAACATTAGAAATGAGACTACATGGCTTCCCAAAAGTGATACAATAGCTACAGGTGATCACTGAGATTTTAGGATTTTAAACAGGTGAGCAGAACATTTGTGAGAATTCTAGATCTCCTGTGAGCACGTTTGAGCAAACATACATGTACAGTAATGTCTCCTGGTGCGTTTGACTACACAACACGCTCTCCTACTCACGCTCAATGACAATGTCTTGTTTTGATAGATGTGACTGAAAAATAATTCTGATTATATCCTTCAAGTGTAGAAGAATATTAGCATAAAGATGCTACAGTCAAACCGCACTGACATTTAAGGTGCAGATTACAAAGCCCAAGAGAGTCAGATAAACTTTTTTTTTCTCTGAGAGCAACACCTTTAGTGATAAGGGGAATGGTATTTTAGGTAGTGTTAGAGTTTTTAACAGCAGTTTTAAGGGCAGCTTTAACATAACCCTAAACTTAACAATTACATGTTTTGTGCTGTTAAATAAAATAAAAAAATCTAAAAGTCATTTTAAAAATGAACAGTTTGTAATAAATACTTGACTTTGTCAGGCTCATTTGGCAGGTCAGGACATTTTTCAAACTGATTTCTCAGGACATTTTTGTCCCTGCGTCTGTCCCCTGGAGGCCTGCAAGTCAGACAGAGGTTGGGGGTCTGGGCTACTTCCAAACTACTGTTTGGAATTAGAAAACAGATAAATATAAGAAACAGTCTTTTCGAGGCATCTTATCGTGGCCTCGAAATTCACTGAAGATCTGCCAGTGGAGGCTACCCACAGGAACTCGCCGCCTGATCTTTGTTGTAATTCCGCACTTTCCCACTAGAGGGCAAATCTAGAACACTTAATCACCACGCCACCTACTGAAACACCTGCTACGAGCTTCCAGAAATGTAAACATTGATGTTATATTCATTAATACTGCTGAAGTCTATGCATGATGAACAAAATCAATAAGTCATGTGAACCACAATAAGCTCATGGGTGTAAACATTCCTACATCTTCAGCCCTTAGCATGCAAAACATAAAACTGTCTGTTCGAAAAGATCTGTGACCCAACAACGAATGATTTGAACATTCACTGACACAACATAGATCACACTGATTAGTTAAAAGGCTGAATGATGGGTTTCTGGAAAATGAAAGGAGTTACCTCTATGGTTAAAGCCCTCAGGCTGAGGAGACGTTTTTCTAGCAGTCATACGTGCCAAGAACCCACCAGCCTTTGCTGAGAATATATCTGACACGCTGTATGAGCAGGCCATGTCAGAAGAAATGCTAAGAGACTTTACCTTGAATGATGAGATAATGAGCCTTATTTAGCACACAATAGCTACCGTGCTAATGCAAGGACACAGAATGGGGTCCGTCCGACTTTAAAGGGGAGAAGCCGCTGCAGTTTTAAACTACAGACAGAGGTGTGTATAAGGGCGATACACTACAGAGGTGTGTATAAGGGCGATACACTACAGAGGTGTGTATAATAAGAGGGTGTATAAGTGTGATACACTACAGAGGTGTGTATAAGTGTGATACACTACAGACAGAGGTGTGTATAAGTGTGATACACTACAGAGGTGTGTATAAGTGTGATACACTACAGACAGAGGTGTGTATAAGGGCGATACACTACAGAGGTGTGTATAAGGGTGATACACTACAGAGGTGTGTATAAGGGCGATACACTACAGAGGTGTGTATAAGGGTGATACACTACAGAGGTGTGTATAAGGGTGATACACTACAGACAGAGGTGTGTATAAGGGCGATACACTACAGAGGTGTGTATAAGGGTGATACACTACAGAGGTGTGTATAAGGGGTGATACACTACAGAGGTGTGTATAAGGGTGATACACTACAGAGGTGTGTATAAGGGTGATACACTACAGAGGTGTGTGAGGGTGATACACTACAGTGATACACTACAGACAGAGGTGTGTATAAGTGAGATACAGGTATGTGTAAGGTGATACACTACAGAGGTGTGTATAAGGGTGATACACTACAGAGGTGTGTATAAGGGTGATACACTACAGAGGTGTGTATAAGGGTGATACACTACAGAGGTGTGTATAAGGGTGATACACTACAGAGGTGTGTATAAGGGCGATACACTACAGAGGTGTGTGTATAAGGGCGATACACTACAGAGGTGTGTATAAGGGTGATACACTACAGAGGTGTGTATACAGGGTGTGTATAAGGGTGATACACTACAGAGTACACTACAGACAGTGTGGTGTATAGGTGTGTATAAGGGCGATACACTACAGAGGTGTGTGTGTATACTACAGAGGTGTGTATAAGGGTGATACACTACAGAGGTGTGTATAAGGGTGTATACACTACAGAGGTGTGTATAGGGGTGATACACTACAGAGGTGTGTATAAGGGTGATACACTACAGACAGAGGTGTAAGGATACACTACAGAGGTGTGTATAAGGGTGATACACTACAGAGGTGTGTATACACTACACTACAGAGGTGTGTATAAGGGCGATACACTACAGAGGTGTGTATAAGGGTGATACAGACAGAGGTGTATAAAGGGCGATACACTACAGACACTACAGAGTGTGTATGTGATACACTACAGAGGTGTACACTACAGAGGTGTGTATAAGGGCGATACACTACAGAGGTGTGTATAAGGGTGATACACTACAGAGGTGTGTATAAGGGTGATACACTACAGAGGTGTGTATAAGGGTGATACACTACAGAGGTGTGTATAAGGGTGATACACTACAGAGGTGTGTAGGTGTGTATAAGGGTGATACACTACAGAGAGGTGTGTATAAGATACACTACAGAGGTGTGTATATAAAAGATACACCACAGAGGTGTGTATAAGGGTGATACACTACAGAGGTGTGTATAAGGGCGATACACTACAGAGGTGTGTATTGATACAACATACACTGTCTGTGGTGTGATACACTACAGACAGAGGTGTGTATAAAGGGATACACTACACTACACTACAGACAGGTGTGTACAGAGGTGTGTATGATACACTACAGAGGTGTGATACACTACAGAGGTGTGTATAAGGGCGATACACTACAGAGGTGTGTATAAGGGCGATACACTACAGAGGTGTGTATAAGGGTGATACACTACAGAGGTGTGTATAAGGGCGATACACACTACAGAGGTGTGTATAGGGGATACACTACAGACAGAGGTGTGTATAAGGGAGATACACTACAGAGGTGTGTATAGGGGTGATACACTACAGAGGTGTGTATAAGGGCGATACACTACAGAGGTGTGTATAAGGGTGATACACTACAGAGGTGTGTATAAGGGTGATACACTACAGAGGTGTGTATAAGGGTGATACACTACAGAGGTGTGTATAAGGGTGATACACTACAGAGGTGTGTATAAGGGTGATACACTACAGAGGTGTGTATAAGGGTGATACACAGAGGTGTGTATAAGTGCGATACACTACAGAGGTGTGTATAAGGGTGATACACTACAGACAGAGGTGTGTATAAGACAGAGGTGTGTATAAGGGTGATACACTACAGACAGAGGTGTGTATACTACAGAGGTGTGTATAAGGGTGATACACTACAGAGGTGTGATACACTACAGAGGTGTGTATAAGTGTGATACACTACAGAGGTGTATAAGGGCGATACACTACAGAGGTGTGTATAAGGGCGATACACTACAGAGGTGTGTATAAGGGTGATACACTACAGAGGTGTGTATAAGGGTGATACACTACAGACAGAGGTGTGTGTGAGAGTGATACACTACAGAGGTGTGTATAGGGGTGATACACTACAGAGGTGTGTATAAGGGCGATACACTACAGAGGTGTGTATAAGGGTGATACACTACAGAGGTGTGTATAAGGGTGATACACTACAGAGGTGTGTATAAGGGTGATACACTACAGAGGTGTGTATAAGGGTGATACACTACAGAGGAGAGTATAAGGGTGATACACTACAGAGGTGTGTGATACACTACAGAGGTGTGTATAAGGGTATACAAGAGGGGTACAGAGGTGTGTATAACACTACAGAGGTGTGTGTGTGATACACTACAGAGGTGTGTATAAGGGTGATACACTACAGAGGTGTGTATATATACAGAGGTGTGTATAAGGGTGATACACTACAGAGGTGTGTATACACTACAGAGGGTGTGTATAAGGGTGATACACTACAGAGGTGTGTATAAGGGTGATACACTACAGAGGTGTGTATAAGGGCGATACACTACAGAGGTGTGTATAACCTTGTGAGTTGCCCAGAGCTTTTGGCAGTGGGTGAAAACTCAGAGTTTCAGAGAGGAAAAAGCAAAGCAAGACCAGAGCTCTTTAATTATTCTGCAAAGCACAAATGTCTGGACAAACAAGCTTTTATGATGAACCACTGTGAGGACCATCCATACAGGATAAAGACAAAGTGTGAAGATGTTGCTGGAATTCAAATCAGCTGCACTTATTTACAGCAAAGAAACAGTAAAAGTCAAAAGGGCTCACAGCGCACACTGGATCTGCGTCGGTCTCCTCATAAAACCAGAACACTGTGAGACTCCTTCCCAGTTTAATGACCACAACCACAATGACCACAACCACAACTAGCGCTCTGTCTTCACAGGACAAGGAGATGAAGAAGTACAGGACAGAGGGAGAAATTCTGCTTGATTTAATAAATACTGCTCATCTAAATATAATTGTCACACAACTGCTATCATCCAGGCACTTAGAAAATGCTGTGAACAGCAAATAGAACTTCTGACTACTTGCTTGATGTTGCCCTTAAACAGACATTAGGATCAAACACTCCAGGGTGAACAGATCTGGGGTTCAGCGCTGATACGAGTACCCACCTTTCTCAAGCGATTGCTCTCTCCCTCCAACTGTACCAGTAAGTCCAGTAGAATCCACCACAGTAAGCAAATCAAAATCCTCATGACTACAAGCCCAAACACACACCTGGAGATAACAGTGCAGTGTGTCCTGTCACTATCCACAACAGAAGACGCTGCAAACACAGGAGATCAGTAGCACTCACAAAGCGCTCACACCCCCAATATGTCAATCATCCACTCTCTCTCTCTCTCACACACACACACACACAATCAAACTACTGGATTTCATGAGGTTCTGTAAGTAAATGTTTAGTACATTATATGAAATTTAAGTTTTTTTTCTCATGGGAATCTGCCATATGTGAGCGTCCCCCACAAAGAGATTAAAACAGAGAACACATTTATCCTCACACACATACAATACTCTGTCAAAGGTCACACAAACGTGTCTCCTCGTGCCATGACTGCTTTCCTGTCTTCCCTTCTGTCTATGGAAAAAAAGACACTATCTATTCATTTATGAATACCACTGCTTCTACTATACTAATGACATTCTTACTGCTGGTTCTGGTTGAAGGGGAATTCCTAGGTTGCAGTGAGAAAATCATTTAGGAGAATAAAGCGAAGATTTATAAAGCAGATTCAGATAGAAAAATTATCCACATGTCTACCACCAAAAGAGTTCTGGGAGATTTCAGCTGTGAGAGATTTACGGAGACCTATGGCAGATTGAAGGTCAAAGGACACAGAGACCTTTGGCTGACACGAGAAAGATGTCCTCACGTTTGCCGTTATGGTGAGGATCCACCACAGCATCTTCTATGGAGGCATCCCGCAGTAAAGGGGATTTAAAGGGCAAACATCCAGCCAAGGAGGAATAAGCCAAATAAGCTCAGTTTCCAAAGCCGAGCAGGGTAATGGCTTCCAGAAATCTGCACATCCTCAGGGGAGGATGGAGATCTCTGATGCTCATTCATTTTTTTTTCCCTCTCTTGAATAGCCAAATGTTGGTAAGTGTTAAAAGCAGGCACACTCTGTCTGAAGAGAGCTAAACTACAAAAAAAAACTGTGTGTATGTGTGAAAGAGGGAGGGAGAGAAACAGAGAGAGTGAGAGAGGGAGATAGCTAATGAGAAGGTCAGAGAAAGAGAGGAAGAACAAAGATATAGAGAGATATTGAGAGAGAGAGAGAGGGTGAGAGAGAGAGAGACAAACAGAGAGAGAGAGAGCAAAAATTAAAGAGCGTAGAAAGACCACAGACATATCTCCCCATGCCACGCCCCTTCACATTGGCCTTCTATGATTTAAACAGCCAGTGTGTGCTGACTGTTGTAAATCATGGTCTCAGAAGGGATAATTGTGAGTTTTAGAGCTTTGGGGCCAAGGGCACTAAGTGTGAGATTATTAAAGTACAGAATGACAGAGAAGAGCTGGAGACACAGGGCTGCCTGCAGTGCTGAGCCATGTTTGGAACATGAAACTAACATTAAATGGGTACAGATCCTCACCATACCTATTGTCATGCATTAATAGTGTGGTCAACACCATATGGGACTTCTGATGTCCCATAACATTCATCTAGTCATATTAAAATAATTTCCAGTTTCTTCCAATTTAAGTGCATTTCTGTGGGCTTTAAAGAGAACGCACACAACCATATCCAGGAAGCTTCTTATGCCAACATCCTGGCATTTGTGTTGTCCTGGTGATTGCTTATGTCATCAGCGACCACTATTGAGCATCAATATGACCACAGCAGTTCTGAGTAGACACTGTAACTGTAAACAGGATTCCTCAGCTCTGACTGAGCCGTGTATTTCATCACATCCGTCCCACATGCTGGATGCTTTTGCTCGTGGACGTCGAGATTGATATTAACGCCTTTTTCCTCGCGTATGAGTGGTCTTCTGCTCAGACGAGCTCTGTCCAAACTTGCTCTCGGTACTCTGTCATTTGTTAGCTATTCCCCAGTGCCAGGGGTTCTGCCAAAGGATAACATATGTCTGAGGGATTTAGTGGATACACTGTAATCTGCAAAAGTGCTTTGTTCAGCAAGCAGTCACTAAAACACATGAGACACAATTTAGGAGTTGATCTGCCTACGGGAGAAAATATATTAAAATTTAAGTGACTTATTAATTTATTTTGGTGGGTATTTTGGTTTTGGTGAGACAGCGTACATATGAAAGCCATCTTTCTGAAGCAGACCATTTTTCTATTGTGAACATGTATGTGGATGAAAAGGAGGAGGGTGAGCAGAAGTGTGGAAGAGTTCATTTAAGTGCTCTAAAGTGCTCATTTAAGTGCTCTTAAGTGCTCATTTAAGTGCTCTTAAATGCTCATTGAAGTGTTCTCCTAAGCACACAGTGCATGTGGACAGCAGCATCCTTGCTGTGTTAGCCCTGTCTCTCTCTCTCTCTCTCTCTCTCTCAGACACACAAACACACACTGCTAGTTCAACAGAGCAATACTGGCTCCCTAAACATAATACCCAGCCCCCAAACCCTACCCCTAACCTACCAGCCCCATAACCCTAACATCTACCCCCAGCCCCCCACACACACTCAAGAGCCCAGCGCACTGGCCACATCTTCAGGTTCTCTTAATGGAGCTCTGCCTCCTCTTAGCTCGGACAAGTTTAAAACAAGGAAAACGACGATAGATCAATATATATCTTGGTTACACTGTTCTGGCTTCCGGCTGATGTGTTTGTTGCTATGGCAACATATATTTGTGTATGGATGTGATGCCAGTCTCTGGTCTACACAGAACTTCATTTTCTGGAAATCCCGCAGAGAGAATGACAGCATGAAATAAGTCTTTACAGATGTGTTTGTGCCAAGGAAACATTTCATATGTGACATGGGAAACTTTTCATTCTCCTGGACTGGAGGAGGCAAGAAGACATTCCACCATTACTAATTTAACAAAGTGTTATAACTCCGCTGTGTGGTGCAGAAAACCTGTTTGGTTCTGGGGCAGGGGGCTCTGACAGGCCAGCACAACGTCTGGTCATACCACCTGATCTTGAGAGGGAAAGGACTGGGTTTAGTGGGAGATCACTCTAGAACGCCCCAGAACCTCGCCAGTCATGATACTGACCCTCTGCCTCTAGAACTTTGACAGTCACAACGTTTGTGCTCTGCCTTCTGCTGGGGAGATGAAACAAACATGCACTACGGTCAAAGCAGAGACTCTTCACAAAATGGCAAAATAGCACATTCACTTGAAATGATAAACAATTGCATATGCAGAAAGCCCTAAATTTGCTTAATGAAAGATTAGAGTAATACAGCTTAATACAGCTGTTCATGTAAGAAAGGAAAAGAGAGGTAAAGGGCAGTCAGCAGAGGATGGCCGTGTTCAGTGTGAGTGCCAACGTGTTGCATGTAAAACATTCGTGTATGCAAATTTGGAAGGAAACCATTTTAAGCCAACTGAACACAGCACACTAAAACATTTCTGCCACAACGACAGAAAGAACTTTGTTTAACACAGACATTAATAAACACGCTGAGCGTCGAGCACGACTGGCCACACACCCTGGAAGTTCATGCTCTCCAGCATTACACTGACAGGTCAACACTTCTGTAAACATCGTTAGTCAGCTGACATAAAACTCGTGCATGAGCAAAGAACGAAACCAAGACAGGAAAGCTAATTGTGTGTTGCCCTTTGACCCCCTGATCTGTGCCCTGCTATGCAGGATGCTAGTGGCATGTGAGCAACTAGAACAGCATGTACCTGAAGTGTGAGTGGCCCCACTCAAAGGCCTTAAAGAGGCGCAGCGCTCAGAGCCAGCCACCATAACACACAACCAAAGGTCATGGTCAGGGGTTAAAGGTCATGGTCAGGGGTTAAAGGTCATGCTCAGGAGTTAAAGATCACGCTCAGGAGTTTTGGAAAGACGCCTGTGGAAAGACAAGCTGATCTGATGATATCCTGTTTTTTTCTGTCTTTCAAAGCCAGCAACTCTTTGATGTTACACAACAAAACCCAGTTGGAAAGACTGGGGCGATGGAGATAACACAGACTGGGTTAGCAGGGTTAGCAGGGTTAGCTGGGTTAGCAGGGTTAGCAGGGTTAGCTGGGTTGGGTTAGCAGGGTTAGCATGTACATACCCAGCTCTCCCTTCTACAATGTGTTGCACATTCCTCTAACCTGGATCCAACTGCATCCATCAGGGATTACATGATTAGCTCAGAGAGAATTCACGTTCCTATGCTAAAAGTGAAAGAGTGTTGAGATGTGTCCCCTGGTCTCTGTGCAGATTACACTCACACGCAGGACACGTTCATCTCAAAAGCATCTCAGGGAAAGCAGGTAAGAATTCATAATATGTAGATAATATTGTAGTATCTACAATAAACTGCTTATTTTGCTGTGCAGATGAGTTTCCAGAAACGTGACCTAAATCCAGCTCATTCAGTTACCGTAGTCATTTGGTTTGTTGTCTTGCTGGGTTGCCAACACCCACATTTCCCTGTATTTGTTTCCACATTACACATATTACAAATGTCCTTATTACTGAGCCAATCCAAATGCATTTTTTCCTATTAATAGTGATTGACATTTCAATAAAAAAATGGCATAAGTTATTAAATATTTAAGAAGTCAAGTATGGGCAATGCGGCGTTTATTTATAAAGACCAAAAAAAGGGCATCTCATTTGGGCTTTGATTCTAAGGCGTGCTTAGACAACCTGGATAGATGAATGGTCCATTAGATTTGACTCGCAAGGTCTGAATCAGCCCTGTAGAATGAGTCCTCTCAACTCACGGTCAGTGTGGTGCGGATGGTGTCCCTGTCCTCTGGATCGGAACCGTCCAGTAAGTCCTCCAGGTCATTTGAGGACAGCAGGAGCTCCTACATGCAGAAAACAACAAAATGGCGGTAAGGCAGGAAGGAAGAAGAAAGCAGAAAGCCATGCGTGTCATTCTGCTTGAGGGAGCGCAGCACTGCCATTGGGGTTGGTTGGGGTAGATGACGTGTTGAGTGACAGGCCTTTACATATAGGTGCCTTACAGTCTGCCCAACCTGAGCCTGCCTGTCACAGCCCGATCAAACTGACTTACGGAGCAGGGCTTGTTTTCCATTGGTGGAGCTTGTTCATGACTGCATTTGTGCTGTGTTTGTGTAGCGGGTGCTACACTACAGTGAGGAGATATGTGTGGTTTCACAGGTGAAGCAGAGGTGGTGTCTCACCTCTAGAACGTGAGTGCGTGGGGAACGAGGAGGTTTGTGCGCCGCTCCGTCACACTTGGGTAAATACCCATCACACTGATTTCTGGCTGCATCTGCGTCTCCCATCACAAACATCACCTGCTTCAGATCGCCCTGCACACACACGCACACACACACACACACACACACACACACACACACACACACAGACAGGTCAGAGGTTAAAAACCAGGCTAATAACCAGGTCTCTGTAACACAGATGTTAAAAAACGCCCCACCAACTTGTCTGAGACCCTCCTGCCACACAACACACTGTTATTAACTCGTAACAACCTACTTTCACTTTTTATGTATTAACCTCTTAAGTGCTCAGTTATACAAGCCCAGGTGTGAGGCTTTTAAGGGCAACACTGCCATGCAGGGCCTGAGTTCAGTGTGTGAGTGCACTGGGGCTTCAGCAGTGGTGGGGGGTGGGATATACTGAATGAGGTCATTCCACATACCGCAGCTTATACTTCATGGCATATTAACTTTCTTCCAACATGAGCCAAACAGCTTTTAACTTGTCTACAGCTGCCCAAACGTCCCTCTCCTCTCCAATAAATTCCCTCAAGCTTTACTTAAATCTACAAATTCAGTCTTTTCAATCACCAAAAGTGGTAGAGGTTCCAAAATAATTCACACAAAGGTGACGGAGACGTCTTGGCCAGAGAGTTCGCTCTCAGACCCAGGGAAGGTGCTCTTCACTGTCTTCTACCTGATCCACCACGCCAAGTACATCCACTCATAAGGGAATTGTCAAGGTCAAGGTCAAGGTCAGATGTGCTGGTGTTTCCAGGCATTTTGAGCACTTCAATCACATTGAAAGGACTGTCACTCTAATGAGCCATGATGTAGAGTATTTACCAGCAATTGTATCAAAGGTCTTTGGCAGCAAAGCCCGTATCATAGCAAAGCAGTAAGTGCCATTTCTCTCTGACTGTTTCACAGGGAGAATGTGCTAGAGAACACATCTTGTTGTGGGGTGAGCACAAACGCAGCTGCTAGGTCTGCTGGTGAATGTTCCAGAATACATATGTTTAAACAGTTATTCCTCATAAACTCGCTGGGGGGTGCGTGGCCTGCTGGAACATGTCTGGGGTTGTCTTCATGTGTCGGGAAGTGCGGACAGGTGATGTGATATATAACAGTGCTGTCTCCATCACTCAAAGCTCACAGGGTTGAGGGTGAGTCTGGTGGGCGGAGCTAGTGAGCCCTACGGTCCCTGGATCTGCACACACACTCACATGCACTTCTGTTCATTCAGCACAGTCGGTTTAAGGGAACCACCCAACTCAAGTGTTGTCACACTCAATGAAATGGATGTCAAATTTACATATAGATTTTTGTAAGCACATTTATTTATTTGCTGTGGATATTTACAGGCTGATCTGGAATGCATTCTGCTACACTGCTGCTACTCTGCTGCTACTCCGCTGCTACTCCGCTGCTACTCTGCTGCTACACTGCTGCTACTCTGCTGCTACACTGCTGCTACTCCGCTGCTACTCCGCTGCTACACTGCTGCTACACTGCTGCTACTCCGCTGCTACTCCGCTGCTACTCCGCTGCTACACTGCTGCTACTCCGCTGCTACTCTGCTGCTACTCCGCTGCTATTCTGCTGCTACTCTGCTGCTACTCTGCTGCTACACTGCTGCTACTCTGCTGCTACTCTGCTGCTACTCCGCTGCTACTCTGCTGCTACACTGCTGCTACTCTGCTGCTACACTGCTGCTACTCCGCTGCTACTCTGCTGCTACTCCGCTGCTATTCTGCTGCTACTCTGCTGCTACTCTGCTGCTACTCCGCTGCTATTCTGCTGCTACTCTGCTGCTACTCTGCTGCTACACTGCTGCTACTCTGCTGCTACACTGCTGCTACTCTGCTGCTACACTGCTGCTACTCCGCTGCTACTCTGCTGCTACACTGCTGCTACACTGCTGCTACTCTGCTGCTACTCTGCTGCTACACTGCTGCTACTCCGCTGCTACACTGCTGCTATTCTGCTGCTACTCTGCTGCAACAGTGCTGCAACAGTGCTGCTACTCTGCTGCTACAGGAGCTCAGATTAATAACAAAAAAACCAATATGCAAATCAGAAAAGATTGAGTTTTTACTTCAAATGGTGTCTCAAAGCCTTCAACGATTCCTCCCACCATGACAAGGCCGTCGGTACTGATGCCCAGACCCTCCTGGTAGGCCCAGTCTACACTTTCCACCATTGCACAGTCCACATAGAGCGTCAGCCGCTGTCCGGACACACTCAGCGCCACCTGGTGCCACTTCCCGTCAGACAGCTCCGCCACGGGGAACCTGTGGGACACCACACCGAAAGTCTCTGTTTTCTTTTGTTGATCATAAAAGACAAAACATATTTGAGTCAATGTCCTGAATTATGGCCCTATGAATTTTTTTATAACACATTCAAGGTACCAAAACTTTGAAAACACACTGGGCAAAGACATTATTATATTTCCATAAGGAATAAGAACCACATTCAGTTCAAACAACCTACTAATGTGGAAGCATCATCTATTTTCTGGTGGGTAATTGAGCGGCATGTCCAAATATTAGTTTGAAGAGGTCAGTCAACCGCAAGGTAAAACTATGGTCCAATTTACACGCCGAGTCTCGAGGGTCCTGGTTTCAATGAACCACACTGCTACATTCAATCTGTCTGAGAGAACCTAATTGCCATTAGGAGACCATGGCGTGTGATAAACAACCTGCCAACAGTGATCGCTTCATGAGAAGAAGATTGAGGAGTAAAGGGTGGAGCTGGTTTTATCATCAGGAGCTCAGGGAGATAAAGTAGCGTTATGTAACAGCTCTATAACATCCTTTTGTGGATTACAAATCATTTGGATTTACCCCACTGTGTACCACCTGCTTGCCTGCCATTTACCTCCATTCCCTCCGCTTACCTGCCTTCTGCTTATCTGCCTGCCATTTACCTACCTGCCCTCTGCTTATCTGCCTGCCATTTACCTACCTGCCCTCTGCTTACCTGCCTGCCATTTATCTACCTGCCCTCTGCTTACCTGCCTGCCATTTACCTACCTGCCCTCTGCTTACCTGCCTGCCATTTATCTACCTGCCCTCTGCTTACCTGCCTGCCATTTATCTACCTGCCCTCTGCTTACCTGCCTGCCATTTACCTACCTGCCCTCTGCTTACCTGCCTGCCATTTACCTACCTGCCTTCTGCTTACCTGCCTGCCATTTACCTACCTGCCTTCTGCTTACCTGCCTGCCATTTACCTACCTGCCCTCTGCTTACCTGCCTGCCATTTACCTACCTGCCTTCTGCTTACCTGCCTGCCATTTACCTACCTGCCCTCTGCTTACCTGCCTGCCTCTTCTGCCATCTACAAACCCAGGTATGAGCAACAGCTGGGCACAGTGTTTTTTAAGATAAGCGCGTAATAATTTATACAACATCTACTTTTTGGATTTAGTTTGACCCTAACACTTACATTCCACAGCTTATAAGAGGAGCAGAAAGAACATGGGTAATTGTGTGTGTGTGAGAGAGAGAGAGAGTTTGTGTATGTGTGTGCATGAATGTGTGTTTGTGTGTGCAAGTGTGTGTGTGTGTGTGTGTGTGTGCATGCTCATTTGTCTGGGTACGTTTGTGTTTGTGCATGGGTCTGTGTGTCTGTGTGCATTAGTACATGCGTGTGCATGTGTGTGTGTGTGTGTGTGTGCGTGCATGCGTGTGCATGTGTGTGTGTGTGTGTGTGTGCATGTGTGTGTGTGTGTGTGTGTGTGTGTGTGTGTGTGTGTGTGTGGGTGTATGTGTGTGTGTGTATGTGTGTGCATGCGTGTATGTGCGTGTGTGTGCACATGTGTGTGTGTGTATGTGTGTGCATGCGTGTATGTGCGTGTGTGTGTGTGTGTGCACATATGTGCATGTGTGTGTGTGTGTGCGTGCATGCGTGTGCATTGTGTGTGTGTATGTGTGTGCATGAATGTGTGTGTGTGTGTGTGCAAGTGTGTGTGTGTGTGTGTGTGTGTATGTGTGTGCATGCGTGTATGTGTGTGTGTGTGTGTGTGCACATGTGTGCATGTGTGTGTGTGTGTGTGTGTGTGTGTGTGTGTGTGTGTGTGTGCATGTGTGTGTGTGTGTGTGTGTGTGTGTGTGTGTGTGTGTGTGTGTGTGTGTGTGTGTGTGTGTGTGTGTGTGTGTGTGTGTGTGTGTGTGTGTGTGTGTGTGTGTGTGTGTGTGTGTGTGTGTGTGTGTGTGTGTGTGTGTGTGTGCACATGTGTGTGTGTGTGTGTGTGTGTGTGTGTGTGTGTGTGTGTGTGTGTGTGTGTGCACATGTGTGTGTGTGTGTGTGTGTGTGTGTGTGTGTGTGTGTGTGTGTGTGTGTGTGTGTGTGTGTGTGTGTGTGTGTGTGTGTGTGTGTGTGTGTGTGTGTGTGTGTGTGTGTGTGTGTGTGTGTGTGTGTGTGTGTGTGTGTGTGTGTGTGTGTGTGTGTGTGTGTGTGTGTGTGTGTGTGTGTGTGTGTGTGTGTGTGTGTGAGAGCAGGCTGACTCGTAGTGGCGCTGCTGCGTGCTGATGAATGTGAAGGTGTAGGCGCTGAGGCGGAGCTGCAGAAGCACACGCCCATCTGGGCAGATGAAGGTGAGCAGACTGCGCTCCTCCCTCTGGAAGCTCCGCCCCTGGAGCAGCACACTGAACTCGTCACTGAACCTGAGATAGGAACACAGGACACGGTGCTGCTCATACACACATGTGCAGTACTGCATCAGCCCTGCTTCTTAAACAGAAACGAATCCTACAGCAAATGCTACTGCAGCAGTAGTGTTGTACATCCCCTCAGGGACCTTGGTGTAGTTAGCTGGGCTTACCTGGGGCCAAACACCTGGCGTAGGGGCAGGGCAAGCGTGGAGTACTGTCCTACATGCAGCACTAGACACCTCTGTTCTCCCAGACTGACAGATGCATTACTGCTGTTGGCCACCTGCCACAGCTCATCCAGAAGGTTCACGTCTTCTGCATGAAGAGACCAGACAGAACATGGACCTGGTGCTACAGTGCGCAGTTTAAAACTCAAATGGTCACATCAACAGAATTCACCTTGGCAACATCTGCTTTTTCATGCAAGGTTAGGTGCAGATGAAAGTATAATCTATAGAATTCATTTAAAATGTGGGTTTTGTTCCCAAGCTGTTCCCAAGCCACACCTGTAATTCATCTCACACAAGAACATGGTCTATTCAGACCCCTCATTAAAAGCTCAAAGTAACAATGAATAGAGCCCAGTTTTAAAACGGTATTAGCCACGTCCTGTCTCTGTTAGCATACCCCATAGAGCCCCACTGTTAGCATACCCCATAGAGCCCCCCATGTCCTGTCTCTGTTAGCATACCCCATAGAGCCCCACTGGTAGCATACCCCATAGAGCCCCACTGTTAGCATACCCCATAGAGCCGCCACCATGTCCTGTCTCTGTTAGCATACCCCATAGAGCCCCCCATGTCCTGTCTCTGTTAGCATACCCCATAGAGCCGCCACCATGTTCTGTCTCTGTTAGCATACCCCACAGAGCCCCCCATGTCCTGTCTCTGTTAGCATACCCCATAGAGCCCCCCATGTCCTGTCCCTGTTAGCATACCCCATAGAGCCCCCCATGTCCTGTCTCTGTTAGCATACCCCATAGAGCCGCCACCACGTCCTGTCTCTGTTAGCATACCCCATAGAGCCCCCCATGTCCTGTCTCTGTTAGCATACCCCATAGAGCCCCCCCCATGTCCTGTCTCTGTTAGCATACCCCATAGAGCCGCCACCACGTCCTGTCTCTGTTAGCATACCCCATAGAGCCGCCACCACGTCCTGTCTCTGTTAGCATACCCCATAGAGCCCCCCATGTCCTGTCTCTGTTAGCATACCCCATAGAGCCCCCCATGTCCTGTCTCTGTTAGCATACCCCCATAGAGCCCCCACCACGCCCTGTCTCTGTTAGCATACCCCATAGAGCCCCCCCACGTCCTGTCTCTGTTAGCATACCCCATAGAGCCCCCCATGTCCTGTCTCTGTTAGCATACCCCACAGAGCCCCCCATGTCCTGTCTCTGTTAGCATACCCCATAGAGCCCCCCATGTCCTGTCTCTGTTAGCATACCCCACAGAGCCCCCCATGTCCTGTCTCTGTTAGCATACCCCATAGAGCCCCCCCCATGTCCTGTCTCTGTTAGCATACCCCATAGAGCCCCCCATGTCCTGTCTCTGTTAGCATACCCCATAGAGCCACTACCATGTTAATGTGTGTGTACAGATAATCACACTTGTGGTTCCAGGACACAGGGCTGGCTGTCCAGTGCAGTAGTAAAGGTGATAGAATAGATCACTGTGATCCCCTCCTGAGGACTTGAAGGCCATCGAACATGAACTATACGGCTCAGCACAAACAGCTCAGCGAAAGCAGAAAACACACCTGCTCTGATTGGCCCGTTTGACAGATTGGAATGTTTTTTCCCTCACTATGGTTGGCTAGGCTGTTTATCCCATGTGTCATGCTTATTGAATTAATCCAACAGAAAGCTCCATTTAAGAGAAAGCAGCCTTGAGAATAGGCACCGCGCCCTGAGTGAGTGTCATCATTTCCCGCCTTTGGCGTCGCGGTTCCCATAGCGCTGAGGACCATGTGGTTTTGTTTTGATTTTCTTTTAGTTTCAGATTCTGCGCCTGGACTCATGTTTTGTGTGTCCTGCCCTTCAATTGGTTTCAGCTGTCTTGCTTCCCCTTATTTGACTGTGTATTTATACCCCATGTATCTCATATCTGCTTTGTCATGCTGGTCCTTGTGGCTATAATAGCTGTCACTGTTACGTTTGACACTGTTGATAGCTTCACTCAGTTCTTGCTGTATACTTAAAAAATTCTGTTTTATCCGTGTATCGTGTTGAACTTATTCTGCGTTTTACTTTGCATATTCTGTTTCCTTTCCCCCACTTTTCTCTCTCCACTCTCGTACTGGAAATGATGTTTTCCAGGACTTGACATTTGACCGCGCTCCAATGGATATGACCCACGCTTGTGTTAGGCAGACGCTCATTAACACACTCCTTTTCTGTTCTGAGTAGAGGTCTAGAATAGCATGTTCACCAGGCTGCTGTACTTGACAGAAGATTAGACACTTGTGCATATTGAAATATTGCTCAACAATGGTCTGACGAGCAAAGAAATTATTCTGCATTACGAGAACCTGATGCTCTGGTTATGGCCCACTTAAAACTGAATACCAACAAATTCTAAAAAGTAACGACATTTCTATAAAGAAAAACTGGGTCAAATTCCAAATTTACACTACATTACATTTATATTACAGCTTCATTTGAATGAATCAGTGGAAGGGGTTTATTTATAGTGCCTGTCTATCAGCTCTAAGTACACATAACCTGTATCACTGGGTTGCATCGTTTAGCAAATATATAGAATGAGAAACAAGGACGAAAGCAAAGTGAGATAGACAGGCCAGCAGCACATGAGAAGGTTGAAGTCAAAGGGACTGTTTTCTGAACAGTACAAACTATAAACAACCCGACTGATGTACCTTCAGTCTGAGGAAAACACACAGATAACATGATAACAGGAGCAATGCCAGATGCCTGTGATCACTCAATGAAACCATGTGTTACTTGTGCTACAACATGAGAGCAGTGCATGGGCCAGTCTGTGCTTCAAAACAAAAGCTCATTTTCAAAGTAATTTTAGTATGACCCCAGAGATCAGAGAGTTCAGGGCCACAGAAAGCGTCCAGCGTCTGAAAAGGGGCTTACGGGGCTCTACTACTGACTTTTCATCGCTCAAGCATTCTTTGAGTTGTTCTGCGCCCTGGTCTGGGGGAGCATGCTCTATGCCAAGCAGAACATTCCTCTCAGACACATAACGTCTGCAAACAGCCGTCCTGCGGCACCGCCACCGCACACAGAGAGGGACTGGGGGAGGCTTCTGCAAACCGCAGACAACACACAGAGACGCGAGCTTCAGCTGTGGAGGAGACAAGACACCTCTGCACGTGGTGTCTGGCGAGAGAATATGTGTTTAGGATGTAATGTGTTAGCCTTAAATGAATGAGGATGCTTGTGGAATGCAGTGCTGTACATCCTGGAACTTGGGCTGATTTTACTTGGTAATGTGAATGCAGGTGACCTCCATCGTGGTTCAAAAGACCTTTTCCGAGAATAGGTTGTGCATCTGTTTGGAGTGAACAGACTCTACCTTGAGGCGAGGTTTTGCTTCTGACAGCTGACAAATAAGCCCGAGCTGGCTCACACACACGGAGCTGCTTTGTATTTTTGCACATTCTGTAAGTAATTACTGCATTTGATTATAGCCACGTCTTTCTGGACCTTCAGACCTCATTGCACTGTAATGTCGTCAAATGAGCGATAAGCCACAACCGCATCCCTGGTGAAAGGCCACTTCATGCTAAGACATGCCCCAGAGCCCACACTCCCATCACACGGGCTTGATCTTTACTGAGTTATGTCTCATCAGATCTCTTCACATCCAACCGCCATACAGAGTGTGACTGCCAAATGTGAATGTTCCTCAAGAAACAACAACAAAACAAACAAAGACCAATGTGAAGACATTACTGTATATCAAAGAGAGAGAATGAGAGGGAGGAGGAGGAGAGAGATAAGAGATGGCAGAGTAAGATGAGAGGGAGAAAGAGTGAAAGACAGAGAGAGAGAGAGAGAGAGAGAGAGGAGTGGGAGAAAGAGAGAGAAGAGAGGGAGAAATAGAGAGAGAGAGAGAGAGAGAGGAGAGGGAGAAAGAGAGAGAGAGAGAGAGAGAGAAACATGCTGAGACAGAAGGATTCTTCAGGCAGACCCAGCAGCTGTGTCCTCTGTCTGAATACTTTCTGTTCTTCCCCAAGTCTTGAGTCTTCTCCTTACCCATAAATCACTACAATGGCCTGTGATGTAGCAAGGGAAATCCATCAGTGGCCCCTGGTGAAAGGGGACACTTTTGAGGCAAAGTTTAGTCCACAGGAAAGTCAATCCAGATCATAAAAGTGACAGTCTTACAGGGAAGACAAAGGTTTCCTCCAAAGACAGTCTGGAGTCTGAAAATACTACTGGCAAACCAAGTTTAGAAGGAACAGTGACTCCCGCCTGAGGAAGATGTCTTACAGCATCAGCAGAGACACCACATGGTCACTCCCTGATTGACAGTAAGATCCTGCACCTACTGAAGAGGCTGAAGACTGAGAAGCATCTTCTTCCTGCACACCCCCTCCCTGCCCCACCAAGCAGCCATAAATATGCAAATTGAACCACGTATATTTTGACTGTATTCACATTCGATTGATATTTTGTAAGAGAAGCAATGTAATATTATCTTATATATGAGTGCAGCCACAATGAAAATTCTATTGTATTCTATTGTATTCTATTATATTATATTCTACGGCACACTTTGTAATTACAGTTTAATGTACATATGCATTAATACACATTTTGTACTTAATCAGAACTTAAACATATTGATATTCTTCCATGCGTTCAATTACGTAAACAGATTGTGGATGGACAGAGCCATCGTGTAAAGTGTTGTCCTTAATCCTTTTCATTTGTTTCATGTCTACTAACCTCTATGGCTAAAAAACATTCCCTGTAATCTGATTATATTATGATCTGATTATATCATATGATTATATTGCGTCTGCATTGTAACTCAGATGGAGAGCCGTCTTACTGAACAGTTCCAGTGCCAGATGTGGCCTGTATGTAGCATGGGAGATGTAATCTAATGCTGGATGACACCGGCATCATGCTGATCTACTACACATGTGGATTAAACAGGCCTCATATACGCTGCTCTATCCACGTAGGTGCATTAATGCATCACACGTGTGTGGAGTGACGACGCTGTACTTCACAGCAGACTCCTGCCATTTCAGCCGTGACACACGTTCCTTAAACCTTACAGACTAGCGTGATGGTATTTAGGGTCCCGGTCTGGTCTTATACTGCACGTACAGATATGAGCCGATCGTCTTCATGTTCTCAACACACTCCTGACTGCCTACCAGTCCGCATCTTTGTCCTGTTGTAGCTTACTACGGCATCCACACCTGACAATAAAGGCTTCACAGTTATTTATTAACTGGTTCATGTATAATAGAAGCTTGCATGAAACGTGTAGCCTGCGCATTGGTTCTCGGGGGAGGGGTTAAAGAGCTCAGGCGTCACAATGGCAACCCCCCCTCCCCCACTCTAGAAGGTTCATTGTGATGTTTTCATCTTGGAAAAAAGCCCCATGAAGATTTCAGGAGATGCTTCTGCTGCAGTCCAGAGTTCTTCAGATGTTCTTCAGATCTGAGGAAGCTGTCTTGTGTTTGTCTGCAGTATGAGCTGGAGTTTGACTGAGCCTGGTAGGATTGATAGCCTGTGATCGAGAGAGCAGCAGGCCCCTGTACATCTTCACTGGAGACCCGGGCTTCACGAACGACACTCAGCCATAAAGTTCTGAGCCGTAGGTACGAGTAGAGGCCATATTCATTCCATATGCATCTTTGCAGAGAGAAAAATAAGATTCAGTCCAAACCTTGAACTGCCCAGTTGTCTTTCTGCTCTGGGTTTGCAAATTACAAGTCAAGAGGAACTAACAATGTGTTTCATATAAGTAATATATTTCAGGTGGCTTTCTATGTTCATAAAATACCATGTCAGTCATAAAGTTTGTAGACCATACAAAGACCAGGCTATCTGGAATTTTGCAGACAATCCATCTAAGAGGAATGTAAATATGACATCCTGCAAATAATTCCATAGAACTTAATCAAATGGAAGTCCTTTTAATTATGTCATAGCTTGTCACAAATATAGTGAACTGTTGCTAATTAACTAATGGGTAACTAATTAACCCATCGTTCAAATTCCTCCATGCAACATATATCACACATGTCTTAAAATGTATTTTGTAAAATAGTGAAATTGTAAAAGATATGTGAAAGTTCCCATGTCACAGCTCACGGACCACGAAAACAGATGCCCAAAAGTATTTTTTTTTGCATGGCTGAGCATCAAGAGCTTATAAACTTACTGATTCATGTTCTAGGAAACAGGACTCTTGTGAATCAAGATGTCACATGCAGTTACAATGTAATGGTGAGAGATGTAACAGCTCACTCTTGTCAGTACACACCACACAAAATCACAGCTGCACTTTCTCTGTATCTAGCCAACACTCCACACACATATAGAGAGTTTCCCCATTTCTCTGAAGACTTGAGACGGTAACATATTGAGACGTATCAAATAAAGACCTTCTAAGGAATCCTTGTTGTGCACACAAAAGAGGGAAAAGGACCATCAGCTGTCCCCAAGGTCCCCTTTATCTGTTCACGCTCCAGGGGCACAATGTGGAAGAGTGTAGTCGCCTACCACGGGTCTTCCTCACCATGAATACATTACTGTAATGGGCCGACACTCAGTAGATGGGGCACTTACCATCCAGCAATAATGGGGGTGGGTTCAATGAGGCTGAACGTTGCCCTAAATGATCAAAGCTTTCTACCTGCCTCAATGTAGAGGACAGTTATAAGAAATAAGACAAAAATGAGAAACACATCTGCTTGGTCACTATCGAACATGTGATGAAACGGAGGTTTAGTACATAAAGTAAATGATTTGATTAAGTAAATGTGTAGTTCTCATTATGCTCCAGTTGTAATTGAAATGAGCAAATAAATACAATTTCCTTTTATTCATAACATATTCATAATCGTGTCCTGCTTATGTCTCTCAGCATCCACTGGGCTATATGCCACCAGTATGCTAAAATAATTGCTTTTCCCATACAACTTCTCTTAGCTCCAAACTGCTCTCATCGGAATAGCCTTCAAGCAGAACGATTGCTTGGCAAAACAAGACATTTCCAGTCCTGCATTTGCACATATGGAAAACACGACTGGCGGGTAAAGTGTCCACACGTCGGGGGCCAGGAAGGTGGGAGGGGTGAGGTCCAGCAAGAAGCCACCAGAGATGAGCTGAACGAGAAGGGAGGGAAATGAAAAAGACCTTGTAGAAAGCAAAGATCTTCTGCCCTTGGAGTCTTTAATCTATGACGAGTATTTGAATTTGCTGTCTGCTGTGACAGTAGTAAGATATGGGGTGGACTGTTAGGTCCATATGATATGATATATGATTATTGGTGTGGTGGATACAGATGCCGAGAGGAGTGAGATTTATTAAGGGAAAATCCATGAAGAGAGTCATTATAACAGGACACGGTCAAAATATCAGAACTGTCAGAAACTGAAACAAAACCAGAAGACAAATCACGTCAGGGAACAAAACAAGCAAAAGAGTCGATAAACAAATGAAATAACTAGGAACACAGATCACAGGCTGAATGAAACAAACATGGCACAGGCTAGAGCACATGACCAGCACAGAAACACGACAGGACTTATAGTAACAAGGAGAACTAGAAACAGGTGCAGCTAAAATAAAACGAGGAGCTTGAGCAGAAAAAAACCAAAACAAAGAAGCACATGGAAATGAAACACAGGAAGTAAACCAAAACAAAGAAGCACATGGAAATGAAACACAGGAAGTAAACCAAAACAAAGAATCACAGGACCAATAATACCAGTGTGTAAAACCAATAATACCAGTGTGATGGGGAGGAGTTAAAAATAAAAATGAAGCAATCACGCCAGTCTCAGGGAAAAAGGAGGAATTTAATAGAAAACGTGCACAACACAAAACCCGTGACATGATCCAAATTAAGGAAACAATAACCAGCAGTCAACTGGTACAAAGACAAAACATATATAGACAAACAAACGACCCTCAGGTGTCGGGTATCCTAATAGGCCCCGCCCACCCGAGGGACGAACACAACGCAACAACAGGACAACATGAAATACTGTCGCTGTGGACGGAGGCGGCAGCCAGCAGGGGGCGCCGTATCGTAACAACCAGGGAGGGGCCAACAATGACAGTGTGACCATACTGAGTGCAATACTGCCGTAATAAAGAAATCTTTCAAAAATAGGAATAATAATAAACCTCCTAGGAGGAAAAGTACTAAGGTACTGAGATCAGTATTACATTGCAAGAGAACAAAATACTTATCCTTTGTTATGTTTGAAACATCGCTGTTCTGACAATTAAACCTTTGCTGACAGTATCTCTCTGATTGTTTAGCAGGCCTGTCAGCACCCAAGGTCTGAGCAACAATGAGCAACAACGTTCAGGTCTGCATCTTCAGGTAGAAGACATAAGGAGAGAGAGGTAGTCAACACTCGTCTGGGACACCAGCTTAAACCGGCTTATTGGGATATTCAGCTAAAGAAAACAATAGTAAAAAAAAGAAGGAAATTCTGTGGCTCAAGACTTCTTGCTGTGCTGAAAAGAGGTAATTACATAGTGCAGTTAGCGTGTGGCTAACGACAGACGCTCGAGTTTGAACAATGGATGAACATCAATGGGTTGACAAAAAATCTGTCCCGAGTCATTTTTTCCAGACAGAACAGGAAGGAGTATTCGCTGTCTGCCATTTACAGTTAATATCCATTGCGTAGGGTTACCAGACGTCTTCTTTTACCCAGACATGTCTTTTTGAGCCATAAAAATATCCAGGCGGAATTTTACAAACGACCGGGATTTCGTTTTACTCGAGCTTACATAGAATTTCGAGAAGCGTTTTGTTCACAAACTAGTCCCTCCCTCCCCTACACTGTTCTACTCCCCCATGTTCTACATTTTCGGAAGTATTTGTATTTTAGTATTTGATCTGGGGTGGTAATTTCTTGATGTTCTTTACAAATATATATAGTAAATATAGTCTTTCTAAACTTGCAGAAGTCTCAGAAAAATACAAAATCTTTTGACTCTTTGAGCACAGACACTGGGTGTTACTTACTTACTGAACCAATTTCCAGGCCCATTGCAGTGTTTCCTCAAATAGGTCCATGCAAATACAACAACAAACACGGAAAAAATTACAAACTGTTTAAGTGCCTCTAAGAAGCCAACCAGTGTTAGTGTTTAAACAGATGTTGGAAGGGAGGAGAAGGACCCATGATGTGAAAGGTGCGTTTTACTGATCACAGGGGCAACCTCTGTGCTCACCTCAGCACACAGCAGAAAGCAGCACCAGAGCAGAGAGAGAGCAGCACTAGAGCAGAGAGAGAGCAGCACCAGAGTAGAGAGAGAGCAGCACCAGAGTAGAGAGCAGTACTAGAACAGAGAGAGAGCAGCACCAGAGTAGAGAGAGAGTAGCACTAGAGCAGAGAGAGAGCAGCACCAGAGTAGAGAGCAGTACTAGAACAGAGAGAGAGCAGCACCAGAGCAGAGAGAGAGCAGCACTAGAGCAGAGAGAGAGCAGCACCAGAGTAGAGAGAGAGCAGCACCAGAGTGGAGAGCAGTACTAGAACAGAGAGAGAGCAGCACCAGAGCAGAGAGAGAGCAGCACCAGAGCAGAGAGAGAGCAGCACCAGAGTAGAGAGAGAGCAGCACCAGAGCAGAGAGCATTCGCCATCTGGACTGCCTGTGCTTAACGCCAGGCTCATAAAAGAGAGGAAAAACCTACCATTTTGGGTTAGAACATCCAGCTGCAGAACATTACAGTCTTTAATCTTGGATAATCAGAGATGACATTTATCTGAAGGTATTTTCCTCAAGACCTTCCCTAACCATGACTTTAAAGCCTAATGTGGGAAAGCTGTGAAATTAGTGCATGCGTTTGAATCCCCCTTTGAACCATTTCACAGTAATAAGGGATGACAAAACCCCATACGTTATAATATACCTTCTTGTAATGGACTTCTTGTAATACTAAAAGGCACATTAAGTTAAGTAAATACATTAAAGCAGACCCAAATTCTCAACATATGCTCTGACCACATTACAACAGGCATCGTTATCTGAATTCTGTAGTTATTGACAAAGAACAAATAACAAAATTAACAACTTGGATATCAAAGAAACAAATCCTTTTGATAGATTGGGGATAAGACATACTACCAGCTGAGGTGTATTCCATCTCTCGGCAGCACTGTTACCTAAAAAAATCATGATATGTGGAACCAAACACAAAAATGTTAAAACCAGTATAATTTAAATCTACACCTCCCACCTGTGTGAGGCAGAGATGGTGTGCAGTACAGCAATCCCCTCCGCCTACCTGAAACTGGTATGTTGGCTGTTTGTTCTGCATCAGACCAGAAAAATACCTTCATAGCTGAACAGACTTATGGGACGAGAGACACACTTGTCACGAAGTGTTCTAGGACATTTTGAAAGACCCAGGACGTCCCCAGCAGAGACACTCTGAGCAATATCAACAAAGCCTTTTTCAGACAGAGCTGAAAAATACTAGCTATTCACACTGTGACATTAGGTTGAATGAATCACACCTTTATTTCTGACACTATAATTTGGAAATTATGTCTTTATGGTATATATATATATATATATTTATTTGTTTGTTAGGGTTTTTTTAAAAAAAAAAAGCTAAAATATGTTCATAAGAAGATCTGCAAATATTTTAAAGACCTTGGAAATATCACAATGAGCTTACAGGCACATATCCTGTTCAAATCTTGGCAAACCGCAATTCATTGGTGACAAAAACACATGGTGTTTCTATAAATCAAAATGACTCTTTACACTTGGTCATTTCATGCATCTTGAATATCAGGATTATATCCGGACAGAGATTATCCATGTGAAAATACAGATGTAAACATACCCAAGATGCATTTAAAACAGATTTAAAACTCCTTTAAAACAGGAGGTGGTTTGAGAGATATTTTATCCAGATGTTAAGGTAACATAAATGTGTCCATCCATTCCAGCCACATTCAACAATCAAA
The DNA here is from genome assembly GCA_020368025.1 of Brachyhypopomus occidentalis. Taxonomy (NCBI): domain Eukaryota; kingdom Metazoa; phylum Chordata; class Actinopteri; order Gymnotiformes; family Hypopomidae; genus Brachyhypopomus; species Brachyhypopomus occidentalis. Next base: position 1,738,164 of record JAGXOD010000008.1, read on the forward strand.
ACCCAGCCAAATACAATCACGTGACCTATGACAGCGAGGAGGCTAAGAAGGTGGTTGGTTCTGGGATTAAACGAAATTCTTATTAATCATTTGGACTGATACTGCTGTGCTGAATAGATTCCAAAGCACCTACAGAAACAGATCCACATTGTACATAATGTCAATGACCCGATTTGCATATTATGCGCCGCAATTGGACCAACTGGAAATGCTTTTGACTACCAAGTGTAGATGCATGTGGTTAAAATGTTGTGATTCACATACCAGCCTCATTAAAGGACCAGGTGTAAATGGGTTTTTGATGTCATGTAACATTAGGTCTGCATGTTCGATCTGCATTGCTTGGTTTTTAAATCTACATTTATTTGTTTGTTTTTTTGTCACACTGTCACAAATCGTTGTTATTATGATGGGAAGGGTTGCAGAAATACTTTGATAATGATCTCTTTGATAATCGTTCAAGAAAAAAACATCTAGTCTCTCATTTTCCAAATTATAGTGTCAGAAATAAAGGTGTGATTCATTCAACCTAATGTCACAGTGTGAATAGCTAGTATTTTTCAACTCTGTCTGAAAAAGGCTTTGTTGATATTGCTCAGAGTGTCTCTGCTGGGGACGTCCTGGGTCTTTCAAAATGTCCTAGAACACTTCGTGACAAGTGTGTGACGTTCCGTACGTCTGCTCAGCTCTGAAGGTATTTTTATGGTCTGATGCAGAACAACCTTGTTACAAACAGCCAACATACCTGTGTCAGGTAGGCGGAGGGGATTGCTGTACTGCACAACATCTCTGCCTCACACAGATGGGAGGTGTAGATTTAAATTATACTGGTTATAACATTTTTGTGTTTGGTTCATCATATCATGAATTGTTAGGTAACAGTGCTGCCCAGAGATGGAATACACCTTAATATGTCTTATCCCCAATCTAAGGATTTGTTTCTTTGATTTCCAAGTAGTTAATTTTATTATTTGTTCTTTGACAATAAATACAGAATTAAGACAATGATGTCTGTTGTAATGTGGTCAGAGCATATGTTGAGAATTTGGGTCTGCTTTAATGTATTTACTTAACTTAATGTGCCTTTTAGTAGGAAAAAGTTGGAAAGTTACTTAAATGTTCTTTTTTTAGACTTATTTACATCTCTCCACCCTCTTCTGCAAATAAGCCATACTAACATTACATAACTCATCACGCACCGATGAACTGTTGAATTTGGGATTACCCTGTAAGTATAAACCTGTTCTAATCAGAAAGAGCCAATCAGCACTGAGAAACAGACTCTGATAGATACCAGCTGCCATGTTAAACCAGTGAAGCCACGAGTGCTCAGTAAAGCTCCACCCCTCTGAAGTGAAATGCCAGCGTAAGTGTTGCCCCTGTCTCACTGGGGTCACCCTCACCATGCGCGGGGTCACCCTCACCATGCGCAGGGTCACCCTCACCTGCAGAGGGGCTGCCACACAAACGCTTGTAAAAGCACTTATAAATATTGATGGTGGTGGTGGCAACATTGACCCTGAAGATTAGCCCCAAATGTTATTCTTCAGAGAACAAATAAAATCGTGGTTATGGCCAGCCTGGTCTATGTGGGGGGGGGGGGAGCGGCTAACTGCTCAGGCGTAAAAAAAACACAGCCATTTACAAGCACCCTGTCTACGCCTCCCTCCCTCCAAAGTGCTTCACTCAGGCTGAAACGCAGCCAGGGAGAAAAAATACTGGATACTGGAATATTATGGGAAAAAAAAAAATGTTCATCTTGGACTGTGGTCTGGGTCATTGCATTAACCTCCATCTAGCCCCGTTTCTAATGCAGTGTGGAGAACACAACCCAGTCGGCTAATTGAGTGGTCGTGTTAACACATCTGACTCTGCATGCATTTGCTGTTTTTTAAAATGATGTCTGAGCCACACTGTGGTTCACCAAGTGTCAGCACGGTTTGGGAGAGGAAGCTTGTGCAGTCTAGTCAACCTTAAAGAGGGACGTGTATGTGTGAGACATGTACCGGGTGTAACAGCAATGACTTGGGAATGACATGATCAAGTGCTGCAGTGAACTCAGCAGTAAAAGCCTGACAGGATGAGTGTGTGTGCATATCTGGGCAGGTGATGCTTAACTCTGAGTAGATCCAATGTAATGACAGGTTAACCATGTTGCAGTCCCAGCACAGAACAACACATACAGTCAAACAAACAGAATAATATACAGCTCAGTTTCTCCAAAGCACTGTAAAACACAGATCATCTTTAAACAGTAGAGAGGGTATTACACTGAACTCTTACATCTAAGAGTATCTTAGTGGATTCGCCTGTGGTAACCTCCAACTAAACAGCAAGGGTGTATGGTTTGTCCTCATGATGATCTGAAGTGTGTTGTTTTGTAAGACATTTCCAACTTTATTACCTGGAGTGGCTTTTAAAATTTAAGCCACATTTTTTGTCAATTGTGATTTTCACCCCAATCGAAATTTGTCCTCCACATTTACCCATCTGTGCAGTCAGAACACACACACACACACTAGTGATCACTAGGGGGCTGTGGTGCACACGTGCCCAGAGCGGTGGGCAGCCCTAGCCCGGCACCCGGGGAGCAGTTGGGGTTAGGTGCCTTGCTCAAGGGCACCTCACCTCAGTCATGGCCTTAGGCCTGGGAATCGAACCCATGACCGTCCGGTCACAAGACCGGTTCCCTAACCACCAGACCATTTTCTTCCAGGTCTTCCAAAATCTCTAATGAGCAGATCGTATTGGACAAATTGGACATTTTGAATCAGAGAACAGAAACTGGTTTCTTTCTGTAGCAGGTAAGTTCAGGCCCCCAGCGTAGTGGAGCAACACACCTGACTCCAATTACTCTGAGGTAATCTCCTAGGTGCACACATACAGTACTTGTTTCAGTAATGATCCTGACTGTAAAAACTACATCTTCAATAACGTCATGGCAAATAAATGCTGTGTGCACTATTTGTTAAATATTTATTGTGATTTAGAAGAACATCTCAACACAAAAATGGTTTCACAAAACGTGTGGAGTTTCAATGTGAAACACAAATTTGAGCTGGTTCCTATCTGGCAGGCCTGGGGTTCTGGTATATTCAGCGTCACTTCCAATCGCGCCATAGTTACAGTACGTGCCTATATGATAGCTTCCATACTGGGGCACTCAGTCAGGGCAAACTGCTCCCTGTTGTCATCAGTACTCACATGACATCAGACCCCAAACGTCTGCAGCATGGACAGTGTTTACGTCTTTGGGGTTTATAGGTCTATGGCGAGACAACAGTCATATCTGTAGTCAAATATGTTCAGAGCTTTAAGCGATACACACATGTGCCACTTCCAACCCCCAAGTCTGTGTTACTGAGTGTGACTGACAGATCAGAGAAGGTTGTAAAAGGCAAATCAATCTGAGTAAAGAAAACAACAGCTTAAGACAGTTAACGTGTCCTGACAGAGGCTCTGACCCAAGGAATGATCTGAAATGCAGTTCATGGCGGCAATCCAAACGAAACGCCAGAATGTTAAGGAAGACAAAATGAAAAGCTCATTTAGGGAGTTCCCCTGTGGCAGGTCTCCGTCAGATCTGCAATGCCAGACTTCACAGTCAGCCTGCCCCATACAGAGTGCTGACATAAGTTTGGCCAACAGAAATCCACCATTGATCAAAATCTAGAATCTAACAGATCTAACACATTTCATAGAGAGTAGTTAGTAGTTAGAGAAGTAGACTTAATTGGGATCAGCCAACAGTATATATTTTCAGAATTCACACATGGCTACAATTTTTATGAACTAAAATGTTTATTTTATTTATTTGTTGGGGGGTGTTAATGCAGTCATAAACTGTAAAAAAAAATCTGTTAAAATCTGTTGCTGACTTGGAAGTTAGCACGGGAGTAATGAGAAACATTTTGGCAGTTTTCTCTCATGCCTGCAGTGATACTGTGGCCAGTGTGTTTAGTGTCATTACGCTGGCCTGTGTGTTCAGCACTCTGTGCTCAGGAATCTACGACAGCGAACATAAACGCCATGTTTGTCCGCTTCTGACCTGTTTATGTTCCCAGTGGGTTCAGTGATGATGTCACCTTGGGCCACTGCTTGGACAGAGTAGTCACACACAGGTAAACGTTCCCAAGTGAGCACAAGAAGAAACAGGTTGCATTGTGGGCCTTGAACAATCCAGCAAGTGTTGCGTCTAACAACCCTGAAGCAACATGATGTCATCTGGCATGTATTTTTGTGAAGACGACGAGCAGAAGAAGTCACAAGCTGCTCCGCTCGCCGTATTTTTTTATGGGTGAATTTCAATATCTTGATAGTTTTAAGGGTTTAAAGGGCAGAGGAGTGAAAATCAGAGGGAGTTAGCAAGAAATGAGAGCAACCACGTGATATTTCATGTTCTCATGTTTCCCCCTGAGAAAGAGAGGGGGCTTACATATAAACAGTGGAACCGCTAGAATGTGCAGGTGTGTTCAGCTGCAGTATTTACCTCAATGTTGCTGTCTGTGTCAGGGTTGGATCCAGGACCGCTCCCCCTGTCACCACTAGAGGGGGAACGCGGGCTCCTGACAGAGCTGGCTCCCGTGGCCGATACAGTATTTCTCTACTCCTTTCCACGTTGGCAACGTTTGGCGTTTCAGGGGAATCTCTTTCCTCTTTTCTAATTTTATTCTGTTTATTCGAATCCTTTATTCCTGCGCCCTATTCTGGCCTCCCTCAAGTTTTCCTTACCCTGTATTACTTCCTATCTTTAAAATTATTTTTCTGGTTCCTTTTCCCCCTGAGCAGGTGGTTCCCTCAGGAGGCTGACGCGTTGTCTTTCCGTGTATTTTTGGTTTTCCCCTTTAGCAAGGTTTCGTTTGGTTTTCCCACACGTCGAGTTTTCCTCCGTGTGTGTGTTTTTGTTTTTCCTTTTCCCCAGCTATATACGCCAGGTGTTATTGCGTGTTTCTTTTGTTATTTATTGCTTTACTTTCGTCTCGTTTCCCGTCTTTGCTACGGAGGTCTCTGTTGTTCATTTTGCGTTGTGGCATTTGAGTCCTTTACCCTCAAAACCCGTGCGAGTAGTCCACCCGGACTGCTCGCCCTGACAGTCTGGAGTTTCATTGGTGGAGCCAAAATTAACTCCACCAAAGAACTACAGGCAGCTTTGCATGTGTATTCTTTCAGTGAAACAAGTCCGTGACTTCCATCTTTTTGCTAAAATATTTCATTTTAATAAACCTTACATTCATTTTGATTGGAATATTTGATTTTAAATTCTAAAGCCAGTTATCTTGTTGACATCCAGTCAATATCCCAAGTCCAATGGCTAAGTGGGGAGATTAAAACAGGAACTTGATCAGTACCAACCGATTCTAGAATCAGAACCCAGAGCCAAGAGGGCAGGACATCCTGCCAGCCAATGAGTGGTTGAAATGCAGTGAAAAGGCGTGGCCTTCTGCCCACTTCACCTGCAGAGAGCCACCAATCACAAGGCACTGGCCAGCTGCCTGTGTCGCCAAGGTAATTTTATTGCCAATGTCTATTTTGATGGTTCACATACATAAATGCAAGTGACCTGTATCTGTTGATAATGTAAATGCATTCGTCCTCCCGAATGGAACACATGCATGTTGACACATTTTGCACTGTAACAAGAAAAAACACATTTGTTAGACAACTTATGTTATTAGAACTTGCAAAATGCAGCATGGGATTTTGCTCTGAAGGACCAAACAGTTCATCAGCTGTACACGATCATGTCGAGAAGGCCACCGCACAGCCAGACAGCTAACCTGTGTTGTGTTTACAGCTACTGAGGACCCATCTGATTCACTGCTCTACTGTTTTGCCACACTGCTGGGGTTCGCTGACAATAGTACAAAACACATGTGTATAGGTAAAAACACACATGAATTCAGATCTGACCATTTATGACACAGACACATACCAATGAATCAGATATGTATCCAATCTAAGAACAAATTTAAAAATGATTCAAGTCTGATATGAAAAGATTTGATTTCTGTAACCACACAGTTCTGAAAAAATGACAAAAGGTCACATTTAGGCAACAAATCAGGTTTGAGTCACTTCTGCTTGGTAATGTAAACATAGCCTTTACTTTCTAGTTCTAAGTTATGCTTATTATTTTGTTCTCTGTAAATAAACCCTGACCAACTACCAGTAAGCCTGACCATCTTTCCAACTCAGGAAAATGATTTAGAAAAACACCAACAAGCAAAATCATTTCACCCACATGGTGCGATCAAAAAAGTGAAATATCAAGAAATACCAAGAGTAGGAAAAAAAAATGCACAAATATATTTTATAAAACATATAACATATTTTGTATTTTATTAAAACAATTTGAATAGTAGGAATGATGGCATGTTCTCCTCTATACCTCTATATGTATAAAACATACATACAGTGTAATAACGCTACAGGTCTTCACCGCAAACCAACACACTTATGTAAATCACTCTGACACCATGAGCTGAAGTGCTCATATTACTGTGGCTTCAGTGATATGTGATGTGTGAAAGGCTATAAAGAGATTCCAGAAGCCCACCCAGCCGCATACAGCTGTGGTGCCCTCATTCTACATGACCTCATCGCTTTGCTCAGTCTCTTCTCTTACATCCTAATGAACTGGACCCTCAGGGAACCAACTTTATTGCTCAGGGACAAAGGGAATTCAGCTCCATCAGTGCCCGTCTCTTACAAATGAGGCTTGACTGGTCTGGTATATAACTGGACTGGTATATAACTGCACTGGTATATAACTGCACTGGTATATAACTGGTCTGGTATATAACTGGTCTGGTATATAACTGCACTGGTATATAACTGGTCTGGTATATAACTGGACTGGTATATAACTGGTCTGGTATATAACTGGTCTGGTATATAACTGCACTGGTATATAACTGCACTGGTATATAACTGGTCTGGTATATAACTGGTCTGGTATATAACTGCACTGGTATATAACTGTACTGGTATATAACTGGTCTGGTATATAACTGGTCTGGTATATAACTGTACACTGGTATATAACTGGTCTGGTATATAACTGGTCTGGTATATAACTGCACTGGTATATAACTGTACTGGTATATAACTGGTCTGGTATATAACTGGTCTGGTATATAACTGGACTGGTATATAACTGGACTGGTATATAACTGCACTGGTATATAACTGGTCTGGTATATAACTGTACTGGTATATAACTGGACTGGTATATAACTGTACTGGTATATAACTGGACTGGTATATAACTGTACTGGTATATAACTGGTCTGGTATATAACTGTACTGGTATATAACTGGACTGGTATATAACTGGACTGGTATGAAATTGCGCAGGTTTATTACTAACTTGCTGTGTTTTAAGAGTGCCTTAAACACAGTGCAATCTATGCTGTCACAACACAAACATTCAGTGGTGAACTAGGACCTGGATTTAATCAAATCAACCAAGAGTTCCTCTCTTGATTTGTCTATAAAGTTGTCAATAAACTAGTTGTCTTTAAATCCAGTTTAACATTTCTGAGACCCATTTGAGTACATTTTGTGGCCACGTAAACCCAATTAAAAAACAAAACAAAACAACAGCTTGTTCAATTGAGCAGCATCCTGTCTTCTACTGGGATGGTGGCCACCATAACAGGTCATGTGTTCTTTGTTCTGTTATTGTAAACAAGGCAAAGCAAAAATGGGTAAAAAAAAAAAAGGTGGTAAACCAAACAGGAGAGTTCATTCTGTAGTCATCACTAATGATCGACGTGTCCAGGGGTGCAGAGTAGCAGTGTGAGCAAAGCTGATGTGTGTGTTTTGTTTGTTTCTAAAGCTTTATTGCACGCAAGGCTGTCTGCAAACGTCCCTGCGGGATCTATAAACCTACCACAAGTTTCAGTATATCTGAAATACACAGAGCCACTCTAAGAATTCTCATGATGTAACTTTGGGAAGAGACTGTATTAAAACTAGTATTAAAAAAACAGTGATACAGCTTAATATATTTAGACAATGCTAATGATTTGACCCATTTTGACGATCCCAGTTGGGTGAGGAAGATTTAAAAGATCCAGTTCACCATGATTCGTGTGTGTGTGTGTGCGTGTGTGTTGAGGTGAGGGCATTACTCAAGTATCATGTCGCAAATTCCACAAACATCTGTTTAAGATCTGCTTCGCATGTGTTTTAGCCCGCAAAACCTTAAACGCAGAAAAAAAGGTGCTCGAACGACAGAATCATCACTTCTTCCTCACGCGTAAACCCGAGATCGAAAAAGGCGCAGTCAATAAGTGGCGTCTGTGAGTAACAGATCGGGTAGTGCGTCTCATGAGGGCAGGTTACTGCGGTTGCACCTGTTAACACTAAGTGTTAAAGCACAGCGGCTCCACGAGGAATTACAAAAAACAACATTCAAGCTAAATGTAAAATCTCGCGGCCAAAAAAAAAGACATTGGTGAGCACGCTACTTTTTTTGGGGGGGGGGAAACATAAATAAAACAGTTCGTATGCGTTATTACTTATATAATGATGTACAACTCCACGTTTAGTGAGGGGAATTTCTCCACCATGCTGCGGTTTAAGTAAACTGTGTACGTTGTGTAGCTTCAATACTAAACAACGCGTGCATCTGGTTAATCAAAGGGTCGTAAGCTAGTGTCCACGTACATAAAAACAACAGAGTCCTCTTACCCGTTTGTAGCATCCCGGATCCGATGTCCATTTCGGGCAAATCAGTTGGTCCACTTACAGTTGGACTTGAGCTCATGCTTCTAATGAAACCAAACACGAAACTTGCTGTGAAGATATGTTTAAACAACATAGTCAGTGTGTCTAAAAACAGAGCAAACTTTTTGGATAAAGTCCTTGCGTAAAAGGGTAACGGGCTATCCACGAGCGTAAGGCATCTCCCGGCTCCGCTGTTTTAATTTGGCACTGCGCGTCCCGAACGAATTATTATGGTTTTGCGAACATGGATAGAAACATGAGCTTAGTAACGTATCTTCAGAGATCCTCAGTAAAGCACTTTTTGTAATGTGTTTAGGTCCTACAAGCTATCCGAGCACCTTTTCGGTTATCGAGCTTGCCTTTGCGCAGTGCGCTCATTCTGTGATGCTGCCTTCAGTTTACTATGCCACATGGATCTCCGCCCAGTTCCTCCTTCAGGCCAATAAGCAGCCTGTCCGCGAGGATCCTACACCCACCCCAGACGAAATCAGCTGTCTTCACGACTTTCTACTATGAAACCTTAGGAACAAGAAAAACAAAATCAGCAGTTTCCTACAAACTTTGTTAAAACAGGTATAAAGACATTCTACCAAATGAATGAGATTCTTAAAATTTTTATTTTTATATATTTTCAGTTCAGCGATACAAAATGGAAACGGGTGGTAATGAAACAGACAGTGAGTGACCAGTCGTGATGACTGATCTACTCAGAACAATGAAGTCAATCCCGTGCGCTTCTGTGGCCTGAAAGTTATTCTCCATTTTGTTTAACATCTCTTTTACAACAATTGCAGACTTTAAGTTTACTTATTTATTTCCACAAATGTGTGGTAATTTATTAAAGATTTCATAAAAAGCCATCATTGAAATAATCAAAAATAAAAATTCGAATTAAAAATGAAAGTAAATTATTTTGAACATGCACATATGCCATCATAACATGCAGACGTGTCCAAGTTAAAGGTCAGCGGGATAAGGTATGATGTGAAGAGACGAAGTGGTGCTGCATTAAATATGGCACCAGGCAGAAAGTTTTATTATAATATTTACTTCTATTTATTTACTTTTTTTTCCTTCATTCCTTCTTTTTTTTGGAAGGGTTGTCTATGGCAGTCACTCACACATTGGGTGCACAGTTCTGATCTCTCCACTGAAAAGGAGATTTGGGGGAAATTTAGTAGTCAAAGGTCACTGGAGCCTCATGTACACATTTGAATTGTACACAGAACCTTTGGGTTAATGTAAAGACCAAAAAAAGAGCCACTTCTGTTCTCAGGGCAGGACAATGGCATGAGGCCTCAGATGTGCACACGCAGCACTATATCACACATGCCGTTGATTACTGCACGTCCTGTGTCGTGTGACCTGAAACGACCCCTCTCTGTCCTACTCAGCCTAGTCACGGGTCTGCGGGACCTGGGAGGGGAAACTACACTGAACGAGGAGCAGTTGTGAAGTGTGATCTCATTGCATAGCCCTGCTGCCCTTATCTCAACAGTCGAGTCATCCCTGGACCTACAGTACAACACCACGCTTGTCCTACAAATGCCACCTACATCACAAAAACACACTTTTTGCTTTATCAGACGACACAGCGTGGAGAGACCCATGAAGAAGCTTCTGTAGCCACTACAAAGTGTTTAGCAATTCATACCAGCTTTGATATCTGTGATCATAAAAGTATTTACATGACATTTCTGAGATATACGCATATGTCTGTCAAATCATTAGGAAACATTTTAGGAATCTAAATAATATTCTCATCCCCATCAATAATTTCATCCCCATCTAATGCATGGGGTGTCACCAGAAAGAGAAGAGTTCATCATGATAAAGGTAAAAGTATTACACCATGGGCTCTAAGTTTTGTCATTTTACACCAACAACCAACATTTGGACGCCCAAATTCATGCATTCAGTTCTGCTATATCATTCAGATTTACTGATCATTTCAATGGCATTAAGACTTCTACTTATCATACATTTGCTTTCTCAAGCCACATTATCTTCTTTGCATTACAACAATTTCCATTTTTAATAAATTCTCTGAAATACTCGCTCACATCTCAAATACTTTCACACAAACAAAGCGCTTAAATTGTTCCATCCAAGTCCTTTCTATATTCTCTTTTGTGCAATGTATTAAACTCTATCCTCATAACATGCTATGGTACATACAGGAAACAAATAGCAGTGACATCTACCTACAGTGTACAGTATCTAGAATGAGCCTTTTATAGGTTAGAATGCCTCTTAACACATCCTAACCTTACAGCAATACATCTCAAAGGTTAGGCACTTGGTATTTGAATACTTGAGTGTAATACAGTAAAAAAGAGGAGAGACCTTACAGGACGACCAGCTACACTCGCTGTGTACAAGGTACAAAAAAAAAGGAACACTGAGAAGATTATCCGTCTACCACAGCTCAATATAAAACTAACAATTTGGCCTGTTTAGATGGTGGAAGCTGTTCACTGGTGCCACTTCAAAGAAGAAGAGACAGCAGAAAACAGCAGTAAAACCAGTAATACTTAGAAAGAACTTTCTAGACAAAACTCGGCTTCCTCCATGACGGTAAGGACTGAAAAGGCGAAGGGGTCGGGCGGATGCCGACACCCGTCTGGGCCGGAGTGGTGCAGAACACTCGTGCCTCTGCGGTTCCTTTGCAGCTTGTGCTTCTGGGCCCTTTTGCTCGTTGTCTTGGTGGAATTTGGAGTAGCCACAGCCGAAGTGATGCCCTGGGGTGGAGCCCTGGGGTGGAGCCCTGGGGTGGAGTCCAGGGGTGGAGTCCAGGGGTGGAGTCCAGGGGTGGAGCCCAGGGGTGGAGCCCAGGGGTGGAGCCCTGGCGTGGAGCCCAGGGGTGGAGCCCTGGCGTGGAGCCCAGGGGTGGAGCCCTGCTGACGTGACTCTGGAGAGTGGAGAGCACTGCTCTGTAACGGCGCACTCATAGCTCAACTATCTCCTCTCAATCGTGCGTCCGGCCGGAGCGCGGCTCGGGTTAGCAGGCGGCCCGCATCACGCTCTCTTTACAAATTGATCAGAAAACCAACTTCGCCACTGAACAAGAAGGAATGTCATAGCACAGTCGAAACACACTGGGCCCTCTTAGAGAATAAATGATTAAGGACTCATTTAACATTCTTCAATCCCCCCTTTTTCACACTACTTTCACACTAGTACACAGGCATGAGCCTTGTACTGCCATCTTGGAGGGAAAATGACATACCTTATCCTGTCCTTGACAAAGGTCTGAGGAGGATGTCACTATGCTAGCACCAGTCATCTTTCTCCATCTCTGGGTAGCTGGGGGAAATCCTGGCATTGGCCCCCGGGGCTGCACTCACGCCCAGGGTGAAGTGGTATCCGTTGGGGACTCCACTCCGGCTCTGTGGATGCAGCGTGGACGAGCTGCCAAACCCAGATGATATGTGGGAGGTGGAGGCCGTGGTCCTTGGGGAGCGGACGGAGCCATAACTGCTCAAGGCGTCCTGGAAGTCCTCCGCCTCCGACAGGTGGGGGTCTCGCTGCAGTGGGCCCAGGTTGGGGTCCGAGCAAATCCGGGTGACGGGCATAGGGGAGTGGTGGGCGTTGCCGCTCAGGAGGGCGTCGTGCTCCGATTGGCCTCGGCTGAGGCGGGTGTGGCCAGCGCCGGAGCCTGAAAAGCATGTAGCACTGAACTGCACTGGGGAGGAATTGGCAGTCTTGTAGGCCACAGACGGCCTCGGGGTGAGTGGGGTCTGCGGGAGCTGCCGACGCCCCCGACACAGCGTGCTAGAGCCTGAAGTAAAGGTACCTCCGCCCTTAGCTGAGGTAACGCCCTGCAGCACAACACACAGCACAGCAGCACACGAGTCACACAACAGATTAAGAAACGCATGACGGAGCAGCTGACACAAGAGATGCTGTAAGAGAGAGAGACTGAGTACGATCTAAAGAACACTGACAGAGAAGCAATGTGATGAATTAAAAACAGACAGAATTAAATGGTTGCAGATTTATAGAAAGACTGACAATAATGGTGGAGAGAGAGAGAGAGAGACAGAGATGGAGAGAGAGAGACAGAGATGGAGAGAGAGAGAATGAGACTCCGAGATTAACCGACCGGTTTCAGTCTGTTGGTCTCGTGTGGATCTCCAGGCGATGCGGACCTACTCGGCCCAGGTGATTGGCTGTGGCAGTGCTCGCGGCTACCATAGCGATCACAGGAGTAGTAGCGCTGCTTCCTGTCAGCTGCTGATTGGTGCTTCCTCTCGTGAGAGCGGCCGCGGTCTCTCTCCCTCTCGTGCGCCCATTCCCGGGGCGGCAGCTTACTGCTGGGCTCCACTGGCGTATCTAACACAAGAACATCACTCGTCAGAGCTGCTGCTATGTTAGTGCGGATGGCCTGAAGCTCCAGAAGAAGCTCAACACACAGTTATATTCTCTCTGCAAACGTGAACTGCACAGTGCAGATGTGCGAGTGTCCAGGCTGTCCTGCTGCGTCCATCAGTCACTCGGCAGAACGGACATTCTCTCTTCCCGTTGACCCTCACAGACACCTCCATAAATTTGGGAGCTGTGTCTGTACAACTGTGCGCCAGACCCTTTGATCTAAGAGAGGAGCGATGACTGTTAGCTACCCACTTCTAACCCAGGATCCTTAATCAGATCTGGCTGAGCAGGTCTCTTCTTTTAGCCGGAGAACAGGGCACTCAAAGAAACAAAAAATAAAGAATATCAAATCCCTGTAAAAGCCGATTTTCTTTCATGGGTCTGTGAGTCTCCCTCAGGCAGAGTGTTGCCTCTGTAAGTCCTACAGCAAATCTCTTTGGGAAGCAGAACTAGCCGCCTCTACAACCCAATCCCCATAATCCCATACAGAGTTTCATTCACTGAGCTATGCAGGAGAGACCAGGCTTCATCCACAAAGACTGGAGGTTATAGTGTATACATGCTTTACTTTTTTAAAAGTTACAGCCAACTTTTATGTATAGCACAAACCTCCAGCACAATAATATTGGGAGGAGTTTGCACACACCCAGCCATAGACCATGGCTTGCTTGTCTCTCTCTGTCTGTGTCTCTGTCTCTCTCTGTGTCTCTGTCTCTCTCTGTGTCTCTGTCTCTCTCTCCTACTCACCAATAAGCATGTTGGCTAGTATGTGTGCTAAAATAGGACCGACCTATGCAAACGTCTTTGTTGGATTTTATGAGAAGCATTTGTTGAGGGATATTCTAGACTGGCACCCACAGTATTCCTGAGATACACTGATGGACCCTCATTCCGCATAGAATCCATACCTTCCCCATAGCTGCTACGACTTGCGCACATGTGCAGTGGGAAAGGTGTGCATATATATATATATATATATATATATATATATATATATATATATATATATATATATATATAGAGAGAGAGAGAGAGAGAGAGAGCATTAGCATATAAACCTTTAGCACCAACCCTTATATATCAGCTGCTAAACAATATTTCCTTAGTATCTAAAGTGTTTAAAACTAATCTGCCACTCCAGATATGTCCCGATATGCCCAGATATGCCCAGATATGTCCCGATATGCCCAGATATGTCCAGATATGTCCCGATATGCCCAGATATGCCCAGATATGTCCCGATATGCCCAGATATGCCCAGATATGTCCAGATATGCCCAGATATGCCCAGATATGTCCAGATATGTCCAGATATGTCCCGATATGCCCAGATATGCCCAGATATGTCCCGATATGCCCAGATATGTCCAGATATGTCCAGATATGCAGGCACAAACTATATATATTCCTATCCTTTCCATGTGTGTGTGTGTGTGTGTGTGTGTGTGTGTGTGTGTGTGTGTGTGTGTGTGTGTGTGTGTGTGTGTGTGTGTGTGTGTGTGTGTGTGTGTGTGTGTGTGTGTGTGTGTGTGTGTGTGTGTGTGTGTGTGTGTGTGCAGGCATGAGTCATCTTACCCACAGACCCTTGCTGCTCCTCACTGATAGCTCGGTCCAGGGACTTGTGCTTCTTGTCTCTACGGCGGTGACAGCGGTGGTGGTGGTGGTGGTGGTGGTGGTGGTCCCTGTCATGGTTGGAGGTGTGGTGGTCCCTGTCATGGGCGGAGGTGGGCTCAGGGGCCAGCGGTAGGCGCTCCAGCGCATACTCCCCCAGTCTCACCTCCTGCCCTCCGCCATGGGGAGCCACAGAGGAGGCCGAGCGTCTCATGGGACTGCCGTCTAGGATGGGCTTGACGGGGACACAGAGGGCGTGACAGTGAGTGGACGCAGGACAGACGAGGACACCTCCGAAACTCAACGGCACGACAGTCGGAGAAATGGATCATCATAACCACCAGTTACAATGAGCACACCGCAGTGACCGGACACTGGACACACGTTGACTTGTTGGAGCAATGCGCAGTCCACGCTTATGACTGGAAACACACACACACACACACACACACACACACACACACACACACACACACACACACAAACATACACACACACATCCTGAAGGGGGTACACTGCCATGGGCCGATGCAAACACTCTGTCGTTTGAATGTTGTCATCGAGATGCTTCTCAACATTCATGAATGAACTCCAGGAATAGTTGCTAATAGAACTATCCAAACCAAGCAGCAACCAAAGCATGACAAAAGAATCGATCAGGCCTTTATAAGAGAATAGAGATTATGTTATCTACAGAATAAAGCATAGGCTGTGTGGTGTGCCGCCTTTATAAGAGAATAGAGATTATGTTATCTACAGAATAAAGCATAGGCTGTATGGTGTGCCGCCTTTATAAGAGAATAGAGTTTATGTTATCTACAGAATAAAGCATAGGCTGTATGGTGTGCCGCCTTTATAAGAGAAGAGAGATTATGTTATCTACAGAATAAAGCATAGGCTGTATGGTGTGCCGCCTTTATAAGAGAATTATAAGAGAAGAGAGATTATGTTATCTACAGAATAAAGCATAGGCTGTATGGTGTGCTGCCTTTATAAGAGAATAGAGTTTATGTTATCTACAGAATAAAGCATAGGCTGTGTGGTGTGCCGCCTTTATAAGAGAATAGAGATTATGTTATCTACAGAATAAAGCATAGGCTGTATGGTGTGCCGCCTTTATAAGAGAAGAGAGATTATGTTATCTACAGAATAAAGCATAGGCTGTATGGTGTGCCGCCTTTATAAGAGAAGAGAGATTATGTTATCTACAGAATAAAGCATAGGCTGTATGGTGTGCCGCCTTTATAAGAGAATAGAGATTATGTTATCTACAGAATAAAGCATAGGCTGTGTGGTGTGCCGCCTTTATAAGAGAAGAGAGATTATGTTATCTACAGAATAAAGCATAGGCTGTATGGTGTGCCGCCTTTATAAGAGAATAGAGATTATGTTATCTACAGAATAAAGCATAGGCTGTATGGTGTGCCGCCTTTATAAGAGAATAGAGATTATGTTATCTACAGAATAAAGCATAGGCTGTATGGTGTGCCGCCTTTATAAGAGAAGAGAGATTATGTTATCTACAGAATAAAGCATAGGCTGTATGGTGTGCCGCTCAACTCTTTGGAGTTGCTGGTCAGTGCTTGGTGAAAACAATAGATTAGTCAATGGCTCATCAAAACTGTCTGAGACAAACCGACTCACTGGTGCCACCTGGTGGCTGAAGCTTTCGAGACAGAAGCTGTGGAGACCCTCCTCCCACATCCTTGCCAAAAAGCTACTGTATCACTTATGAGTGATACTGCTGCCATGAGCCCCTCCTTAGGTTTTAGTCCCCTCTAGTCTAACCTTTGTCTCCGTCAGTTTGAGGTTGAACGTCCAACCTCCGACAGGTGTAAACAAATACAGATATATGCTAATGCTAACCAAGCTGATAAACTGTAGGACAGATATATGTTTTCTCAGTTAACGTAGATCCTCTGTAACCTCATATCAGCCACTGTAACTGATGATAGTGTGAGGCAAGGATGTGGGAAGAAAGTTATGCATCATTATAACCACCTGAACAGAATGCACAATGGTGTACTACTAAGATGCATACACACACACACACACACACACACACACAGCACACACACACACAAACACACACATCCCACCCCAAAAAAGCAAAATAGCTTTTTCATGTGACAATATATGATGATTGGATATAAGATACTGGTACCAAATAATCAACATACTGACAAGAAATATATTTGTTATGTTTAACCTGAGCAAAACCCTGTAATAACCTGAAAGATCACTGACTGAATGGTTAGAGAACACACAGGCCAACACAGAAATGAGAGGCACGTGGCTGACACTGATAGGGTGAGGGAGAGAGAGAGAGAGAGAGAGAGAGAGAGAGAGAGAGCAGAGAGAGAGAGAGAGAGAGATGAGATAGAGTGAGAGAGAGAGAGAGCAGATGAGTTAGAGTGAGAGAGAGAGCAGATGAGTTAGGGTGAGTGAGAGAGAGAGAGCAGAAGAGTTAGGGTGAGAGAGAGAGAGCAGATGAGTTAGGGTGAGAGAGAGAGAGCAGATGAGTTAGGGTGAGAGAGAGAGAGCAGATGAGTTAGAGTGAGAGAGAGAGAGCAGATGAGTTAGAGTGAGAGAGAGAGAGCAGATGAGTAGAGAGAGAGAGAGAGAGAGCAGATGAGTTAGAGTGAGAGAGAGAGAGCAGATGAGTTAGAGAGAGAGAGAGAGAGAGCAGAAGAGTTAGAGAGAGAGAGAGAGAGCAGAAGAGTTAGAGTGAGAGAGAGCAGATGAGTTAGAGTGAGAGAGAGAGAGCAGATGAGTTAGAGTGAGAGAGAGAGCAGATAAGTTAGGGTGAGAGAGAGAGATCAGATGAGTTAGGGTGAGAGAGAGAGAGCAAAAGAGTTAGAGTGAGAGAGAGAGAGAGAGAGCAGATGAGTTAGAGTGAGAGAGAGAGAGCAGATGAGTTAGAGTGAGAGAGAGAGAGCAGATGAGTTAGAGTGAGAGAGAGAGAGCAAAAGAGTTAGAGTGAGAGAGAGAGAGCAGAAGAGTTAGGGTGAGAGAGAGAGAGCAAAAGAGTTAGAGTGAGAGAGAGAGAGCAGATGAGTTAGAGTGAGAGAGAGAGAGCAGATGAGTTAGGGTGAGAGAGAGAGAGCAGATGAGTTAGGGTGAGAGAGAGAGAGAGAGCAGATGAGTTAGAGTGAGAGAGAGAGAGAGCAGATGAGTTAGGGTGAGAGAGAGAGAGCAGATGAGTTAGAGAGTGAGAGAGAGAGAGAGAGAGCAGATGAGTTAGAGTGAGAGAGAGAGAGCAGATGAGTTAGGGTGAGAGAGAGAGAGCAGATGAGTTAGAGTGAGACCATAAGAGAGAGTTAAAGAGACATTGAAAGAGAAAGAGAGAGAGTGAGAAGTTAAAAGACAGAGGGCTATAGAGAGCGAAAGAGAGGGGATCAGAACAGTTGTACATACTGCTAGGTACGTCCCCGTGGTGTGGCGTGATTGGCTCCGCTGTGGGACAGGAAGAGGACACACAGGTGAGGAGAGCAGGGGACGGAGACACACAGCCGACATGGACAGACACAGCATCAGAGCGAGGGCATGGGAGGGGCCTGACCACAGGCGCAGGAGGACATGGGAGGGGCCTGTGATGGGGCTAGGGAAACGCTAGGGATGTGGGCGGGGTCAAAGCAGAGAGAAGACAGGGATGATGCAGTGATAGAAGGGGACAAAGTATGAAAAGACAGATAGAGGACAACACAAGACATGGCACAAGAGAAGACGCGAACAGAAGAGAGGGGAAGATGATGAAGGATGAAAGGAGGGGAGGAAGAATACAAAACACTGGACAGAGAAGATGGGTGGACAGGAATTTGAGACACACCAAGACAAGGACAGACAAAGAAAAAGACAGAACAGACAAGAGGAGACACAGCACAACACCAAACAATACAAATGTCAAATGATCAGAGAGACTCCGATGGCAGGGCAGACCGTTACAGGCCTCTGATGTGTGCACACTTTATAAAAAAAAAAAGATTTTAATAAATGGAACATGAAAAAGGAAAATGCATCAGAAAAAAGAACAAGAGACCAACGCGTGAACAGAAAGGGTTTCATTACCCGGGAATGAAATGAGTAGAATTTTGTATGAAACAATAAATCAGAGAAAAATTCTCTGAGCAGTCACACTCTGATAAGTAGACAAAGAAAGAATATATGGCAAAAAAATGAACTGCATGAAAAATGTTAAAGTATTGTGAATATAATTAATCAGGTATGTTAAAACAGGAAAAACGAAACAAAGCAAAAATCATGAATGTAAAATATGATCTGAGTATACAAAAAAAGTAAAAGTAAAAGTACAAGTGTAAAAGTACTATAACTCCCACCCTTCCCAGCACCCACCTATAGGGTTAGTGTAAGTGCTAAGGGTGCCGTTGCATGTAATCCATGTGGTGAGCTGGTGTGTGCAGGAATGCTGAGGGTCATATGGCGTAGTGATGAGTGGGGAACGTAAGAGGACGCTACACGTCCTGGTGTGTGCAGGAATGCTGAGGGTCATATGGCGTAGTGATGAGTGAGGAACGTAAGAGGACGCTACACGTCCTGGTGTGTGCAGGAATGCTGAGGGTCATATGGCGTAGTGATGAGTGAGGACGGAAACGTAACGCCCTGGTGTGTGCAGGAATGGAGGGTCATATGGCGTAGTGATGAGTGAGGAACACGTCCTGGTGTGTGCAGGAATGCCGAGGGTCATATGGCGTAGTGATGAGTGAGGAACGTAAGAGGACGCTACACGTCCTGGTGTGTGCAGGAATGCCGAGGGTCATATGGCGTAGTGATGAGTGAGGAACGGTAAGAGGACGCTACACGTCCTGGTGTGTGCAGGAATGCCGAGGGTCATATGGCGTAGTGATGAGTGAGGAACGTAAGAGGACGCTACACGTCCTGGTGTGTGCAGGAATGCCGAGGGTCATATGGCGTAGTGATGAGTGAGGAACGTAAGAGGACGCTACACGTCCTGGTGTGTGCAGGAATGCCGAGGGTCATATGGCGTAGTGATGATGAGTGAATGCTGAGGGTCATATGGCGTAGTGATGAGTGAGGAACGTAAGAGGACGCTACACGTCCTGGTGTGTGCAGGAACGTAAGAGGACGCTACACGTCCTGGTGTGTGCAGGAATGCCGAGGGTCATATGGCGTAGTGATGAGTGAGGAACGTAAGAGACGCTACACGTCCTGGTGTGTGCAGGAATGCCGAGGGTCATATGCACTTCCTGGTGTGTGCAGGAATGCCGAGGGTCCGTGTGCAGGAATGCCTGGGGTGCAGGAATGCCGAGGGTGATAGTGATGAGTGAGGGAACGTAAGAGGACGCTACACGCCCTGGTGTGTGCAGGAATGCTGGGGGTCAACACGTCCTGGTGTGTGCAGGAATGCCGAGGGTCATATGGCGTAGTGATGAGTGAGGAACGTAAGAGGACGCTACACGTCCTGGTGTGTGCAGGAATGCTGAGGGTCATATGGCGTAGTGATGAGTGAGGAACGTAAGAGGCCGCTACACGTCCTGGTGTGTGCAGGAATGCCGAGGGTCATATGGCGTAGTGATGAGTGAGGAACGTAAAGGAGGACGCATATGGCGAATGATGAGTGAGGACGTCCTGGTGTGTGCAGGAATGCCGAGGGTCATATGGCGTAGTGATGAGTGAGGAACGTAAGAGGACGCTACACGTCCTGGTGTGTGCAGGAATGCCGAGGGTCATATGGTGTAGCGATGAGTGAGGAACATAAGAGGATGCTACACTTCCTGGTGTGTGCAGGAATGCCGAGGGTCATATGGTGTAGTGATGAGCGTAGTGATGAGTAAGCTGAGAGTCATATGGTGTAGTGATGAGGGTCATATGGTGTATGGTGTAGTGATGAGTGTAGTGATGAGTGAGAGGCTTACCTGGTAGCCCGTACTAAGTCTGGGCATAGAAGCTGCCCTTGCTTGCCCCCCCAGTGTGGAGGAAGACGCTACATCAGAACCATTCTCCATATTTGCCATCTCTACTATTTCCTGTACAGCGTTCAGAAGCACAGACAGACACACAGATACACATACATCACATTCATAACACAGAGATATTTACACGCAGTGTGCTTCGACAAAGACACAAATGTGTGACGAAAGATGAGCAAGAATAAAAAACTAGATTTTAAAAGAAGCAAAGACTGACAATTCCTCTAATTCAGTCAGACCTGCTGTCTTTATCTTGAAGACCATGTTTAGGTCCCGTTAGCTGAGAGCAGAGGCAGGTGTGGACATACTCTTATTTTAGGAGGACATATGCTTACTCAAGTCCAGTTGGTTGGTTCTGATGGTTCTTGTTTATGCTATTGTCACATGTTAGGAAACTAATCTCACCTTTGTGAGTGCTTCCCAATATTGCTAGAGATATTGTTTTATTTTTCCCTGCTGGCAAAACACTCAAAGAGCATCATTTAGAAATCTGCAAATCTCATAAAGGGGTTTGCATGGCTGGTGTGTGAGGAGACCAAACACAACTCTGCTCTTTGCTTCTCCACTGGTGTAAAAGTGTTGAGCTCATCTGACTGGTGGGAACACACAACCTGTGCATGTGAACCACCACCAACAGGCCACCCTCTCTAACGCACCACCGATACCATTTCACATCAACTGATGCTTCCACGCAAGAGCCCCACATTGTGCATAGAGGATCAGAGGAGTTGCACAGAAAAGAGAATAATGATTCTGAAAGAACCACAATGACCTGTGGTGTCCCTGTGGTTCGATTCTCACTCTTCCTCTTGGTTCAGTCTTACAAGACTGTGGACTACCACAGAAACGCAGACGCCATTTTACACATTTACTTCTGAGCAAATCTTTCCAAACAACTACTGTTCCATCGATTCACTCTGTGCGTTGAGCACGACACTAACCTGAAGGGTAAAATGTTCTACACCTGATTCAAGATCAAACAGAGAGACCATATAATTGGGAACAGTAAAGACATACACAGGATCAGTTAGTACATCTGCATGTTATCACCTAAAGAACATTAACGAGCGATTTCTTGACTAAATCAGACCTAGAGAAAGTCACCAATGCTTTTATTTCTAGCAGGAGTGATTACTGTAACGGTCTCTTAAGAGACCATTACCCAAAAAGG
>JAGXOD010000008.1:1765000-1970000 GCA_020368025.1 Brachyhypopomus occidentalis
AGGGGAAACACACACACACACACACACACACACAACCTAAAGCCCAGAGCAAAGAACCATGAAGGGGAAAAACACACACACACACACACACACACACACAACCTAAAGCCCAGGGCTAAGAACCATGAAGGAGAAATACACACACACACACACACACACACGTGACCCACACACTGCCAAATGAACTTTATGCAGATATACTGATACACACTTGAGTTTACTGGAGGAAATAAGGAGATGAGGAGCAGAGAGACGGTGAGGGGGATGGTGGGGTTTGTGTGATGGGGGCTTTAAGCACAGAGACACAGAGCAGCCTCATCCCTGCACTGCCTGCGTTTTAACATGGGCCTGCCGGAGACGACACGTCTCCACAACAAACAGGGCGGAAAGAAGAAACGCAAATGTGGGAGGCATGAGTGGGGGGTGCAGGTCCTGCTCCAGTGAACACGGCTACACCGAGCTTCCTTTTCCTTTCCTACCTACTGTTTTGCAAACACACACACACACACACACAAACACACACACACCCTTGGAGAGTTGCCTGGAAGACAGATGCTTATAGCTCTACACTCTGACACTATTCATCCAGACAGCTGGAAGACAGTGAGGAAGCTCGGTCACTAAAGGCTGTTCCTCAGTGGCCCAGGAGAGGGGGAGGCTGGGGACTCAGACTGAGACAGACGCCACCTGACTGAACAGCCTGGTCCTGTAGCTACAGCTGCTCCTCAATCTAACAGCCTGGTCCTGTAGCTACAGCTGCTCCTCAAACAGCCTGGTCCTGTAGCTACAGCTGCTCCTCAAACAGCCTGGTCCTGTAGCTACAGCTGTTCCTCAATCTAACAGCCTGGTCCTGTAGCTACAGCTGCTCCTCAATCTAACAGCCTGGTCCTGTAGCTACAGCTGCTCCTCAAACAGCCTGGTCCTGTAGCTACAGCTGTTCCTCAATCTAACAGCCTGGTCCTGTAGCTACAGCTGCTCCTCAAACAGCCTGGTCCTGTAGCTACAGCTGCTCCTCAAACACAGCCTGGTCCTGTATCTACAGCTGTTCCTCAATCTAACAGCCTGGTCCTGTAGCTACAGCTGTTCCTCAAGCCTGGTCTAACAGCCTGGTCCTGTATCTACAGCTGCTCCTCAAGCCTGGCTGCTCCTCAAACAGCCTGGTCCTGTAGCTACAGCTGCTCCTCAATCTAACAGCCTGGTCCTGTAGCTACAGCTGCTCCTCAAACAGCCTGGTCCTGTAGCTACAGCTGCTCCTCAAACAGTCTGGTCCTGTATCTACAGCTGTTCCTCAATCTAACAGCCTGGTCCTGTAGCTACAGCTGTTCCTCAATCTCACAGTCTGTTCCTAACAGCCTGGTCCTGGTCCTGTTCCTAGCTACAGCTGTTCCTCAATCTAACAGCCTGGTCCTGTAGCTACAGCTGCTCCTCAATCTAACAGTCCTGGTCCTACAGCTCCTCAATCTAGCCTGGCTAACAGCCTGGTCCAGCTGTTCCTCAATCAGACAGCCCGGCCCTCTACCTACAGCTGTTCCTCAATCCAACAGCCTGGTCCTGTATCTACAGCTGCTCCTCTCTGTAGCTAACAGCCTGGTCCTGTAACAGCTCCTCCAAACAGTCTGGTCCTGTAGCTACAGCTGCTCCTCAAACAGTCTGGTCCTGTAGCTACAGCTGTTCCTCAATCTAACAGCCTGGTCCTGTAGCTACAGCTGTTCCTCAATCTAACAGCCTGGTCCTGTAGCTACAGCTGTTCCTCAATCTAACAGCCTGGTCCTGTAGCTACAGCTGCTCCTCAAACAGCCTGGTCCTGTAGCTACAGCTGTTCCTCAGTTGAACAGCCTGGTCCTGTAGTCACAAGTGTAACAGATGCTCACGCTCTGTCCTTCACACTAGTTTTTTGCTGATCATTTTATATTTCGACGAGACATAAAAGCAAAGGATGAAGAGCAGCACAAACAGGGTTAGGAAGAGTGCTGACATGACACAGGTCCAGCACAGGAAGACTGCAGCGCTATCTAGCAAGGGAACAGCACAAACAGGGGCTGTAGCCGTGAGGGGGGTGGGACTGGGGTGGGGGGGAGCAGGCTGCCTCTACCTTGTAGGCAATTCGCGATGGACATTTCTTTCCCAAACCTAGTGGAGGGGACATGTGACGAAGCATTTCGTACATATCGAGGTAGGATATGCGCCCACTTCACAGAGGTGGCCCCCGACAGGTCAGAGGTCAAAGGTCATACAGAAAGGAAAGGAGGTAGAGCAGGAATACGAGTGGAGAATGAAAAGAAAGTGAAATGAAAGCATGATGATTGGGAGAAAGAACAGAAACAAAACAAAATAAAAAGGTCATTATTACAGTCATTGTTATTCCGGGTTTCGGAGGGCAAGCTTTGAGTGCGAGATGCCATCTTGTCCACTCTCAGACACAGATGGATTCAGTATGCAGGAGAGGAAGGAGACATCCTGGGGTGGAGGGAGGGCGGGGATCGGGTGGAGGGAGGGTGGGGATCGGGTGGTGAACAGGGATGCAGCCTCGTCTCTTTCTGCATGGTGAGCTAGCGCTAGCATGCCAAACCCACAGAAACAAAGCTGACACCCTGCTAGCAGTCCACGGGTTGCTAGCGCTGTCAATATTTACAGCAATTAGGGCTGAAAGGTACATCCAGGGCATTTAGGATTAGCTGGAGATGAAGGACTTAGTATGCAAGGTGGCTTTGTTTTCTGCAGTTTCTATGGTTACCTATATTTGAATCAGTAAGGGGCCAGACAATTTATGGGCATTTCATTAGAACTACAACACCGCCCCCTGCAGGGGGAAGTTTGTAGGTTTTCAAACCTTGTAAGCCACCCTAGTAGGGCAGTTCTTCCCTAAGCCAAGAGGGGGCGAAATAATGCGCAACAAATTGTACATATCCATATAACGTATCCTTCCGCTGCAAAAAATAAGACATTGATTAAGTTACAATATAATAATAATAATAATAATAATAATACAAATACATTTTAAACATTCACCTCTGAAATCACAAAAGGACACTCAAGATATAAACACAAAAATAGCATTTGGAACTCAAGGCTAAGATTCATAAAGGATAATGTGAAACAGTACAAACATTCATTTATGAAGGCCTGAATGAGAGATATTTCACTTGTGAAAACTACACTCTTCTAAACGGCACAAGACGACTTATGCCAGCAGTTCTGAATTCATTCGACTTCTGCAATGCTGTGTGGGTTTCTGCTCGGCTGGATTAAGTTAATCTCGCGGCGGTGACAGAAGCCAGGCCTTAGTGCGGTGAGGTACAGATGAAGCATCGCCCTGGTCCCGCTGAACATTAGTGTGTCACTCTGCCATGGGGGCCTTAGTCTAGTTTAGTGCCATCGACAGGCAAGAAGTATCCCTGTAACTCAGGAGTCCCGGAGAGACATGTGACAGGTCCCTGCCCTCTCCTCCCTCTGTCTGAAGCTGTCGGTGTTGTTAAGGAGGGACTAGTTGTCAGACTAGTTGTAAGGAGGGACAAGTACCAAGCGGCAGGGTCGTACTCTGCCCACACACGGATGAACTCGTCCAGGTGGTGCGGCCCAAGGATGGAAGCGTCGCGCGTCAGGTACTCGAAGTTGTCCATGATAACAGCCACAAAAAGATGTTTGTGTTTGTGGGTGGGTGTGTTGGGGTGTTTGTGGGTGGGTGTGTTGGGGTGTGGGTGGGTGTGTGGGTGGGTGTGTTGGGGTGTTTGTGGGTGTGGATGTGTGGGTGGGTGTGTTGGGGTGTTTGTGGGTGGGTGTGTGTGTTGGGGTGTTTGTGGGTGTGGATGTGTGGGTGGGTGTGTTGGGGTGTTTGTGGGTGTGGGTGTGTGGGTGTGTTGGGGTGTTTGTGGGTGGGTTTGGGTGTTTGTGGGTGGGTGTGTGTGTTGGGGTGTTTGTGGGTGGATGTGTGTGAACCCACAAACCAAGAATGAGCAGAGAAGCAAGAAGTGTGTGTGTGTGTGTGTGTGTGTGTGTGTGTGTGTGTGTGTGTGTGTGTGTGTGCGTGTGTGTGTGTGTGTGCGTGTGTGTGTGTGTGTGCGTGTGTGTCCACAAACCAAGAATGAGCAGAGGAAGATGAAGGACACAAAATAGAAGTAGGCGAAGTTACTTCCGCAATCACCCTCACTGGAACCTGAGAGCTGGTCACATTCCTTGTGCCCTATACATGACAGCATGATCTCATGCCATGCTTCACCAGTGGCACTCCTACACACACACACACACACACACACACACACAGTTAGGGATTTTTGAGTACTCGTGCATTCTTAGCATATCATGAGATTACATAGAGGAAGCAGCTACAGAGTGCTTCAGTTCTATGTTTATCCACACATTCACCATATGAATCCACACACAGATTAGTTTTAGCCTCTTGGACAGAATCCCACTGCAGCAGTGATTTTCTACTGAAAGCCCTTTGAATTTAGTATAGGCTTAATTTTTTTTTCTGGAAAGCCAGGCTCAAAGGAAAATGGGATGAGGATTAATATGTGCAACTGGCAACCCAGTGTCCACATCAGTCCAGCTTCAGAAACTCCGAGCGTTCTTACCTGAACAGCAGCATCAGAGCCTGGAAAAATGTGCGGAAGTTGTTGTGGTGATTGATGGCCGTTTCTTCATTTAACTCGATGTTTCCAAACACCTGACGGAAAAACAGGGCCACTATTAGGACCCTGAAACAGCAGTAGATGGAGAGGTGATGTCCATCGTTTATAGTGCCTGTGGGTCTCATCACATTTGTTCAGACTCGAGTGAGCAGTGTGCAGTCTAAGGCCTGTGGGGTAATCCAGTGTAAATCATGTGGGGTACTCCAGGGGTGTATAATATTAACACTGAGTTATAATAAATTGGCTTGATGATAATGTTTTGATAACACATCGCTGTAATATAGATTTACATCCATTAGTCAGTCATTCTATGACATGCTCCCTGATAATCAACCATTTACAAATTCTGGTTAAACAAATACATTTTACAAGAAAATATTGCATAAACTTGCCAAGTAAACCAACCCTTGTGCTGTATAAAGACATTACCAGTTGAACAGACATTACCAGTCGAACACAGCACGTTTACTGAAAGACATATTTCAAATGTCCACATTTGCCTGGCTGGCACAGGGGAGATGTTCAATATGAACTATGACATCAGAGCATGTTCAGAAAGAGGCTTCGGTCCTGTGTGCCAGGACAGTGGCGACTACACAGCTCACAGTGATTACACCACTCAGCTTCTTCAAGAAGACACAATTAGCACTGATGTACAGTGCCCTGCTAAAGGAGCGATCAGGCGTGGAGCGTTAGCGTGGAGAGATCACACACCTCCCACGCTGGCTGTGGTGCAAAGCAGCTTTCAGAGGGACACTAAATAACTCCCACCGTCCTCTGCACATGTCATTTCCCAACAAAGGCCCGACAGCAGAAAGTGCAAACTTGTGTGTGTGTGTGGTGTGGGGAGGGGTGGCTTGGACCGACTTTCTCACCCGAGCGCTGGCGTGTGATTGGCTGAGCCCCAAGCGAGGCTTGAGTCGAGCATACGGGTGATTACGCAGCTCACTGATTACACCGCTGTTCTTATTCCATAAGATGCAATTAGCACTGATTTACAATGGCGTCCTAATCGACTGAATAGCAGGGCTTCCAGACACAGATGAGCAAGATGCTCTTAAATAATTCCTTAAAACATGCCATTCTTAGTGCAGTGGATAAAGCAACAGAACCACTATCATAATTACCCCATTAATCAAACAGCATACATATCAATTACTGCATTACCATGACACACTTTGCGAAACAACGACGGCACATAGATGCTATAGACCTGCACTGGCACTGAAGATTGAATGTGCAGTCACAGGAATGAAGGTACTGATCCAGTACGGATCCTAATGATTCGCTGTTACATGGGTTCCAAGGGACCCTGAAACAGCATGGCGGAGTCCTCCTGTGCTCCGCCCCTGTGCTCCGCCCCTGTGCTCCGCCCCTGTAGATCAGAGCTCACCTGCATCCCGATGATGGCGTAGATGAAGAAGAGCATGGCGATGAGCAGACACACGTAGGGCAGGGCCTACAGAGCAAACAGGCAGGGCCTTAGGCATACCACAGGGGCAACAGAAGGCTCGGGGGCACACGCATGACGTGTGGGCAGGGGTATCATGGACAAAATGTGAAACACTTTAATGCACTTTCAGAACAACTGTACTCATGTCTTCACATAAAACAGCCAAGCAATTAACCTCTTCACTTAACTACATCATATCCAAAACAGTGGAGAATGAAATCATAATTCCTATCAACAATAAAATGAGACTCATCATTTTTGGAACAGGTAGTGACTTTTGCATGTGTCAGCAGATGCTATTCTGTTATTCAGATTATGTGTTCAGCTCACAGACGCGTTTCCTAACGTGGGATGATCAGGAGGAGAGGATGGATGTTGACGGTCCTGACCTTAAAGGACTGCACGAAGGTCCACAGCAGAATACGGATGGTGTATCCCTGCCTCAGGAGCTTGATCAGACGGGCGGCTCGAAACAGTCGCAGGAAACTGAGGTTGATCAGCTTGTTCTGCTGAGAGGGTGAGAGAGAGAGAGCACGGTACCGTAACCCAGCACGGTACCGTAACCCAGCACGGTACCGTAACCCAGCACGGTACCATAGCCCAGCACGGTACCATAGCCCAGCACGGTACCAGCACGGTACCATAGCCCAGCACGGCCTCTGGCTGCACTGCCCCTGGAAGCACTTCAGCTTTGTTAGACGTACAGCGATGCCTTCCATGAAATCAGCAGATTTCAATGTCATTTCTTACAGGGAAATGATTGGCCGTTCCCATGCAGTTTAGTGGGGACTGATCACCAAAGGAGCGATGCTGGGATACTGTAGCTCTAGCCAGGGCCATGCAGCCGGACCAACCCCTGCTAGTTCATGTGCATATTCAGGATTATGCGGCAAAGAATAAGAAACCAAAACGAAAACGTATTTGAATCTTGTTCATTCCTGCAACCGTGCAGTGAGAATCGTGAGTTAAGATAGTTATGTAAACCATACACCCCACAATTCTATCAGATACTGGTGCTGTATCTGAAAATCAGCATGGCAGACAAACAAGCAGTCGTCCACACAAAACAACACAGGTAGGACAGAGAGGGCAGGCGTCCCGGACTGGTGGACAGTAGCAAAGCAGGACAAATAAAGCCACTTACCGTCTGCGTAGTCCATTTGGGAGAGAAGAGGACAGGTGCCAACACAGATTTAGCATGGAAACAGAGCGACAGTGAAATCATTAGGGGGGGGGGGGGATGTGCGGGGTGGGGGGCGGAGTCTATGCTGACACACCGAGACTCCACTGTCAGCACTGAGGGATCAACATACTGTTGGCAGGAACACACGAAGTCTAAATTTGACGCGTAAACAATGTGTAAAATAAGGAATTTAGGCCACGTGTCTTAGGTGATTCATTATTTGAGGAATCATTGGGATTCAAAACTGAAATATCATGAGATACATGACAGATATACATATTTTGATAGCACTTGTTATTTTGGCTGATATGTGTAATGTCTTTTCAGTGTTTTAGGCCGGCTTGTGTTTATTGTTTACTTTTAGGCTCCTGATGTATCCAAACTTTTTTCCGTACATCAGAGCGGGAGAAAGAGAACTTTGCAGACATACAGATGCACAGGTAGAGAGACAACACTGAGAGACCAAACACAGACAGTCCTACACCTGACTTTCTCTGCCTCAGCAGCTTCACGGAGCCTCAGAGGCGCACGCCTGCGTTCTGCTCGTGTGCTTACCTTGATCTCAGTGACCAGGATGTCAGTAATGCTGCCCAGTACGGTCACAAAGTCGAATATGTTCCAGGCTTCCTTCAGGTAGTTCTGGAAAACATTGTGAAAGAGTAAGAGAAGCCGGTAAGGAGAAACATCCATCAGCAAACAGCAGATCTTACTGAGAGGGTTCTCCAGTAGTTCCCATCAATGTCTCAAAAGGAGACATGTCAAATCAAACACACACCCATTCGCACAACATATGTATATCTAGTGTGTACATCTATCTATCTGGCATGCATACACACACATTCACACAAACACACACTCATGTGGACTAACACACTAGCCCTCATCCACCACTAAGCAGCAGAGTGGATCTTCCTTGCCCATGTCACTCCTGCACGCCACTGTGATTTGCTGAGCCATGCACGCCAAGGGCACAGCACCACGGCAGCAAGACGCGCCGTCTGCCAGCAGGTCAAAAGCCACAAATGCCTCCCCTCTCCTCTCTTCCCTCTCTCCCTCTCTCTTCCCTCTCTCTCCCTCTCTCCCTCCCTCTCTCTTCCCTCTCTCTTCACTCTCTCTTCACTCTCTGCCTCTCTCCCTCTCCCCCTCTCTCTCTCCTTCTCCCCCTCTCTCCCCCTATCTCCCTCTCTCTCCCCCTCTCTCCCCTCTCTCCCTCTCTCTCCCCCTCTCTTCCGCTAATTTCTCCACTTCCCCAACACATCTTAAGAAACTTCAGAGCCATTTGCAGCACGACTTCAAACACCAGATGTTTGAACGTGTTTGATGCCGGAACCTCGAAGGTCTTCTGAGCAGTGAAGGTTTCTCCTACTAATTAAGTGTGTGAAATGGCCTCGGTGCAGGAGCAGACCAGAATAAAGGGCCAGGCCTTGCGTGGGCTACGAGGGTTCCTCACCAGCAGGCCGAAGGCGATGATTTTCAGGATGCACTCCAGGGTGAAGAGTGCAGTGAAGATGATATTAAGCCATTTCAGCATCTCCTCGTAGGGCTTCGGGGCTTCATGGAACTGTAAGGCAAAAGGCGGTGATGGTGTTGCCCCACAAAGGGGCTCAAAAGGGTTCCAGCTGGTCAGCTGTGTGTAGCACAACGGAGTAATTACATTTACATAGCTCTATGAATATGCATTTACACTCATGCACGTGCACCAATACTCAGTATAATTCTAATAGATGTAATGGAGTATCGGTTCTCTGATTCTCTGAATGCTTCTTATCCATCAGTCCTGTTCCTATATTCCTGTATGCGTCCACCAAGCAACTGGTGAACTTTTCCAACTTCATGGTTCCAGTCCAACAACGTCCCAAGCTCACTGTGACACTAATGATCTTCTCTAAATGCTCCCAGGATATATCGACAGATCTGAAGCCAACGTGATTAGCAAACATGATTAATAAAGTCAAAACCTGGATGACATCCATTCCATTCTATATGTTCTTATAAGGCAGACTGTCTTGCAGATGGTATATGGATGGTTTTAATTCATTATAAACCGCACGGTCAATAATGACTCAAAGGGCCTGGCACCAGACCGAGACTCGTGGTATAGGAAAGACTCTGGGCTCAGACCGGACGTAGTGGATGTTGGCCAGAACCGTAACTTACGTGTGTATAAGAATGAGGACATTCCTTACCTTCATCATGAGGACCACAGTGTTGACGGCAATCATGGTCAGGATGGAATATTCGAAGGGTGTTGAGACCACAAACTTCCACATCTTGTACTGGAACGAGTGCTTGCCCTGTGGCATGTATCGTGTCAAGGGCTTGGCATTGATGACAAAGTCAATACAAGCCCGCTAGTGTAGAGAGAGAGAGAGAGGGGGAGGCCTTAATTCCCTCGTGAAGCAAAGCACCAACGCTCTTAAGACTCTTCATTAATCAGTGGCTCCAGGACCCCACTGGGAGTCACTATTGTTCTCAGTGGCGGCTCTCGATCCTACAGTGTTTAATTATCAGAGAAGCTGCTAAGAGCTCTTGTAATACAAGTGTGAGAGGCAGAAAGCAAGCATCAAACCAGCACCGCTGGTGGCCAGAGAGGCCCTCTTAGAGGCTGTTTAAACAGCTAAACACAGAGGCGAATGGCCTCGCTGAGAACACGGCAGCCCTCTACCCCCCTGACAAGCTCCGCTGATGGTGTGTCGAGGGGAAAAAGCGATCAAAACAGAAGCAGGAAGATACTGAGGGATACAACAAAAGGAAGGAAGAGAATAGAGAATGAACTGTGGGGAATTTTCCTTGCTAAACTCCTTCTGAGGTTTATCTCTGCACTGCAGTGCTTCTGTGTGTGTGTGTGTGTGTGTGTGTGTGAGCGTAGAATAGTCCTGGACAGGTGTGTTGGTTCTGCATGCTCTTGTGAGGAAAATTCTCTAAAGAGATCATCTCACCCGGAGGTGCTTGTATGCGTGTGTGCATGTATTGCTCACAGTAATTCAAGCATGTGAACACACACACACACACGCACACACAGAGGCACATGTCATCTTCACTATCAGACATGCACACAAAACACCCTTATGTTCGTATGCAAATGCAAACAATATGTAATATTATGTAAAATATGTAAAATATACTACTACATGAATAAACAACATAATAATTAAATAAAATCAGAATCAAACGACCACATCCTCAAGCACCTCATTAGTCATCACTCCTTCTGCACGTGCATAAGCGTGGACCCTGTGAGTGGACATGGGGACACGTGGACCCACAAACCTCATTCTTCTCCAGGCTGCACTCAGACATAGCCTTGTCTCCCTGCTCCTGGAACGTGATGATGATGAGGGCCACAAAGATGTTGACGAAGAAGAAAGGGAAGACCACGAAGTAGACCACGTAGAAGATGGAGGTCTCCATGCGGTAGCCTGGGCTTGGACCCTGGTCCTCGAACGTGGCGTCAACAGAATGTTTCAGCACCCTGCGTGTGCGCACACAAATATCATGTCCACATGCGTCCGTAGGAATTACAGAGACATGGTGACCGAGTCATCACGCAAGTGTGAAAGTACAGAAGCTCTGCTCTGTCTACAAAGGGCAGGTCTGTGAATCATTCTGGACTTGATTTCAAGCACCCTGCATTTGGCAAGCAATGCTGTTAAACCTACACTCAGCAAAAATGATGACACAATCTTTAACCCTAACAGACTGCCTCAGGAATATCTGAAATGATTAAACGAATCACTCATATTGGCCATATAAATGTACACGTGTGCGTCTGTGGGCAGTCGGTTTTAATAGCCGAGTCAGAAAATGGAATTAGCAGACGCACAAGGGATCGGAGATGGATTAGTGAGGATGCTGGTTTATTTCACTTCACGTGTACGGTAACATTTGTTTTACTTACTCAGGCATGTATTTGATAATAAAAAGTGATTTTCTACCGATTAAGAAAGAGAAAAATAGAGATGGAGAGAGAGAGAGAGGGGGAGGAAGAAAGGGAGTGAGGGGGGAGAGTTATAAAAGGGGGGAGGTAGAGAAAGATAGAGAGAGGGAGAGAGATATCTGGAAGGAGGGAGAGAGAGAGTGAGAAAGAGATGGAGGGAGGGAAAGATGGAGGCAGAGAGGGAGGAGGGAAGAGATGGAGAGAGAGATGGAGACAGGATTATTAAGGTACTTGATTAAAGGGCTCTTAGGTCTTTTATGGCTCTTCTAGCACTCAGCTACATCAGTGCCATGAGACCACATACATCAGCTTAAATGCTGGAGTCTATATGCATGTGTATTTTTTACCTATGCAGTCTGGAGCTTGGTGAACAGAACAGATGTCTGTGACGTGCCCAGTAGTGAATGCAATGGCATAAGTGCATGTTGTGAGTGACTGGCACGAGGAAAAGTGAATGGTGGACTCGTGGCACTCGTGCTAGTGTCTGCCGCGGTACTCACATGGGCCAGCCCTCCCCCGTGGAGACCGTGAAGAGGGTGAGGAAGGCCCACAGCACGTTGTCATAGTGAAAGTCGGATTTCTTCCACTCCCGTGGCTGCGCGGACACCTCGTCCCCGTCGTAGTCCAGAAACTGACCCCTGGGACGGATCGACGTGAAGGAGGGGGAGAGAGAGGACATGAGGGAGGAGCCAAAGCAGAGCAGGGAGGAGACCCAACCCAGAGGGGAGGAGCCAAAGCAGAGCAGGGAGGAGACCCAACCCAGAGGGGAGGAGCCAAAACAGAGCAGGGAGGAGACCCAACCCAGAGGGGAGGAGCCAAAACAGAGCAGGGTGGAGCCCCGACCCAGAGGGGAGGAGCACAGAACAGAGAAGAGGGCAGCAAAAACATGTATCAGAACACAACAGAACACAACAGAACACAACAGAACACAACAGAACACAACATCCAACAATGCCAAGAACAGAACAGGTTAAATGTTGAAGAATTTTCATGTCATGTAGTTGAAGGGGTTGGCGATAGCAGTGTTGCTGGGGAGGGGGGGGGTTACCTGCACTCCTTCTCCAGGGCCTTGGACTCATCCGTGCAGTAGAAGAACTTCCCCTTAAAAAGCTGCACGGCAATGACGGCGAAGATGAACATGAAGAGGACGTAGACGATCAGGATGTTGAGCACGTTCTTCAACGAGTTCACCACACAGTCGAACACCGCCTGAGGGCACACGCACACACACAGTAAGCAGCATCACACGTCCCATTGACTTTGTTCAATCGATTACGACCATTTTGTTTTACTGTTAAACTATCCAACTTTATATGCGTACCTTTCACATTTACTTTGCTGATGAGATGACATTTAACGCACAGAAATTGCACTGTTTTGTGCCGTGAGGGGAAGTGAGAATGTGGAGACAGTGAGCACACGTCCACAGCGTCCACACACACACACACACACACACACACACACAGGTGCCCACGTGCAGACACCCAGAGATCATCAGGAAGATGGTGAATCTGCCCCACCCTGCACTTTCATCCATCTTTAATTATGTGGCAGGTGTGACATCGTATATCTCTAGATCGTCCTACTCCACGGAGACATTCTGTCTGAACAACTGACTTCGTGAGATCAATTAGCTTTTGTCTGGTTTTGGTGAGATAATGCTGAGCATATGAGCACATTTGGTGAAATATGCTTTATTGCTTCATTAACAACGTGTAATTCGTCTCCGCGCCTCTTGAGAATACATTGGCTCGGAGTGATAAGACACAGAGGGAGTGTTGGATGTCAAGCACAGTGAGCTCTCAGCTGTAGGGATGTGATTAGCTGTGTGTGTTAAGAGGCACGGACGCCTGCACACAGGACAGCACCTTGAGTTTGGGCAGGCGTTTGATGGTCTTCAGAGGACGCAACACTCGCAGGACCCTGAGGGACTTGATGGTGTTGATGTCCTTGCCTTTGGTCCCCCTGCGAGACATAATCAGGGAGTTAGTGGACATGAGCCTCAGGACGGCGAGGTCCAGGGAGGGATCTACACCTCCCAACAGACACGCCTTCATACGGTGTGCACACGCACGCACGCACGCACACACACTCATGCACAAATCCCCCTGACTACACACACAAACACTCTTTCACATAGCCTATCTGTCATTATATCAATAAACTTGTCTGTCTCTACTGCTCTGTCCATATATAATTCCAAATTATATTAGCCAAAGCACCGTACATTAGATAGATAGATACTTTATTGATCCTAGGGGGAAATTCTTGAAACTTAAATGCGTGAACCTGGGCAGAGTTATTCTACAAAACCATACCTACCACTAATACCCAACCATACCTACCACTAATGCCCAACCATACCTACCACTAATGCGCAACCATACCTACCACTAATGCCCAACCATACCTACCACTAATGCCCAACCATACCTACCACTAATACCCAACCATACCTACCACTAATGCGCAACCATACCTACCACTAATGCCCAACCATACCTACCACTAATACCCAACCATACCTACCACTAATACCCAACCATACCTACCACTAATGCCCAACCATACCTACCACTAATGCCCAACCATACCTACCACTAATACCCAAGCATACCTACCACTAATGCCCAACCATACCTACCACTAATGCCCAACCATACCGCAGCTAATAATCACATAACATATGATATAACAAATGTTAAGGATTTCTGTGACATATCTATAAAATAAGGAACACTGTCTAGAACTGTCTAGAACTGTCTAGAACAAGCACCCGAGCAGTGGTCTGAGTCTGGGTTGGTGTCTTACTGGAGGCCCCTACTGTCCACACCACAGGCACAGAGGCAATTACATAATCAAGAGATGAAATATTAATGGAGAAGCTAATGGACAGCTACAAGACAAATGACCAAATTCACAGGTCCAGGATTTGACTATAGGCAGAAAATAGAAAGAAAATAGAACGATGATGAATATCCTGGCAGTTCTGTTATAACTGACAGGATCAGACCTATAAACTTTTCTTTTTCAGTCCTTAAGCTAAAGAAAATGATTTAAGCAAAGACATGATTCAAAAAGAGGGAAAGTTTTCTAGTGGGGGAGTGGAGAGGACCAGAGAGAGAGAAAGACACACTCAGAGTAAGGAAAGAGAGGGAAAGATTGTCCATATTGTACAGTATGTTCAGAATTATTATGTAAGTACCAATCTATGGAACACAGAAAAGTTAATTTTGTCAGTAAAAGTAAAAACCTTTTACTGTTGCTTTGATATTTCCATTTGATTTCAATCATCATTTAGAGCGCAGTACTCTTGTTTTACAAACACAAAGGTTGACAGAAAATCACTGCTCACAATATTTATGCCAAATAAAACATAACAAAAACAAATGATATTTATGTGGTAATTCAGCAACTGTGTTTATATCAGGAGGAAGTTGCCCACTCCATAATCTGGTCTTCAGCAAAACCTTTAATCCTGAACCCTCCACGGGTCAAGCAAGAGAGTGTCTGGTGTGTCATCTGTCTGTGCGATGGGCCCGTTGAATTATCTGGGATATTTTTACTGTTTTCTGTTGTAAAATCTCTTTTGCCCATCGTTAAGTCTTTCTTAATAATTGTGAAGGGGCTGTCATGGTCTGGTGGTTAGGGAACCAGTCTTGTGACCGGAGGGTCGTGGGTTTGATTCCCAGGCCTGAGGCCATGACTGAGGTGCCCTTGAGCAAGGCACCTAACCCCAACTGCTCCCCGGGCGCCGGGCTAGGGCTGCCCACCGCTCTGGGCACGTGTGCACCACAGCCCCCTAGTTATCACTAGTGTGTGTGTGTGTGTGTGTGTTCTGACTGCACAGATGGGTAAATGCGGAGGACAAATTTCGATTGGGATGAAAATCACAATTGACAATGTGGCTTGACTTAACTTAACTTAACACCAACATCTATCTATGTGCAAACAAAGTGAAATTAGGTAAAAAAAAAAAACAATTAGGGATTAATTGGAGGCAGCTGTGCTAATTAATAAAATGATGTTTTGACACATGGCCAAAAATACAAGCACAATAACTCTGAACACACTGTAATGGCAGTGAGGCTGTAAGGGTGTTACATTTCTACACATCTGTATGGACATCTGCCCACAGATAACACAGCACCTCTGATAACACAACAGTGGCAAGAACTGTTAAAAATGCTTCCCAATGAAAGCTAATGAGGTTCGAATGAGCAGAACATTAAAATACGAACAGGAGTAGCACAGTTCAGCTCTATGATCGGCTCTATGATCGGCTCTATGATCTGCCCTATGATCGGCTCTATGATCGGCTCTATGATCGGCCCTATGATCGGCTCTATGATCGGCTCTATGATCTGCCCTATGATCGGCCCTATGATCGGCTCTATGATCAGCTCTATGATCTGCTCTATGATCAGCTCTATGATCAGCTCTATGAGCAGTTCGCTAGTGCTAACACATGCAGCTCCCATGCACTGAAACACTGATCAGTCCTGCACCCTCCACACACCCCAGTCGCGGTGGGGGCAGATCAGCTCCTATTCTCCCATTGCCTCCACAGGCACCACCATCACCCAGGTGGAGAAGGAATTACGTCAGCATCTTCCTCTTCATGGGGTTTGTGTGGTATGTATAGGCCCAGTTCAGCTAAAAGAGCACTCTGAGCAGTTCTTGGGGACAGCAACAATCTGTTTGCAGATTTGGGTAATCACAGAGTGGTCCGCTACCCAGAATCCTTTAATTGAAAGCGTGCTCAGCCTTCTGCTCAGTGCTCCAGGACTCAGGAAGTGGGAGGGGAAGTTCGTGAATGTCAGCGTGTCATTAACCTTTGTGGCGTTACTCTTGGGCTACTTTCCAGAGCAACTAGTCTGGTGAACAGCTGGCTAAATATTCAGATGTATTTCTGAATATACAGGAAAACAAGTTTTGTTTCCAAATAGAAGAAAGTATCCCTAGTAAATATATGCTCTGTACACTTGGTCACTGACCAGCATAAGATTCAAGCTGACATCAAAGCATTCAAGGTGTGATGGGGTCCCTTTGAAGGCAATAAAAGTAATAGTCCAATGGGACTCGTCCCAGAGAGATGTTAGAACCCTCAGGGAGACAGAGGGAGGGTGTCTGAGTGGAGGAAGAGGTTCCATCCTCAGCAGGATGGAGAAATGAGTGTGGGGGGGGGGGGGGCACAGGGGGGGTGCACGGGGTGGTCAGTGGGTGTCATGGGTGAACGGTGTGTGTGTGTGTGGGGGGGGGGGGCATGGGGGGGTCAGTGGGGGTCATGGGTGAAAGGTTATTATAAAGCTAAACACTGTTCCCACCTGGTCACACTTTGTTGAGATCTGATGAGGGAAAGCAAATGATAAACACATGCACACACACACACACACAGTAAAAAATACAGAATCACAGACGCGAGCAGCTCCACAGACAAAGAATAAGCGTTAGAAGCAGACACAGCTGTAGAAAGAGCGTAGAACAACAGAAGAATCACAGCAGGAATGTTTCACTCCAGTGTTGTGCTGGGTATAATAGGTATTTAAAAAAAACTACATCAAGCATTGTTCACAGTTAAACATTTATCAAACTAACTAAAGCTACATGTTTTATTTAGTTTGGTTCTTAAAATAAAAGCAGGTTTACCCAAAAGAAACAATATATGTGGGTTTTATCTGAAACACAAAATCATTTCACAAAGGCAGACACAAACACTACATTTATATTTACAGAATATACACACTCATGCACCTT
Organism: Brachyhypopomus occidentalis; assembly: GCA_020368025.1. Lineage (NCBI taxonomy): Eukaryota > Metazoa > Chordata > Actinopteri > Gymnotiformes > Hypopomidae > Brachyhypopomus > Brachyhypopomus occidentalis. The sequence continues at coordinate 1,781,962 of JAGXOD010000008.1, forward strand.
TATGGTAGAGAACCATGCAACTCATAATTCTATACAGTGATGTATAAATATACTGTGCACATTCAGAAGAGGAAACCTTTAGGTGCACTAGATATAAAATCCCATTCCACTCGCTGCAAACGTCCTATTATTTCTGACAGCCCAAAGATAAATGGAGACACACACACACACACACACACACACACACACACACACACACACACACACACACACACACACACACACACACACACACACACACACACACACACACACACACACACACACACACACACACACACACACACACACACACACACACACACACACACACACACACACACACACACACACACACACACACACACACACACACACACACACACACACACACACACACACACACACACACACACACACACACACACACACACACACACACACACACACACACACACACACACACACACACACACACACACACACACACACACACACACACACACACACACACACACACACACACACACACACACACACACACACACACACACACACACACACACACACACACACACACACACACACACACACACACACACACACACACACACACACACACACACACACACACACACACACACACACACACACACACACACACACACACACACACACACACACACACACACACACACACAGAGAAAAAGCAAGCAGTAACTAAGGCACATACCCCATAAGGCTCCTGAAAGCAGTAACAAGAAAGAGGCAGAGTGAGAAACAGAAACAGAGGCAGAGAGACAGAGGCGACGGCAGGTCTGAGGCCTGCAGGAAAGAACATGCATTACTATGAAGATAACAGAGACAATCACGCCAGCACTGATCTGAGAACAGCACCAGTGCTTTGGCTCTAAAGAAGAGCAGGAATAAAGAACAAAAGCCTAAACACAAGTGCATTTCTAATTCAGCCCCCCAAAATATTCACTGGATACAACAACATTAGGTGTTGCATGGAAGCGTCTCATGGACACAGCGTTGCCATGGACACAGCCTGTGAAGTCCCACCCTGTGGGCGGAGCCTCAGTTCTCTACTGCTTTTGTGTACAGGTCTCTGTCAGGCAGATCCAGGGAACACACAACACTGCTCCGAGGGTTCGCTCACTTTTGAACCAATCACGGATAGGCTCATTTAAAGCTGTGTGTCTGTGTGTGTGTGTGCTTGTTTGTCTGTGTTTGTGTGTCCGTACGTCTGCGTACACACACCATACTGAGGGAGCTGTTTGAAACTCATTTCAGTAAGTAGCAATTAGCCATTTGGCTGCTGTGAGAATTACTCTACAACAGGGGAAATAAGTGCACCTCAGATGGTATCGGAGCAGCTGGGTAACTACCGCTATGCTTGGCTCCGCCCTCCTCCAGCCAACCCAGAAATTACTGCTATGCTTAGCTCCGCCCCTATGGGGGGAGGCAGCCAACCCAGTAAGTACTACCATGCTTGACTCCGCCCTCTTGGGGGAGGCATGGAGAGATGTGTAAAGCAGAGCAGGTGAGAAACACTATTCACATGCTTTCATTCCACAGGCCGCACTCTCACATACACACACACACATTTTCAGTATATTTCACCACAGTGGTTTTGCTACATTTAAGTTGACAGTTGAAATTTCCTTCAAGTCAAGTGCTCTGACAAAGTCCAGAAAGACGTCTGTACTCACGAGCAGGCGAAAGCCACCAGCGCTCCACTGACCACGATGAAGTCTAGAATATTCCACAGGTCCCTAAAGTAGGAGCCTGGGTGGAGGAGCAGACCCAGGTCGATCATCTAACGACACACAAGTTAAAGGAAGGTTAATAGGAGCCACAGTACTGCACCTGTAATCCAGTACGCAGGACTTAACACACCTGCACACTGTAGCAAGAGTGGATGCGTCTGTGTAGGAGTGACTTTTAAAAATACCTTTATCACCATTTCAAACGTGAAGACCCCAGTGAAGACATAATCTAAGTATTTTAGCACCTGAAAAAAGAAAACACAGAAAAAATACTGAGCTGATGAGCAGGGTTGAGTGGCACTGTCAGGGTTCACAGTCATACACTTGCAGGCATGAGATTTAAAAACATCCTTTCAAGGGAGCTCCAAGCATCAAGTCTACAACACTTTTGTTCTAAAGGCCTAACGCGAAGAAGCTGAGTCATTACAGGTCATTCTGAGAGAGCTGACGACCATCTGACAGGCTTTTATAGCTTAGTGACCCGTCGGTCAGTCATAAACTGCGAAGGCCCCACTCAAGTGGGGTTAAGAGGCATGTTTACACGCCACCTCCCTTATTCTCCTGTAAGTACGCTCACGTCTTGTGGCTGCATGAAGTTATAGGGTCAGTGAGGAGCCCCCTGCTGGCCTAGTACACACTCTTCCTCACAGATGCACTGACGTTCAGGCTGAATCAACGGGCTATAAAAATACATTGTGAAATGTGAAAACTCCAGTTACCTGATGCGCTGGTAGATATCAGGATGATATAGTGAGTGGTCCCTGACCTGAGCTACACACACTCCATGTGTGTGTGTGTGTGTGTGTGTGTGTGTGAGAGTGGGGGGCTCACGTTGTTCCTGGGGGCATGAGCTTGTACTGGGTCCTCTGCAGCTAGTGCAATGCTGCTCATGGTGATGACCATAAGAATGCACATTTCAAAATAGCGCAGGTTCACCACATAGTGACACAGCCTTCGTACACTGCAAACAGCACACACACACACACACACACACACACCAGAATAAGAGCAAAATACAGTAACAACAGCTTCTTGCTATTAACAAGTCAGAAAGCGAGGGGTGGTGAAGCACTAGTGTGGCTCGAAGACACAGCTGTTCAGTTCTGCTTCCAATTTCAGTTTTCCTTCCACCTTCACACTTGAGTCCACACAATAAAGGGCTCGATAATTAGCTGATGATTTGAATCAGGAGGTGCAGGAGCAGGTTTAGTGTTGTGGTTTAGTGCGGTTTAGTGCGGTTTAGTGCTGTGGTTTAGCACGGTTTAGTGTTGTGGTTTAGTACGGTTTAGTGTTGTGGTTTAGTACGGTTTAGTGCTGTGATTTAGCGCGGTTTAGTGTTGTGGTTTAGTGCGGTTTAGTGTTGTGGTTTAGCGCGGTTTAGTGTTGTGGTTTAGCACGGTTTAGTGTTGTGGTTTAGTACGGTTTGGTGTTGTGGTTTAGTACGGTTTAGTGTTGTGGTTTTAGTGTTGTGGTTTAGTGTTGTGGTTTAGTGGGGTTTAGTGTTGTGGTTTAGCGCGGTTTAGTGCTGTGGTTTAGCGTGGTTTAGTGTTGTGGTTTAGCACGGTTTGGTGTTGTGGTTTAGTACGGTTTGGTGTTGTGGTTTAGCACGGTTTGGTGTTGTGGTTTAGTGTTGTGGTTTAGTACGGTTTAGTGTTGTGGTTTTGTACGGTTTAGTGCTGTGATTTAGCACGGTTTAGTGTTGTAGTTTAGCGCGGTTTAGTGTTGTGGTTTAGCATGGTTTAGTGTTGTGGTTTAGCACAGTTTAGTGTTGTGGTTTAGCACGGTTTAGTGTTGTGGTTTAGCACGGTTTAGTGTTGTGGTTTAGTACGGTTTAGTGCTGTGGTTTAGTACGGTTTAGTGTTGCTGGGGCCTTCCAAGAACTCAGCTTAACATCTCAGTCGTAAGTTGTCATGTGTGTCACGGGCGATTTCTTTCGTTGCTGGGGAGGGGAGAGGAACTTCCTTTCTGAGGACAGATTTAGGCCACATACTCACGGGTTGGACTGGCCAAAGACAAACATGGAGCTGTAGGGCAGAATCTGTTTGGGCGCGTTCTGGTTTAACACATCCAGATCCTTCTTCTCGTCATTCAGCAGCAGGCTGTCCCCATCTGCGCTGGTTACTGCCAAGACCACATGCATATTATAGTCAGAATGTAGAAATTGAGTACAAACACAATGTGGGTATTTAATAGAGACTTTTCAGAAAAAACAAACTGCTAACACGGCAGATCTAGCAGACAGCTGTTCTTTGTTTAGGCAATGTGAAAGTCGCCTACTCTCCGTGCTTTTCTTATTTACATGCTGAGATCCTGCAGTCCATTCTAAAGACACTGGAGTACTGACTGGGAACGATGGTGGTGTCTCCTGGTGGGGCGGTGATGGTAAAGGGGATGCTGACTGAGGTGGAGCAGGCCCTGGTGCTGTTCTTCAGGTTGTCCGAGTCCTCCTGCCTCTCCGCAGCCTGTGGGTTGCTAGGAGACTGTAGTGGGCTGTTCCCCACGCTGTTCCCTTCTGCATTAGTCACCCTGTCCATGAGAAAGAGCCGAACGCTAAAGGAACTGGAGAGGCTAATCGTACTGGGAATAATAGCAGATACACAAGTGATGTGCACTAGAGGATGATGATGATGACCAACTGCCTCTTCATCGTCCTTCACTGCATGGTTACTTACCCATGAAGAAATGACTATGACATAGAATATTTATTTAGAATTATGCGGCAATAGTAACCAATTTAGTGTTAAAAATATGATAATTTATGGAAAGTGAGAGGAGGTAAAATGGAACTTATACAGATCCAGTGGTATTGAGAAATGATTGACCTCCAAATCCCTCAAGTGACCAGTCGGGTTTTCCACACAGCAGTGCATTAGGTGCATGTTGATGAAGGTGCCGTACAAACTAAGACGGGCTGGTTCCTGACCTGTGGCGCAGGGCTCCCTCCCCATTCTCCCCGAACTCCTCCGTGTCCAGCGTGGACTGGGCTTTGACACGGGGCCTGTGCCTCCTCCTCTCCTCGCCGTTCCCCTCAGCCTCCCTGATTCCCCGCCTGGCTTCTCCCTTAGCTCCGTTGCCGTTGGTGTCTCTGGCTCTGTGGGAGTGATGGTGCCGGTGCTCCCTGTCCTCAGAGCCCTCTTCCGGGGACCGGGCCGGGCGGTGGTGCTCGCGTCCGCGTCCGTGGTGCCGCCGGTGCCGCCCCTCGCCCGCTTCGCCGTTCTCCCCTCTACACCGGTGGTGCTTGCGCAGGTGCTCCTCTACCACGCCCCCGTTCCCACCCACCTCCACGGGGCGGGGCCTGTCGTCTTGGGCGGCGGTACCGGCGCCGTCGCGCTGCTCCACCAGCAGGGGGCGGTCGTGGTGGGCCTTCATGTCGGGCCGCAGGTGCAGGGCGGAGGAAACGCGTAGCCGCTCCTCGGGCTCCAGCTCGCTGTAGAGCGCCTCGCTGCTGCCGCGCAGGTTGTGACGACGCAGCTGCGTGGTTCGCTGCTCCCACACGGACATCTTCTGTAGAGAGCGCTGCTGCTCCCTGCTGGAGACAGGCGGGATAAAACGAAGAGAGGTCAGGAAGGACGGTCCGCAGAACACCAGCAGCGAAGGAGACGGCACTCACGTCCACGCGACGACCGCATCACACCACCAGTTCTAATGTACTGCGGCAACACAGTAGTAATGACAGCACCAAGAGGGCATGAGACAGCAATAAATGAGCATAATGAGCCTGGGTGATATTCATAGTGGTTAAAAAATGAAAATGGTGAATGCCATCAGCCTAAAAGAAAAAGACAAAAAGCCAATTCTTATGTTCCCATCATGCAAATTTGGAGCATTTATTTATTTTTGTTCTGTTCCTGTCCCTGTGAGTCGTGTTGCTGACCGAAGCGGTCAGGTGTGGCCAGGAGGTGCTAGCTCACAGAAGGTCTCCAGAAGTGCTGATGGTGTGCTAGAGAACGCTGAAGCAACGTGTGGTCCACTGCTGCTCTACTGGGCTGTAATCGCCATCAGCCCTCGTGAGATCTGCTGCCTGAAAGCTGCTCTCTGTCACACCCACAGGATTCACGTGGCACTTAATTGCTGCCCCAGAGGCAAGCCCAAAAAAACCGCCTCGGTAACAGTTATGTAGGGAAGGCAGGTTCTGCCCAGGTTCTTATGTACCAAGGGCGAGTTCTGGGCCATGATGATGGAATGGGTACAGAGCGGCAAAGTCTGCACTTTTCTTTATAAATCCTGAACTGTACACAGACCAACATGGTATTCTGCAGCAAAATGGAAAGTTTGTCCCCCCCTCAATTTTCATGCTTCACAGAACTGAGGTAATGACACAGAATAATATCTTGTCATTCATTCAGGACATGAGATGCTCTAGTCGCTAATCAAAGGTAAATGTGGTATGTAAAGGGAGATGGGAGAGGGGGTGTTCAGGTACGTATGCTCTACTGTGACCTGCGTAATACCTATGTGGTAACTATACCTCACAACGCAGGCAGGGTTGAAGACAAAACTCCTGTGAGCAGCACCAAAAATCACACAGCAAAGAACATCAGACATGTTAAAGACAGGACACACATGGCAACAATACACAGATTGAAGAGGACTGAGGAGACAGGGAGTGAAAGACATATAAACAAATATCAACATAAAAGAAGCAAAATGTGCTCCGAAGAAGACCAGAGAGGTGAGACCAGAGAGGTGTGAGAACAGAGAGATGAGACCAGAGAGGTGTGAGACCAGAGAGGTGAGACCAGAGAGATGAGACCAGAGAGGTAAAACCAGAGAGGTGAGACCAGAGGTGTGAGACCAGAGAAGTGAGACCAGAGAGGTAAGACCAGAGAGGTGAGACCAGAGCAGCTGATGGAAAGACAAACACACATATGCAGACAGTAATCAAAAACACGAGAAAAGACTTATATAGCGCATATTAAGGAATACTTACATTAGCACACTATGGCCCTGAAGGTTTGCGCATGCATGTGCAAACTTAATAACTCATGAAAACTGTCCGAGGTGATCTATGGCGTAACAGGTCTATGGAGTATCAGCTAAACGCAGGTCTTTTCACTGCTTCGAGTTCTGTAAGTCAGTGTTTGTGGTGACAAGGGCAAGGTCAGTGAAGACAGGGCCATTTAACACTCCTGAGGTGATCTAAGCTTGAAGGTATTTTTGAGAATGGAGATTGCATGGGTAAATCAGGATGACTGGAGGGCAGGAGCTAATCTCGTTAATCTCGTGTGTTTTTGCTGCCGTTGTGACAAAAACAAGAACAGCACCAATCGCACCAGGAACACACTCCGCGTTATTCCACGCCGACAGCGTGAAGCCGAATTAACGATGATACATAGAAATTTCTGCAAAACCATTTTATTCATTTCCCTTTTCTCTGTTCTGAGCTTTGCCACCTTCTCTTCTTTGGTTTTTATTTTGTTTTATCTGTAGAACAAACCTTAGTGTTTTATTTTATTGTTTGGGTCCTGTAGCTCTTAGATATTCTTACCTATCTGTCCAAGTATCACCTCTTATTCTGCAGTCTCAAATCTCATTTTAGCTTCGCTTGCTGGTAGATCTCTCTGACATGCTAACTGAGCTAACTCTGACATGCTAACTGAGCTAACTCTGACATGCTAACTGAGCTAACTCTGACATGCTAACTGAGCTAACTCTGACATGCTAACTGAGCTAACTCTGACATGCTAACTCAGCTAACTCTGACATGCTAACTCAGCATGGCTATCAGGAACATACAGCACATGCAGACACCTCATTTAAATATTGTCTTTGGACATGGTGTCATTCATACATGTTTCCTTTGTAAATCACCTACTAATCTGCATCTTATTGAACTGTCCATGAAAATAAACAGTATTTATTTGAGATCTTAGTGAATTATGGCCAGGAAGTCATAGTAAGTCTGACACAATATCAACCGTACAACTACACACACACAAACACACACACACACACACACACACACACACACACACACACACACACACACACACACACGTCATTGAACACACAAGCTGCTATGTCTAACTTAGCCTTCATTCATACTGGAACTGTTACTCACTTGTAAGGAAAACAAAGGTCAGCTATTTCTAAGAGCCGTCATACACACAATTCATCGTGCCAGGAGACACTTCAGAATGTACTACATCAGTATAGTGACATAATACAGACGATCAGAGGACGCATGCTGTCTGCATCAGCACAGCTACATCTAGCAGCTGATCAGACAGTGAACGCGTCTCTTTCTGCATTTGGCAAAAATCTCTTGTCAACATCACACAGTCATTGAAGTCATTGTAACAGCATCATTAATAGCTGAAAGTCTCAGCCTGTGTTAGGGGGAAATGTAACTGAATGCAAAAGCAGTGGCTAGATTGAATGTATTTAAAGAGAATTGCAGGGATGACACTGATTATAAGCAGAGAGGAGGAGAGGAGGGGAGGAGAGGAGAGGAGGAGAGGAGCAAAGGCTAATTTAATACACTTAAGAGAACTGCAGTGATGAGATGGGTTATGAGGAGAAGAGAGAGGAGAGGAGAGGAGGAGAGGAGAAGAGAGGGGAGGAGAGAGGAGAAGAGAGGAGGAGAGGAGAAGGAGGAGGAGAGGAGAGAAGGAAAGGAGAAGAGGAGAGGAGAAGAGAGGGGAGGAGAGAGGAGAAGAGAGGAGGAGAGAGGAGAGGAGGAGAGAAGAGTAGAGGAGGAGAGGAGAAGAGAGGGGAGGAGAGAGGAGAAGAGAGGAGGAGAGAGGAGAGGAGAGGAGAAGAGAGGAGGAGAGGAGGGTAGAGGAGGAGAGGAGAAGAGAGGGGAATACTGGAAGTGAGAGCCAAACTCACGGTGCGTGTACGCTGCAGACGGAGGAGCTGCGAGTGAGCACATCTCGATTTTGCTTTACAAAACTGCACATGCAAAACAAAACAGCACAGAATGAGCCAAAAACAAACCAAAAAGAACAAAAACAAAGTGGTTGGGTAGAGATGTCTGTCAGAGGAACGTCCCCTGACGAACGTCCATCTCCTTGTCTGTCCACCTGTCCCCTACACATCTCACCACAGACAACACACACACTGGTAACACTTCAGTTAAAGGAATACATCTTTTGTGCAAAATAGCTGCAATACATATACGTGCAATCGACATATATCTCGATCTCCAGTATAGTTAATATAGTTAATATCAATCCTCCACTACAGTGTTACCAAAAACATCACTAGATCAAAGATAACACAATCCAAGAAAACACTACTTCTACATTCGATGACAAACAAGAAGTAGTAACGTGAAATAACCATGCACGGTATGCTATAATAATGACCTATTTGCAGTTATTATTCACTCAGTTTTGCACATTGTCTTTACAGGGAGCAAATCTGTTGCTATTTATCATTTATTTTGATCAATGTTGTTACTGACTGATCAAAGGATCACTGTACACAGAAGAATACAAAACACAGAAACAAGGAAATTCAAACACAAACTAACAAAACAGCAATCAACAAACCATACAAACCATAACATTTAAAGTCTTTGGAATTATCTTGTTTTCGCATAGATCACTCCAAGTATAGGAGTTTTATACAAGTCATAATAATAAATTAAACAATTTATAAATAAATAATAAACACATAATAATAAATAAACAAAATATAGTGAAGTATTGTTTAAAAAAATGTGCTCACTGCCCCACCCACTGCCCCACCCACTGCCCCGCCCACTGCCCCACCCACTGGCCCACCCACTGGCCTGCCTACTGCCCCACCCACTGCCCTTCGAATTGGAAAAGAAAAATGTGAGTGGTGCTATTTGTATGATTTACCCTCTCATAGAAACACACACGCACACACATGCACAGGTACAATTTCAGTGCAGCTTTCAATGCTTACAGAGGATGAAGATTTCAACGACATTTTCCATGATAATTTTTATAGAATTATATAATTATTTTGTGTTATTCCAAAATGGCTCTTTAGTTATTTTAGCTATTATAGTCTTTATTTCACTGCAACAACTGGAAACAGTTACATCATTAACATAATGCTCATTAGCATTCAAATACCTTGTGACTGGACATGACAAAAGGTATATTTAAATAAACCTAAAATAATTATTCTGAAATACGATGACATTAAATTCACATTTTTAAAGTAATTGTGCAGTTTGTATTCCAAATGACTCATTATCTTTGTAATTTATTGCCATTTCATATTTGTTTTATAATGCTTCATTTCCTGATGACCTCCTTACCACTCCAACAGGATGAACCCTGGTGTCTACTGGATAATCATTTGCTCATAATTGCTTTCACCTGAGTCCAGCAGTATCCTTCTGTTGGACGCAAACGGCCTTAAAAACCATTCAAGTGTAGTGCAGAACACGTAAAAGTTAATTTGGCAGCCAAAATAGACTTAAATAATCTGCCTCCTTGGGGGCATTTTGATCTGAAACTCTGAATGTCTACAATTGCCACATTAGACCTGCTTCAAATGGGCCCAGTACATGGGCTACATTTACAGTGTACGATGTTCAGTACATGGGCTACATTTACTGTGTACGGTGTTCAGTACATGGGCTACATTTACTGTGTACGGTGTTCAGTACATGGGCTACATTTACTGTGTACGATGTTCAGTACATGGGCTACATTTACTGTGTATGATGTTCAGTACATGGGCTACATTTACTGTGTATGATGTTCAGTACATGGGCTACATTTACTGTGTCCGGTGTTCAGTACATGAGCTACATTTACTGTGTACAGTGTTCAGTAACATGGGCTACATTTACTGTGTATGGTGTTCAGTACATGGGCTACTTTTATTCACAGTGTACGGTGTTTAGTAACCCTTCATTGAAAAAGGAAATATGTTTGCATTAACATGCAACACAAGTCTCCATTTCTTGACTATGCTATTAGCTGGCTAGCTGATTTAGCTGCCAGAGTAAGTTTCCTCAGTGTCTCATGAACCCTGCAAATAATAGGCTACTGCCGTAGGCTATAAACACTTGGAACTATAAACACTATAAAATATGGCCCTTAAGTAACAACATGAAGGCATATTCTTTATGAATATGAATACATATTACAAAATAACATTTAAGGAAGTATTAATGCCAAAATCCAGATAATTCCAAAGCATTCACAAACCTCAACTCTCAACAGTAGACTTGCACTGTCAAGTTTGTTTACCAATTATTAATGTTGTTTACAATCATAAAACTGATGAAAACTCAGTCAGTCACCAAATGATTAAGTGAACAAAGAGAAAGTTTGAGCGATTCAGTAATGGTTCACGGTCAGCACAGCAAAGCACCAAAACAGCAGGAGTTTGGGAAATCGGGAAATGTACTAGGAAAAACACACACACACACACACACACACACAAAAGCACAAAAAAGCTTTGTGTACACACACAACATGTACACACACTTGAGACAGAGGCAGAGGCAGGAGCGTAAAAGGGGAGGAGCCTCCCATGGTGTCAGGGTGGCGTCCGTACTTACGCGGCGATGGACATGTTGGCTGCAGACATGGGACTAACCTCCTTCACCTCCATGGCCTTCTGCAGCGCCAGACACTTCTTGGCTGCTTCCTCCTGCTCCTCCTCATCCTGGAGGACAGGAATGGGATTGCGGATGAGAGCGTGAAGCGTATGCTAGGGCGCAACAAAAGGGATGAAGATGGTGCCATGCAGTTCAGGTCCAGGAACACTGCATCAGGCACAATATCACTGTATCTCCAAATATGTGGATATTGCTTTTGCTGAAACAAACACAAAATAAAAGAGCAAAATAAAAAAAGAGAGCATGATTGATCAGCCCACCTTTGTCAGCTCCTGTGCATTGGCAAGATTATCGACAGCGATAGCCAAGAATACATTGAGAAGAGTGTCTGGTTCAGCTTCAGTTAAAGAAGAATCTGCATTGACAGTGCATTTGATCAGATTAGGTTAGACCTCTGAATCAGACAGAGCACTGTCTTAGTCCTGGGAATGAGGATAAAGTTTCTGCATTGATAGTGCATTCGATTAGATTAGATCTCTGAATCAGACGTAACAGAGGCTTCCTGGTCCCAAGAATGAGGAATGAGGATACAGTTTCCGAAGAGAGTAAGCACAATGAAGTAGATGGAGGAGAACATGCCTCGTTTAACACCACCCTGGGACTCGATCCCATGATACATCACAGCATTCCAGTCCTCACCTGTCAAAATCTGCACACACACACACACACACACACAAGCACACAGTACAGCACAGATGTAATCCATTCTGTTAAATGCAATATTAATTTTAAATGCTTTGTTAAGGTTCACTGAGCAGAGTGGTGGTACCTGGAAGACTGTCATTATGGCTGCAGGAAAGTTGTCAAAGTTTGTTGTGGGTGTTTCTTTATCAAAGTTAAACCTAAATTGAAAGAGAAAACAAGTCTCACGTTAGCTGAGGAAAACATCGTCATCCTGGGTGAACAGCAACAAGAATTCATAAAATGTATAAACGTGCAGAAGCACAGATGCTGCAAAGTGCATAAAACTGTTTACGCATGTAATTTATATCTGCTCTCCTCTCTATTTCACTGTTTCTCGTTAAACCACAAAAGTGTTTACAAATAATCTGTCATCCTTCCAAATAACTCTGGGATTTACTCCACTAATCCAGCCCACTCGCAAGAGACTGACTCCAGAGGCTTTATGAGAAGAACACTTAGTCCCTGCCAACACAGACAGGTGAGATGATGCACAAAGACCTTTTTCTGCTGCAGGCTCTACTGTACAGCACGACCCGATCTGCGCGTAACCAGCGGCGGCTGAGTTATAAGTGCCCCCCCCTGTGCTGCTGCTGGGACTCGCTTGGTGCTGCAAAACAGCGTCGGATGGCAGAGAGGGGGGGGGATTCCAGCAAATCAACTTCTGCCCCCCCCAAATACTCGTCCCAAGTCTTCTTGTTAACTCTGTGCATTTGCACACAGTTTACAGGAGATCTGCTCCAAAAAAAAAAAACCCAGCCGTATCACCTCCGTGGTTTCGGGGAGGGTTGGTACAAAGAGGAGGGGGTTACAGTGACAGACACGGAGAGACTTGGAGGGTCTGAGTCAGAGGTTTATTTATCCAGACAGTGTGGCGCCCTTCATTAAAGCAGGCAGCCACATTGTGTAATCAGCTCAGTAAGTCCTGGAGCGAGGAAATCGAAATCCCTGCTGCCATGTTGTATCTCTTCTCCCTCACAAATGTTTGCGGAAGGACATTGGCGGGATTAGTGAGGAGAGGGAGGGATGGGTAGGGGATATGCTATGCATGATCGGGAATGGCTTCTGAAAGAAACAAATACATAAGACGCAATAACAGAGGGAAGCCAGAGAAATGGGGAGTTCAACTGCAAAGCCACAGGATGACGTGCTGTCTAACAAAAAGTCAGAACTGCAAACAAATCGCAAACAAAGAGACGCCTCTCAGAGTGTTCTCTGCAACGTTGCGGTTCAACAACTGAAACTTTATTTTCCAAATCTGCCAGTACAACATGTAGTTGACAGCAGGAGGCAGCGCCACCCCCCCAGCCCATTATGCAGATGACACTAGTCAATTAAACACATTGTGTGACTGAGTCTCATCAGTCATTGATAAGGCAGGTCCTGCCCACCATATGGTGCCACTCCCTGACTTCAGTCCTGCAGAAGACAAATCAAACTGAGCAAACAGGCCCGTGATTAGCTAAGAAAACTGATCCACAGTCAGCTCCATGGGGCATAATGCAGTATACAAGCCGCTATCAAAGCTTCGCTACAGGAACAGTCCCTGCTGTGACTATGAAAAGCAGCTCCTGATGGCCACATTCTCGCAGCATTCTCAGCATGGCGGAAGAAATGGGCAGGGATCAGCCGTGCTTGGTTGTGGGGAGCCAGAGACTTTTATCCAAGCCTTGTGAAGCTATTTTAGACGCCGATCATTATGGCTCTATGCTACACTCAGAGGCTAAGAGAGAGAAGGTATTTGTATAGGTATATGTGCATAGGTAGAAGGTATATTAAGGTATTTGTAAAAGTGCGTCAGACAGAACCACTCACTGTCCTCCAAAGAGCTGCATGCCCAGAAGAGCAAAGACAACGATGAAGAGGAAGAGGAGGAAAAGCAAACTGATGATGGACTTCATGGAGTTCAGCAGAGACACCACCAGGTTCCTCAGAGAGTTCCAGTACCTGGGCAGAGACGCAGTCCTTTAGCTCTTACTGGACTTAAAGCTTGTAAACAATTCAATACTCACTTGACATTCCCTGATAATATAGTGGAAAAGTGCCCCTTTATTTCAGGTCAAAATGTTCCTAAAATCTTGCAGTAAGAACTGAAAATTACTTAAGACTGGGATGTGACATTCTTGTTTTGAGGAATACAAAGTTCTCTTTGACATAAGAATGCCAAATGAATAACCCTACGTGTGTTCTTCATGTGTGACGTGATGTGTGTGTGTGTGTGTGTGTGTGTGTAAAACTGAAAGAGTCTACGCACTTGGTAACTTTAAAGATTCGCAGCAAGCGCAGGGCTCTCAAAACGCTAATCCCGAAAGAGGCTCCTGGTTTGATGGCTGCCCACATCACCTCAAATATGCTGCCCACGATGACCTGCGCACACCAGTGGACACGCTGTGAGTCCCTCACAAACCGGGGCAGAGCAGAAGCAGAGCAGAAGCCAACACTGACGTAGGCACAGAAGCAGTGAGCAGCACGGCTAATAGAGAAAAACTGAAGGAATGGGAGTAAACACGAGGCTCTTTGAGCTGCAGCATGTGGACATTCTCTCCAGTCAGTACCGTAATGGCTGCTAATGGCAGGGAGTGAGTGGGTCTCCTGGGATCCTCTGACTCATCCAGCAGTGACTCACCCCAAAGTCGAAGCAGTTGAACGAGGAATGAAAGTAGTTCCTGGGCCCCAGGCCGTACATCTTCAGAGCCATCTCAGACAGAAACAGGCCCAAAAACACAAACTCCGCCATATCTAATGCATTAGACAAACACACATTGCAATAAGGCTACACAGGACTAGTATACCTACATTTGCTATTAGTCACTGACACATTGACATTTGTATCAAATTTTTGTTTTCCATTTAAAAGTGCACATTATGTTCTGCATAACAACGGCCCAAATTCATTCATTACAGACATGACCAAATCCGATCGGACGACAATAACTTTGCGAACAATTTCCACCGGATGATGAAATAATGTGGGAGTCTCAGCTTCCCAGATGTGTAGACCAGCAGGACCAGCGCACACATGCACAGGCCGAGGTACCTACACAGCGCCTGGGTGAGCCACTCGGGCTGGTCGTAGTGAACGATGGCCACGCACAGCGTGTTCAGGCCCACGAGGCACAGGACGATCCAGTAGAAGCTCTGCGCCTTCACCATGCGGCGTATGAAGAAACGCACCCTCTTCTCCTTCCGCCGGACGTACGTGGAGCTGTCGTTCTTGCCGCTCTTAAGACTGGCACGGGCAAACGGCGACCCGGGAGGCGCTGTGGTTCAACAGAGCGAAGGTGAGACGTGCAGGGGCAGTTTTACCTGCAACGGGGCATTTTCCCCTCAGCAACGGGGCATTTTCCCCTCAGCAACGGGGCATTTTCCCCTCAGTAACGGGGCATTTTCCCCTCAGCGTTCACGCTCAAGGTTCACCAGCTACAAGAAAACTGCTGGACACACATCAGTAGAATGAAGGAGTTTAAAATGAATTCATGTTGACTGACTAAGCAAACTTTATTTTAATAATAATGTGAATAACTAATAATATTTGTTATTATTATTATTATTCATTATTAAGGCTTTTTGTTGGGAGCTTTAGGAATTGTATCCCTGCATTGAAATGGCCTAAACGCTGAACCACCCCCTGTGCTTCCTAATATCAAGCACAAAAGCCGATGAAATTAAAGGAGAGATGAAGATCCAATTACGCCAGGCTCTTACGTCTGACTGAGAGCCCATTAGGGTCCCCTGCTGCTCTGGGGCAGTGTGGATGGTTTCAAGTTGCAGTGTTATATCACAGTGAACTAATACCTAATACACAATAACTCACATTGACCACTCAATTCTGCTTCAGTCACCAGAACTACTGGGCTTATCTGCCATAATACCTGATAATACAGTTGAGCCTTATATATATATATATATATATATGCACTTTACTTCCGTGGCTTGCAAACCATCCTGTTTCTTATACAGTACTATATATATATATATATATTACTCAACTCATTTTGCATAAGGGACAGCCCATAAGGAACAGCCCATAAGGAACATCCCATAAGGGACAGTCCATAAGGGACAGCCCATAAGGAACAGCCCATAAGGGACGGCCCATAAGGGACAGCCCATAAGGAACAGTCCATAAGGGACAGCCCATAAGGGACAGCCCATAAGGGACAGCCCATAAGGGACAGCCCTTGCTGACAACTTTAGAACAAACAGACTAACATCAACATCACTCGTGTTTGAAAACCACAGTGTGCCTTTGATCTCTGTGTACTGCAGCTAGAGCACACTGATTCATTTACAGCAGGGAGCCATCGCAGGGCAGGTCTTACCAACGGAGGAGACGTCTGGGAAGCGCTCCTCTCCCTCCTCAGCACCGATGAGGTCATTCTTCCCTTTCTTGGTCTTGGCCCTTTTCAACACTATACACACAGCAGTCGACAGGAGAGACGTGAGACAAACCCACCTCTTCTCTCTGATGCTTAACGTGAGCACGTGCGCTCTGGCGCACATATGCAACCAGCACATCTGAGGTTTATTGGAACATTGTCAGTGGCAGAAGCCATGTGCCTGATGATTACTTTGTTAATGAATCACAAACAGACGTCATTGGAGGCCCCATTGATCAGTGTGCCTGACTGAGCCCTCAGTTCACATACAGCAAGCAGCAGTAGCCTGTAGCTGCGCAGATGATGGATTCAAACTGCAGGTCATTCATTACACTGAGTCATAACCCAGGCACTCAGGAAATGCTGAGTAACTGCCTGTCTGAGCACGACCCTTCGGTTTCACGTTTCCCCACTGCTACCGACTGCACGGAGCTAATTGCAGGCTTTGAGATGTACCAGTCAATCATGTTTTTAATTATGTTTTTACATCGCACAGCATGAAAACCAGAGCAGAGTGTCTTATGAGCTGGTGTAACGCAGTAAAGCAACGGGCTGAGATTTCTGGCGCTCATGGCCAGAACTCACACACTGTGGAGCTGTGGGTCATGGAAGACGCTTGCTGAAATGGGCCCATATGTGTAGCTCACGTGGGCTTTTTTGTGTTCAGTCCTCTAAGCAACTCACTGTACAGGATCACTGCTTCCTGAGCCTAACTAGCAATCTTCTCACACTCCAGTGTTCTCCTCAGGGAAATGTCCCTGTGTGTGTGTGTGTGTGTGTGTGTGAAAGAGAGAGAGAGAGATGCTTAATCTAATTAACCTTGTTGTCTTAATCCCTATAATTACTTCTGGCATCCACGCCAGGTGTAATTGACAGAGATTACAGCCTTGATGAGGCTGAGCAACTGGGAGCAGGACGTTAAAGACGTGTGCTGGAAAGAGACCACACCACACTTAGGAAAGGAGGGATTTCACACAAGACAGATGAAGAGTGAAAAATGAGTACAAAGAAGGCAGAAGAATTCAGACTTAACAGTCTATGAACATCACTGTAGATAAATCTATACAGTTGTAGGGAGTGCAAGGTTTGTGCTAGGATGATAAAGGATTCTATTAAAAGCACGCATGACAAGTCGGCCATGACACAAAGACATGCAGAGTCGGACACGTATGTGCAGGGAAGCACCTAAATGTTGACAGTATAGCTTAGCTATATACACTTTTATGCTCTAAATGTTGACAGTATAGCTTAGCTATATACACTTTTACGCTCTAAATGTTGACAATGTTCAAACTGTACACTGTGTTTTCATTTTAAGTGAAAGGATCAATATACATGCATGTTTAATAAAAGAAAGACGAGAAGATGAGGGGAAAGACGTGATGACGAACAGAGGTGGAGATAATGTGCACGTTGGCTTCTGGGCTCAGTCAGATACGCACGCACCACCCGCCCCGCCTGCCCCGCCCGCCCCAACCCGCTCCACCCGCCCCACCCGCCCCAACCCTCCCCACCCGCCCCAACCCGCTCCTCACCGGGGTTGTTTTGTTTCCTCTTGTACCACGCACCGTCCAGTGGAGACTTCTCCTCTGCGTTCTGATCCTCCTCAGCCAAAAGCACCTCCTCTGGAAGAGGACAGCATGTCATATACACACTCCAGCGCGAACACAGTGACGCTCTGACAGACACTGACCTGCCTTGCAGATCCACTCCAGGTATCCCGTGAGCTCTCTCTCGATCTGCTGTTGCCTGCGTAGCTTTAAGAACTCCTGTCTCTTTTCCACACGCTCTCTCTCTTTGGCAAATTCTCTGAGAGTGCACATTTACGCACACACGCAGACACGGTCACACACAAATGCACACAAGTGATGGACACCTGCATTAACCAAAACATCATTAACACACAAACACGTCACTGTCAACACTTTCTGTACTGCACGGTAATGACTCTTCTCCCAGACGGGGAGGTTTAAGCAGTAATACCCAGGTCCTCCCTGCTAACCAGCGGACCTTTGAGCTTCCTCTCCAGTTCAGCTGCCTTCCTCTCTCATCTCAGCGGGCGTCTATCTGTGCCCTGCTAGTCTGGAGTGGCCTTTCACTTCAAACAGGGAAGCCCTACTGCGCTGTGTGCTGCTGCCCTGAGTACCCGTGCATGACCAGAACCACGACCCACCGGACCTTCTAGCAACACCTCGTTGTGTTTTGACACAATGGGTGAATGTTGGATGTCCAAGAAGCCAAAGGGATCATGGACAAAAATGGACCAATGGCAAAAGGGGGCAGGGTGGGAGGGGGGGGGGGGGGGCAAAGGTCACATGTGGACACAGAATGCAGAGACAGGTGTGTCATTCGGACTTTAACAGATGAAAAAATACATTTCTGTTTGAAGTAATCCAGACTGACAGTGTCAGGTGTACCCAGGAGTACCTGGAACTGTATTAAAAAAAAAAAATCCCTCCTATTTAAGTAGAGAGCCATGGCATTAAACATGACTGAGTCATAGTGTCATGGCCCCAGAGGAAAATGGATCCCATAGAAATGAGAGGAACTGACAGAGGAGCCCAGCAGCACTGCGAAAGTGCTGAAACAAAAGGAAACTTCCTCCAGGTCTCCCAGGCAACGATATTCTCTAATCTGACATTATAACTCCACCAATTTTGGATCAAACGTAACCGCACCACCTTTAGATCTATTGCGCCTACATGCTCTTGGGAAACACCACTGCATTATTCCGTTTAATCATAATTCTGCCCGGGACGATGTCTTTCTGAGTCCCACTGCACAGAAACCAAAGGCTAAAAGAGGGAGAGACAAAAACAGACTTCTTTAGAGACTGGGGGAAGCAAAGGGGTGATGTGCAGCCATTCTAATGAAGGCGGGTTTGGCACAGGGGACAGGCGGGTTTGACATAGGGGACAGGTGGGTTTGGCACAGGGGACAGGGGACATCCCTCAAGGGCTCCCCCCTGGGGACCTGGCACGAGCTGAGAAACTCATTGGGCCAAGTGGTGACACCTATCACTAAAGACCAGCTACAGGCTTTCAAACCTCAAAATGTTGGTGGCTTCCACAGCCAAAATTCACTGTTTTGGTCTGAACGATTTTGCCATGCAGGCAATTTCTTGACCTTTAAGTGTGTTCCTTACAAATAACCTTAATTATAGCATTTATTTTTCGTTTGAATATGAACACAAAAGGCTTTACACATAATATAATGTGATGTTAACCAAATGCATTTGTTTTATTTCTAATTTCTTCCCTAAATCTCAACCTGAATATCAAATTGCCCAATGAAACTACTCCTAAACAGCCACACCATCATAAATCTTCTGCAGTACAGTATAATTTGTAAAATAGTTTTGTATAATCGTTTTGTATCATTGTAACTGAATTTCAAAGGTGCATACCTGGCAACCTGCAGTAACAAAAACTGTTTCACTTTCATTTTACTTTCAAAACGACGTAGTAAGGTAAGACGTGGTATTCGTTTTCTGGGGGATTTTAGTGAATTTCAAACTGCCTGTATCCTGAATTTGCTTCACACTCTTTTATTTAAGATTTTAAACTCCAGGATAATGATTTAGTTATTCATATTAAGGCATAAAATAAACTATTGTGAAATAAAACTAAAGTGAAAATCAGGAAATGATCCACAAGTAGCTTAGCACAAGAGCTAAAATGATTCATGATGTATTTAAAAAGTAAACAAGGTTACTTTTATCAGTTTTATCTTTCTTCACCTCTCCACCACCTGACAGGACTGACTAAATTATTATTTTGGCTGAGGAATGTATTTATATAAACTTAAATGTACAGCAATTTGCTCTGCAAGCAGACTTGGATCTAAATGCAATAAACAAATATGTTTTATTGCCTTAACACACACTCCTTTAAATACACTTACAAATATGTTTTTTTTCCCCAGGTAAAATGGATCAACATAAATTGAGAATCGTTCTGATTGGGGGTAGACAGCTGGGCGGAACCGAGGCGAGTGGGAAGAGTTCTGTAGGAAATACCATTCTGGGCACATCTCTGTTTCACACAGGCAGACGTACAGCCCGCAGTCAGAAAGCAGAAGCGGAAACTCATGGATATGGAATCACAGTGGTTGATACTCCTGGCTGGTGGTGGCATTACTCTGTGGAAAATACTCCTATGTTTGATAGACTTGAAATCATCCGTAGCCTGTCACTGTGTCCGCCTGGACCTCACGCCTTCCTTCTGGTTATCCCAGTGGACTCGCCGTTCCCACAGATATACAGGACTGCTTTGGAGGAGCATCTGGAAATCTTTGGCAAGCATATCTGGAAACACGTGATAGTGGTTTTTAGTTCAGTGACATCCTCTGATGTCAATGCCTTAGAGAAACATGTGCAGATGTGGCCTGACCTCCTGTGGCTTCTGAGGAAATGCAAGAACAGGTTTCACATCCTTGAGATTCAAAAACAGGGCGAGAGCACTCAGGTTCCACTGTTGTTGTCTAAAATCGCCAACCTTGTGGCAGAACAAAATGGACAACATTTTGTAATCAACACTAATGTGTCCTTACAACTGGACAAGAGAATGAGGCAAATTGAGCAGAGGGCAGGGCAGAGAGCGCTGTGTGCCCAGGGGCAGGAGACCAGGAGGCTGGATGAGTAATGGTTTCAGCCTTGAGCTGGTCCATAATGTGCAGATGATCTCAGGGTCCCATATCACTGAACTGGACACAGACTAAAATGCTCATGTTGGCAGAACTATGCAAAAATCACAAGTAACCTTCTTTTTGATATATTTAACAATCTATTAACAGTACATTTAGTGAAAGGTGTACGAGCAGCAACAATGTCACATAATCTTTGTCATTTTAATTGTCTGGCTCTGGTTTTGAACATATTCACAGTTAAAAAAAAATGGTGACTGATTTTCCCCCTCCTTTAAAGATGGCACATGTTGTCCAGCTGACTTACGCCTGGTGATCGTTGGAGCGTCATGGGCTGGTCGAAGCTCTGCAGGAAACCTGATCCTGGGGAGCCATGCCTTTGACGTTGATGAAACCAGAACAACAGTGCAATGCGTGGTGAAGAGTAACACCATACTTGGGAGACAACTAACAGTGGTTGACACCCCAGGCTGGTTTTACCGCAGTCCTCTTGAGAAAACGCCAGAGAGAGACAAACTAGAGATGAAGCGTAGTGTGACCCTTTGCCCTCCGGGACCACATGCAATTCTTTTGACTGTTCCCACGGCAACAGCATTCAATGAGTCCTATCGAAAAGCTGTGGAAGATCACATGGGTCTATTTGGGGAGGAAATCTGGGCCCGTACCATTGTGCTCTTCACCCGAGGAGATTGGCTAGGAGACACGACCATAGCAGAGCGTGTTGGCACAGAGGAAGGGCGTCTTGAGTGGCTCATGGATAAATGTGGAAACAGATACCATGTTGTCACTTGCAAGGACCCAAGTGATTTCACACAGACGACAGCGATAATTCTGAAGATCGATGAAATGGTGGAAGGAAACGGAGGAAGTCACCACGAAACAGATCACAGTCTGTTTAGTGAGTTTAGTGCGAAGCTTGAAGCGATTCAAACCACAGCACAAACAAACAGAACAAAAGTCAGGAAGCAAAGGAATATTCTTCGAAAAGTGCTCAAGGGTAAGCATGTGGATTGGAAATGCTAATTTTGACCAAGAATCAGTATAATTGATTAGCTAATATAGCTAATTACAAACATGCAATTCACTTTAAATTTCAATAAAAATAAATTTAATCTTAATGGTGGTAAAAACACATAACTTCAGTTTCCCTTTGTAACCACTAGATAAAGACAATTTGACAGAGCTGAGAATTGTGCTTCTGGGAACAGAGCATGCTGGGAAGAGTTCCTCAGGAAACACTATTTTATTTAATCATGTATTTCAGGAAACATTTTCTGAGGTAATACATCTTAAGAAATTAAAATGTATTTCTAGTGTTGATACTGCACTTGCAATATCTGATAGACAGTGCAATTTGAAATTTTATATTGAAAATTATATATATATAATTTCTTAATATTTACTTATATATTAATATATTCTTAATATTTACTTAACCTATGCTGTTCAATGTTATACGATTTCCAGAATTTCCAAGACCCAAAAGCAACAAAACAATGCCTCATTCATCAAAGAAAAATTGATGGGTGTATCGTTTCAGTTGTAGACACACCAGGATGGTCCACGTCAACTTTTGAAAATTCCAAAGAAATTTTACAGAGCATCTCAACTTGCCCACCAGGTCCACATGCATTCCTCGTGGTGCTATCTGCAAGTCGGTCTTTCACGAAACAGGACCAGCAGGCTCTTGAGGCCGTTATGAAATGTTTTGGGGGAGGAGCCTGGAGACACACACTGCTGTTGTTCAGCCATGGAGACTGGTTAAGAGATCAAGCCATCGAGGAGCACATCGAGTGTGAGGGGGAACCCCTGAAGTGGCTGGTGAGGAAGTGTGAGAACAGATACCATATTCTGGATAACAATAACTGGGGAGATGGATCTCAAGTCAAACATTTGTTGGAGAAGATAAAGGAGATGGTCGTTAGGAACAGAGGAGTTTACTTCATTTTAGAGAAGAAGGTTTTAAGGCTGCAGGAGAGGCTTTTTGGGCCCAAGACATTGACTGTAGAGGAGTGGAATAAAAGAGAAGATGATCTCATTCGTAGGATGTTGGAGGCAGTTTGGCTGGATTCAGATGCAGAAGATCTCACATCCCCAGTTACAAGGCCAACAGGGAGCATGACTTTCAGTATTCCCAACAGTAAGTATCACAGTTCAGTCATATTGACACAGTGTTCATGAGTAAATTTAAAATATTTATAGCATCGGTTTCTAATTTGTTAAATGTCATTTTCAGTGAGAAGCGAAACGTTGTCTGAAACAGGCAGTTTGTTGGAAAGCGATCACGTGAGGTCAAATGTAAAAGTATCACAATGGCTCAGACACCACGCACCCTCCTCTGGATACGACACTGCGAGTAGTGCCATGAGCACCACGGAAATGCCTGTGAAATGGCGGGATGAGGGGTCCACTATGGCCGGTGGCCTCACAGAAGACTTGAAACAAGATAGGGGTGAAAGGGTGAAAAATCAACCTAGAAGAAATTCAGTGTAGAGCACATACAATCCCACCGTGTGAAGTGCCGTAGACTGAGGCAGATGTGATCAGGTGGTGAGTTCAAGGCTTACAGAAATCACTGTAGCCCATGTTGACAAGATGTACAAATCTGGTGTAAAAATCTGTCACCAAGATTTTCATAAAGTGTATACATTTTATAGCCTATTAACCTGACGAGAATATTAAGAAACATTAAACAAAGAATATTTCTACGGGATTAACATTTCTATGGGATCCATATCAAATATTTGCTTACATTATGTCTAAAGAATATTAGTTAAGCATTGGTAGTAATAAAGTAGCATAAAAACAGCAAAATTATTTTCTACAACAAAAAAATAAAATCCTAAATACAATTATTGTGCTCCATGGTCTTACCATACAGAGATCCAATGAGGCTATAGGGTGGGTCATACTGACACAGTAGTCAATGGGAAGGACACTGTGTGTAGGCAGAACAGAGCCAGCATTCCTACAAGCAAGTTTGAGTTTCTGTGCACTACTAGAGACCAAACCAAGTTTTACGGCCTGTCTGTTTGTGAAACAGATAATGGTATGAATCTGCATAATAAGACATAATGCAGTTCTACGTGTCCCTTTAACCAAGTCATACCAGGCATTTCATGTAAATCAACTGGGTCTGGCATTTTACTGAGATGGACAAGCACTCTTCACAGCACAGCCTTGTCAAAAGTGCCATTTCATTATGGTAATATTTGTGGGAATGGGCACATCTTAAAGGAGCATGCATCTTCTTCAAGCAGGAGCCCCTTGAAGACTGCAGTCCCCTCCCATGTGCATGAGAATAGATGCGTGTGCGTGCTGGCAACCCAGAGCATGTCTCCCCTGCCAAAGCAAAGTTTGCTTGCTGAGCAAATGTGCTTTGAGTACCTGATCTCTTGACAAAACAGCAACAACAAAAAAACACATGAGAGAGAAAAGGAGGAAAGGATAGAGAGAAAGAGAACTGTAAGAAAGAGTGAAAGAGGAGAAGAGAGAGAAAAGCGGTGAAAAGCCCAATAAGCTTAACTCACCCTGACAAGACGCCCAGTACCAGGTTGAGCATGAAGAAGGAGCCGATGATGATGAGGGGGATGAAGTACAGCCAGTTCCAGGCGTTGCCTGATGCATCGTTGGTCTGCACACACAAGCCACATAAACACAACCGATTTCTGATGTGCCTCGTTTGTAAAGTACAAAAAAGACGTGAAGAAACTCATTTTAAGGGCACAGGTGAGAATTATCTGGGGTCAAACACTTCCCCCAAGATAGATCCCTTTTGGTGCTTAACGAGAAGACTGCCATGTGCATAAAACAGTTAGGACTAATTGTATTACACACTCATGCAGCGAAAGTGTAATGCAAAATAAATTGAGTCATTACAAATCCTCTCCCACATGCAGCCGTCATAGAAATGTAGCAGCAACATTCTGAATGCAAGCCAAGCCTCGGGCTCCTGTTAGAACTACTGGGTAATGGAATGAGAAGCTTGAGAGATTTAGGCCGTTTGGAATACAGGGAGTTGTTAACGGAGAGCTGTAGGCCTCAGACCCTCTCTGGAACCTGTGGCAGCTACAACGCTCCTCACTGCTGGACGCCCCACAGAGCAGAACTGAGCGTCAGACTGACCTGACCACAAGCTTACTGAGGTGAGGTGTGTAAAGGTGGCTGCAGCTGATTCAATCTGAATTCTTAATGCTCTCCAAAAAAAATCCTGAATTAATTCTGATATAGAGCAAATATCTTGATTAAGATTGTAATCCTAAATCACCTGCCAATCCACTGACCCATTTTCGGATCATGCTGATATTTCTTTCCTTCTTGCTTACCTGCCTGCCTTCTTCACAGACCTCTAAACCATGTGCATCAGTGTGATACTTGGTAACTGATCTGATAAGGCCAATGCGTCGACAGTGAATCACATTAAAGAACCTTCTCAGTCGAATTGCCTTAGTGCTCATGATGGAGAGAGCGGATGAGATTGACTGGCCTAATTCTACTAATTACATCCTTGGAACTGCACTGAAGAAAAGCTGAAAATGGAATTTTTCCATAATGTACAAGCATATTCAGCAGCACCCAGTGCACCCTCTGTGAGACAGATTGACACTTGTAGGGATTTGTGTGCAACCAAAACTCACACTCCTCCGCCCACTCATACATGCTCTTAAGGTAACACAAGTAATATACAAAAACCTGCAAATATTGCAGCAATTATGTACAGTAATGGCAAAATACACTTTGTTAAGCCGTAGCACAAGATGCTAGTCAAACGATGATATAATAACAAGAACCAATAGCAGTGAAGCGGTGGTATAATAACATCATCATGCTGTCCCAGGATGCACCTCTGCTCTTTCTCATCGCTTCACACTTTCTTCACACGCTTCACAATAAACAATCTGCTGGTCTCACTTTCCTCTCACCCATTTCACTCTCTGCTTAAATCAAAAACATTTCCAAGCGGTCATGAAGAGATGACAACTCTAACTCTGCAGGGAGGTTTCAAGGCCTTTCAGAAGGTAAATCAGGTAAGACATTTGGAAAGGTAAATCAGGTAAGACATTAGGAAAGGTAAATCAGGTAAGCTCCCGCTGAAAGCTTCAATTACATCAGGGCACTACAGATAAATGCTGCTAATTGCCTTGGCTGCAAACATCTGTTGCTTTATTCCCCCACACACTGTATGTTTCTAGTCTCCATAACCTACAACATTTGCTTAAGCACATGACATTTGTTTATTTTCATCCACATTCCCAATGTCTGTCAGCCTACAGTCACTCCCATCAGAAATGGTCCCCGCTGATGGAAACAAACGACAATGCAGAAGGAGAGGGGAACTGGTCAAACATGCGTGTTCAAGCAGGTAAGTAGTCAGCAATTTGGGAAGAACATGAAGTCTTACTACAGTAAAAAACAAAGGAGAAGCGAAACAGCTTCAGTGCTTTGCCCACCATCTCTGTCTCCTGCCGCATCTCGGCACTCTGAACACACACATTTTAGAATTCCCAACGTCACCGGCCCCGAGTTGGCGAACACCAGCACCTCCCACAAGACTGCACAGTGTAGGAAGAGGACCAAAACCGCCTGGGGGCAACGGGGCACCTTCTATACGGCCGCCATTATTACAGAACACCGAGTACCGTCAACATGCGCTTGTGCTGGAAAGGGGATGAGTTCATCTTCCCTTGAAGACCAAGGCAATGTATCACGCTGGAATAAAGCACCTTAAAGGCTGTGTGTATGCGTGGCGCTGCTCTGTGAGAGAGGGAGAGTGTACTACAGATATGTGTCATTTCCTTTGGTAACTGTTCATTAAAAATGTAACATATACAGTCGAATGCATTACATCGCCTTGCTGTATTAACAACGGCATGCCATGCCAAGCTAGCGTAGCATCCTGTCACATATCCATGACTAGCATGATGACAACAGAATAGTGAAAGCAGTGTAAATAACACAACTGGTAATGGCTGGTAATGGCTGGTAATGGCGCGAAGGAGGTTAACAGATAAACAGTACCGCACAACAGCATTCATGCAGTGCAAGACCACCAGCAGGACTGTAAACTGCTTACATAACTGCTTCCTATTCCTCAGAGACTACTTTCAATTTGCTCTCCTTGATTGTTAAATTAAGTTACTGTTTCACAACCCACATCAATCATTGTGCATTCAAATATTAAGCTAACTCAATAACAAATCTACAAAAACATCTCATCACCAGCGAGGCCTACAAAGCCCCTTTTATTAATATTGCTACCAGCTCTGAGAGTAAACACAGCCCATGTCATCACCCTTTTTGATATGACTGATAGCTTAAATGATGGGTTCTGCACTGGCTAGTCAGAGGCGCCGACATGCGCCGTTAAAGCACCCACAATGCAAGGCTGAGCAATTACTCTAAAAGTAGGCGAGAGTGAGCAGGACCATCCGTACGTCTGAATGGGCAATCGTCCCCCGTCCCCGGTCCCGACTGCATGCAAATGAGGTGTCTTTCTGACAGTGTGGTGCGTTGGCTGGTAAACAGCATCACAACCCTGTCGCCCGCAATAGCAAATCCCCACCAGAAATCACGCCAAAGATTTCATCAGGTGAAGGGTAGACGCCACACTGAGGCGGGGACGAGCTTCAGCTTCCTCCGCCCACAGCAAATAAAGCTCTCTGGTCCGCAGTGATTGACAGGTCCAGTAGCCCCAACGTGGAGAGAGTCAGAATAGCTCTGACCTAATGACCTCCATCGCAAAACAAAGGTGTCGCCGTGCTGTGACAGGGAGCTCGAGTTCCGCCGAGTCACCCGCACAAGCCCGACTTGATTGAATCATGTAGAATCGTGTTGTGCAGGGGTATTTCATGAACAGCTGTCAGTCACCCACAGTGGAGCAAGTGGGGACAGGCAGTCCGACCTGGAACCTGAGAAGGAAGAGTGGCTCAGTGGTAGAGGAGCTTTAAACCGGCATGTTCATAGCTACACTGGGAATTCATCTAGATAGGGTTCATCTAGAAAGGGTTCATCTAGAAAGGGTTCATCTAGATAGGGTTCATCTAGAAAGGGGAGTAATGGAAGACGAGAAGAGCTTTTAAAATGTAGGTGAGCTTCAATTATCACATGACAGGTCGCTTTGCAAAAAAAAGTCCAGTCTGAATTACATTTAAATTTTAAGACAAGCGACTCGATAATCAGTACACTAACTCTGCACACTGTACCAGCTGCAACGAGGCAGGCCTTTTGTCACAAATGAAGAGCGTGCAAAAAAAGGAAACCAAAAAAAACATAAGTGTGCAGAACAAGGACTAAGGAACAGCAACGCATCGCTAATGACCATCAGTCATACTGACACGTAGGGCTTAAAAAGGGACAACATACCACAACTGCTTAGAAAGGGGCAACGCTACACAAAGGGCTTATAAAGGAACATTGTTAAAACGTGTTGAACAAGGCTCAACACCCACGTGAGGCGTGACACAACAAAAACACGTGACACGTGCAGCAGAAAGGCACAACGCAACAGCACAAACGTAAACAAAGACTGTGTGACTCAGACAGGGAGAATCGTCACACTTCACTTCCCAGGGAACACAGCAACGATATTAAAGCCAAACGAAACACAAGATTAGAACAACAAAGGGATGTGATCTATAATGTATGTAAGGGCTCTGGAGTAATCGCAATTTCAAAGTGCCAAAGATGAAAGATATCTTTTTAAGAGCTATATAAATATTTTTATGTATTTTATAAATATATGCAACACAATGCTCTTATACTAGTGAATAAATTGCACCCGTCTCCTCTGACCAGCTTTGATCTCATGTGTTCTGTTTCGCAGGGTCTTATTAAACTGTCTGCATACAACACACTACACTACACTACAGCAGTGAGCTAATGTAGTTCAGTTCTACGAAGGCTTTGAAAGCAGGGAAAGACAATGGCCATATTCAAGGGCTTTTAAACTCCACTGAACATCCTGCTCCATCTTTCACCTCAGTCGGAACTTCTGCGATAAAAAAGACAAGTGGTTTGTTTCTGAGAGCAGCCCCAGAGGCCCAAGGCCCACATGATCTTCTAGCTGTCCTTTTCACAGCCAATCTAATTAGCTACATCCACAAAGAAGGAAGGCGGACAGAGACAGACAGAGAGAGAGAGAGAGAGAGAGAGAGAGAGAGAGAACGTGTGTGTGTGTGTGTGTGTGTGTGTGTATGTCAGTGTGAGAGAGAGAGAGATAGAGACAGACAGAGAGAGACGGAGAGGGAGAGAGACGACAAGACAATAAAATGGGTGAGATGATTCACTACTGCTTGACTGCAAATACACTTCCTCAACACACCCAACACACTATTTTTAACTGTGTTTAATGAGCCTGGCGACGGTTGTGACAGCACAGGATGGTCCATCGACAGGGTCAAGGGTCATGGAGGGCCCTGTGACTCAGCCTGTGCTAACAAGACGGTGGTGCTGACCCATACACTGGATCACCACCCCCCCCCAGGACACACACTCATACCCAACCTTGGCTTTCCTCACTGACCACACACTGGTTTTCACTGTCCAAACACTTCTCAGTAGTGGACAAACCCCTGAAATCTAAGGGACTAATTTAGTGCCTTAATAAGAGATGCTTCCTGCTAGCGTCACTGTGCACACCTAGCGCATGACTCTGTTCCTGCTAGCGTCACTGTGCACACCTAGCGCATGACTCTGTTCCTGCTAGCGTCACTGTGCACACCTAGCGCATGACTCTGTTCCTGCTAGCGTCACTGTGCACACCTAGCGCATGACTCTGCATCGCACAGAGGCTTTGATGACATATTCATCAGGTTTATCGTAGCAATCTCGCGCATTCATCTTATTGCTCAGGATGCACTAGACTCTAATAACCTCTCACGATTTTAAAGTCTGTCATCCTAGCAGAACTCATCAGACTTCCGTAACAGTGCATGACACGGCAGTGGTAATTAGGCAGAAATCTATTAATCTACTACAGCAAAAACGTAATAAAATCAACAAGCATGAAATGAAGACCACCATGTCATTAGCAAACGCTGCAACACGACCGTGTTTGGTAGGTGGGAGCTCTTCCTGCCTCCTTCTCCGTCTGAGCTGAAGTCTGACAACACACAGCCCAATCCTGTCATGTGCTTTTGAACTGATCCTTCACTGTCTGAGGTATAGCACACCTGGTAGGCATGACATAAAGCACATCGTGTATGGTCAGCGGTTGACTGAACTCAAAGAGAATATATATATATATATATATATATATATACATAAGACTATATATATATATATATATATATATATATATATATACATATATATATATATATATATATATATATATATAGTCTTATACGAATGGCCTCTGTCTCGTTACTATATTTCTCATCCACGGGGGCAGTTTCATTCCTTCCGCTTAACATTGTATTGCCATAAAGATAGTCATCAATCCCAGCAGCCCAGCATGTAATCTAGAAAATGGAGTCAGGGTATCATTCTTATTTCATGATGTTATCAACCCGAGATCCCGAACAATCAAATGTCAGAGAAGAACGTGTGCGCTTGTAACACACCCAGTCTGAGTAAAGGACATACACAATGTTAGAAAGGCAAGACTGGGGCATTTATTGTTCTGTCTGGTCCAATTGCCCATTCTAACCTGGGATCTCAAGGTTATAAATATTGCAGTATCACTCGAGTTCTAGACCCCCAGAGACATAACTAGGAGTACAGTGTGCAGCAGAAAGGGCTATTTATCTCACCCTAATCCCACATCAGTGTGCTAATTCATTAATCATGTTCGCACAAAGATCTACAATGAAGTTTTCATTTGATCAACAATTTAAATATAGATCAATCAATCAATACTCCTCGCGAAACATCATCAAACAACCAAGGAAAACACAAACGGAGCATCACTATGATCACACAGACTCTAGATGAACCTTCAGTCAACGAAACTGAAAGAAACAGGAGAAGCATCAGTACGTCAGACCACACGCAGGCATCAGACGCGTCCTTAGCACATCTCGGAGAGCTCAGATCCCCTACCATCACATCTAACAGACGGATGAACGTAAGAGCGTGTGAAGCCAAGCAGATGCAAACAGGACGTCCAGTCTGCAGGGCAGTCTGGAAACCAGCTTATCCGTAAGTAGCCTGAAGGGCTCTGCACAGCACCAGTGGGAGACAGTGAAGACTTGTACTTCAGCCTTGTATGCTAGCTGTACGGTAGCTGTACGGTAGCTGTACGGCTCAGTGTACGGTAGCTGTACGGTAGCTGTACGGTAGCTGTACGGATCAGTGTACGGTAGCTGTACGGTAGCTGTACGGTAGCTGTACGGCTCAGTGTACGGTAGCTGTACGGTAGCTGTACGGTAGCTGTACGGTTCAGTGTACGGTAGCTGTACGGATCAGTGTACGGTAGCTGTACGGTAGCTGTACGGTAGCTGTACGGCTCAGTGTACGGTAGCTGTACGGTAGCTGTACGGTAGCTAAACGACTCAGTGTACGGTAGCTGTACAATAGCTGTACGTTAGCTGTACGGCTCAGTGTACGGTAGCTGTACGGTAGCTGTACGGTAGCTGTACGGTTCAGTGTACGGTAGCTGTACGGCTCAGTGTACGGTAGCTGTACGGTTCAGTGTACGGTAGCTGTACGGCTCAGTGTACGGTAGCTGTACGGTAGCTGTACGGCTCAGTGTACGGTAGCTGTACGGTAGCTGTACGGTAGCTGTACGGCTCAGTGTACGGTAGCTGTACGGTAGCTGTACGGTTCAGTGTACGGTAGCTGTACGGATCAGTGTACGGTAGCTGTACGGTAGCTGTACGGTAGCTGTACGGATCAGTGTACGGTAGCTGTACGGTAGCTGTACAGCTCAGTGTACGGCTGTACGTTAGCTGTACGGTAGCTGTACGTTAGCTGTACGGCTCAGTGTACGGTAGCTGTACGGTAGCTGTACGGTTCAGTGTACGGTAGCTGTACGGATCAGTATACGGTAGCTGTACGGTAGCTGTACGGCAGCTGTACGGCTCAGTGTACGGTAGCTGTACGGTAGCTGTACGTTAGCTGTACGGCTCAGTGTACGGTAGCTGTACGGTTCAGTGTACGGTAGCTGTACGGATCAGTGTACGGTAGCTGTACGGTAGCTGTAACGGGTAGCTGTAACGGCTCAGTGTACGGTAGCTGTACGGTAGCTGTACGGCTCAGTGTACGGTAGCTGTACGGTAGCTGTTCGGATCAGTGTACGGTAGCTGTACGGTTCAGTGTACGGTAGCTGTACGGCTCAGTGTACGGTAGCTGTACGGTAGCTGTATGGTAGATACATGACAGATTTCATATCTGTCAGTATAACTAGTGTAACCGGTTTTGAAAGAATATTCCACCACAGTTCACATGGTTCACATGGTTCACGTGGTTCACATGGTTCACATGGTTCACGTATTGTAGCCTGCCGGCAAAGATCATTGTATTCCAGACCTAAATATTTCCTGCTTACTTTTCACATCCGAGGTGATATATCTCATTAAAAAGCACTGAAAAACCAGCACTGTTGGTCTGCCAGTCCAAAGCACTTTCAACTAAGCCGCAATACAATTCGAGAGACAGTTTCCCATAACCAGTCAAATTTCACAAAACTCAAGCACATTTTATGTACATACAGTATTTAGATAATGATATAATGTACAGTACGTTACCAGCCACATTAACAAAAGTTACCAATGTATCTATTTGATGATCAGATCTCATTCATCAGCCCCACCCATTATATGTGTTGGCCATGTTCAACACGGTTGTGAAGCATTTTAGCATATGCTGACAGATGAGCCCAGGAACCCAGCTAAGCCAATGAGATGGCCATTTCCTAATTAGAGGCAGAGTATAAGCCTCTCCCTGATCATTTGATCAGGAGTGAGTGGAGCTGAAATGTAAACGATCATAATAATCATCTTCAGATCAGATCATGTGCGTAAATAATAGAAAATGCCTTATTGTGTTAGAGCATGTATTACTGCAGCTCCTTTGTGAGACAGGCCTATAATTTTCAGAGCTGTGTTTAAGTTAAGCTTGGTGTTATAAACAAGTGAAGCTTACCATTAATGTCGGGACTTCAGGACTAGAAAGGTTGCTTTACCCTACAGGATCAGTAACTGCAAATTGCCAATAAGCTGATATTTAGTTTCATGCCTTCCACTGGCCTGAATAGAGCGCAGCTGTAATTCTCCAATCACAAATAGCATGAATAAGAGGACCTGCCTTCTGTAGAACTGATTATGTTCCTTAAGTAAAATTACCTCTAATTTACATAATCTAAAATACCTGCCATTACACTCAGACCAAACAGTGCTGAAGCACATTTGCATGTCATTAAGATGGATCTTAGATGAAAATAGATTAAGATAGATCTCAGGTTTTTTCTACCATTGTCCCAACATTGAAGCTACTAAAAAGTCCTAGGCAAAACCCAACCTGGAAGCCCTTCATTTAATCACTATTATGCACTATTATGTAGAATATGTTCATTATACATGTCCACTCAGTGCTCTGGGCTTCAGAATGACCTGAACCCCACCAGTTAGCAAACACCTAGCATGATCAAGCAGGGGAACTGACTACACAGACATGCAGCAGGCGTTAAAAATACCTCTGCTCCTGTGCCAAATGCTAAAGAACACGTTTGGAAAGGATCTGTCCAGTGCTTAAAGAGGTGTTGAGCTTTCTGAAGCCACTTGGCTATGCTGAGAAAAAACAAGCACAAATCAGAGTTTGATCTCAAGTTCCATCAGCTGGTGTGAAGTCTGTCTGCCCTATTTATTGAGAGCACTCTGGGAGGGCAAAGAGAGAGAGACAGAGAGAGGCAGAGACAGAGAGAGGGAGAGAGACAGAGAGACAGAGAGAGAGAGAGAGAGACAGAGAGAGGAGAGAGAGAGAGACAGAGAGAGGGAGAGAGACAGAGAGGCAGAGACAGAGAGAGGGAGAGAGACAGAGAGGCAGAGACAGAGAGAGAGAGAGAGACAGAGAGAGA
Source organism: Brachyhypopomus occidentalis (assembly GCA_020368025.1). NCBI lineage: Eukaryota > Metazoa > Chordata > Actinopteri > Gymnotiformes > Hypopomidae > Brachyhypopomus > Brachyhypopomus occidentalis. Next base: position 1,815,988 of record JAGXOD010000008.1, read on the forward strand.
GAGAGAGACAGAGAGACAGAGAGAGACAGAGAGAGGGAGAGAGACAGAGAGACAGAGAGAGACAGAGAGAGACAGAGAGAGGGAGAGAGACAGAGAGAGAGAGAGAGAGAGAGAGACAGAGAGAGGGAGAGAGACAGAGAGGCAGAGAGAGACAGAGAGAGGGAGAGAGACAGAGAGAGGCAGAGACAGAGAGAGGGATAGAGACAGAGAGGCAGAGAGAGAGAGAGAGAGAGAGAGAGAGAGAGGGAGAGAGACAGAGAGGCAGAGACAGAGAGAGGGAGAGAGACAGAGAGGGGAGAGAGAGACAGAGAGAGAGAGAGAGAGAGAGAGAGAGAGAGAGAGAGAGAGAGAGAGAGAGAGAGAGAGAGAGAGAGAGAGAGAGAGAGAGAGAGAGAGAGAGAGAGAGAGAGAGAGAGAGAGAGAGAGAGAGAGAGAGAGAGAGAGACAGAGAGAGAGAGAGAGAGAGAGAGGCAGAGACAGAGAGAGAGAGAGAGAGAGAGAGAGGGAGAGAGACAGAGAGAGGGAGAGAGACAGAGAGAGAGAGAGAGAGAGAGAGAGAGAGAGAGAGAGAGACAGAGAGAGAGAGAGAGAGAGAGAGAGAGAGAGAGAGAGAGAGAGAGAGAGAGAGAGAGAGAGAGAGAGACAGAGAGAGAGAGAGAGACAGAGAGAGGGAGAGAGACAGAGAGACAGAGAGAGACAGAGAGAGGGAGAGAGACAGAGAGGCAGAGAGAGACAGAGAGAGAGAGAGACAGAGAGGCAGAGACAGAGAGAGGGAGAGAGACAGAGAGGCAGAGACAGAGAGAGGGAGAGAGACAGAGAGAGACAGAGAGAGACAGAGAGAGGGAGAGAGACAGAGAGGCAGAGAGAGACAGAGAGAGGCAGAGACAGAGAGAGGGATAGAGACAGAGAGGAGAGAGAGAGAGAGAGGGAGAGAGACAGAGAGGCAGAGACAGAGAGAGGGAGAGAGAGAGAGAGAGAGAGAGAGAGAGAGAGAGAGAGACAGAGAGAGGGAGAGAGACAGAGAGAGAGAGAGAGAGAGAGAGAGAGAGAGACAGAGAGAGGGAGAGAGGCAGAGAGAGACAGAGAGAGACAGAGAGAGAGAGAGAGAGAGAGAGAGAGAGAGACAGAGAGACAGAGAGAGAGAGAGAGACAGAGAGGCAGAGAGAGACAGAGAGAGGGAGAGAGACAGAGAGGCAGAGAGTGACAGAGAGAGACAGAGGGAGGGAGACATACAGAGAGAGGCAGAGAGAGACAGAGAGGCAGAGAGTGACAGAGAGAGTGAATAAGTGAGTGAGTGAAGAGAGGAACAGGTTGAGCAGCTGAGTGCTGGCCGCTGTTGTGTGTGGGGGGGTAGAAGCAGGTGGATGGAGATGGAGGGGGGTGGAAGGGGGTTGGTGGAGGTGGATGGATGTGGCATGGATCACTTTGAACACTGCTCAGCTCACTATTTCAAAGCCATGCTCACGGTAATCCTTACACCTGTGAAACGGGTCAGATAATCTGGCCCACTGGTTTTTCATCTTAAACAACTACAGATACATTCAGTATATATATATATATATATATATATATATATATAACAAATTGCACATATTTTATTGCTAGGAAAGACAATCCGTCTCTAAGCAGATTTCAGGAACCAGACAAGCAGAACCACATCAAGTGCTCAGAGCAGTGGTGTAGCAGACAGGCCAAAGCCTTAGAGATTTAAACACACTCCGTATTCCAGAAACAGCGTGTGCATGTAGTGGGCGTGTACATGTGACTCCACGCCTGCTCCTACGACTTGTGCGTGCGCGTGTCACGTCAGCGCTGAAGGCTACTCACGTTATATAGGATATCTGTCCAGCCCTCCATGGTGATACACTGGAAGACGGTGAGAATGGCGAACAGGATGTTGTCGAAGTTTGTAATACCGAAGTTTGGTCCTTTCCAGTAGGCTCTGCATTCTGTGCCACTGGGACACACCCGTGCGGGAGCTTCTGTCCCACACGGGTAATCAGCTGCCTGCTCGCCTGCACGAAGACACACGGCGGAGAAGAAAATCAATATATACTAAACACACACACACCATATACAAATACACATAGTAACACTTCACATACACACATTCATTGAAAGTGTAGCACTGGTCACAGACCCCATCAGATATGCACACATACATGCACACACACACACGCACACGCACACGCAAATAGGTTCCAGTTGGAAAACAAATCTGACTTTTTTTTTCTCTCATCATATTTCCAAACAAAATTAGCCCACAAAGGCAAAGAAGCACAGAGAAGAAACAATCACAAACAGTCCCAGGGGTCGTTAAGGACAGAGCCAAAGGCAGACATTTTAAACAAACACAGAAACCTGGATTTATGGCTCTGATTAGGTTTGTGTTGCAAAATGGATCATGCAACATAGGGAGGTGTAGTTCATAGGGAGGTGTAGTTCATAGAGAGGTGTAGTTCATAGGGAGGTGTAGTAGTTTATTCATATGTGCCTTCTACTGTTGCTTCTGAATGACCACAAAATACAAGATTTACATGCCGCTGAACATCTACAATAATTTTATTTTTAAGAGAGTGAGAGACTGCAGAGAGAGACCGAGCAAGAGAGGCAACAAAAGAGAGAGAGGAAGAGAGAAAAAGCTGAAGAAAAAGCATGAGAGAGGGAGAGAGAAGAGGGAGAGAGAGAAAGGCTTGTCAACTCAATCTTCAACAAGTCCTCAGCTATGCCTGCAGGGGATATGCAGGGGATTGTGGGTAAATATCAGTAAGCAGAGAGTGAGGGAAATTCACGGTAGCAGCACAGCCTCCGTGTGAAGGCTGTGTGAAAACAGCTGTTTTGTTTTAGTCCAGTACAGTTGCACAGGCTTGAACACCCCGTGACAGCAAAACCATCCCCTTACCATAAACCCTTAAATCGCAAAGTGTAGGAGATTATAATAGTGCCACTAAAGACAACAGTGAAGATGATATTACAGAGATTGTGCTCTTCCAACAGTCCTTGGTTTTTATGCCCTTAACAATGTATTTAAAAATCTGAAAAGCTACAATCAATCATGTGGGTGATTAGTACACACCAAATAAATGACTGCTTAAATATCAAATGCTGGCCTACAATATTTATAGTTTTGCCTTCAGCGAGAAACATTAGTTAAAATAGGTGTGGGATTAATACTCTTTGAATGCTACGAAAAACAAGAATATTAATAAGTGTAATTACCACAGGCTAATGATTGTTTATTTCCCATGATAAAATTCACTTTGAAAGTTAATAAGCTTTTAGACTGTGTAATATTACGCAACAAAATGAGCTTTCTTTAAAGGAGCTTGTCTGCATTTTTGCAATCCTATGTTTTGGTATTTTTCAGAAAGTTATGCTATAGGTGACAGATTTCATCCTGCAGGCATCTAGCATCATGAAGTTAAAAAAAAAGTATGATCACATGTTAATCTCATTGGAGATTCTCCCCCTTCACACTATGAGGGAGGCTCAATTCAGGACGTCTGAGATTGGGCTGGGTGGAGGGTGTAAACACATCTGGGATTGGGCTGGGTGGAGGGTGTGTGTAAACACGTCTGGGATTGGGTTGGGTGGAGGGTGTAAACACGTCTGAGATTGGGCTGGGTGGAGGGTGGGTGTAAACACATCTGGGATTGGGCTGGGTGGAGGGTGTAAACACGTCTGGGATTGGGCTGGGTGGAGGGTGTAAACACATCTGGGATTGGGCTGGGTGGAGGGTGTGTGTAAACACGTCTGGGATTGGGTTGGGTGGAGGGTGTAAACACGTCTGAGATTGGGCTGGGTGGAGGGTGGGTGTAAACACATCTGGGATTGGGCTGGGTGGAGGGTGTAAACACGTCTGGGATTGGGCTGGGTGGAGGGTGGCTGTAAACATGTCTGAGATTGGGCTGGGTGGAGGGTGGGTGTAAACACGTCTGATAAGATGAGGCTGACCTGTGTCCGTTTTGAAGCAGGTGGTGTGAAACTTGCCCATGTAGAACTCCACCCCAATGATAGCAAACATGACGATGGCGAAGAAGAGGAGCAGGCCGATCTGCAGGAGGGGAACCATGGCCTTCATGATGGACTTCAGCACCACCTGTAGGCCTGAGACACACAGGGATGCATGCACACACACGCACACACACATACACACAAACACACACACACACACACACGTATACACACGAGCAGACAGTCGGCTGTTTAATTACATTGTGTTCTCTCAGCATTAATGCATGTGTAGTTACTGTAGTTACTGTAGTGTTCACACACTCACTGGGGATTCCTGATACCAGTTTAAGAGGCCTCAACACTCGCACAGCCCGAAGAGTCCTCAGGTCAAAGTCTGACCCCACGGTGGCCAAAATCCTACAACACACACACACACACACACGCAACCATTTATTACATACTGAGCAAATTAATCTCATCTTACATATTCATTAGAACTGAGCAAAGCAATGTTATTTCACACAGCAACAGACCTCAAAGAATTGAAGCGTCAGACCATCAGATGAATCATGGCAGACATATGGAGCCTGGGGTACCCAACACACTGGGTGCCGTCACCCATTGTTTCATACTGTGACTCAGAGCACACTAACTGCAAAAAACTACCCTTCAGAATGTGTGTGTGTGTGTGTGTGTGGGCACATGCATTTGCTGGAGAATTAGCATAATCTTATCTAATCCCATCATAAAGCTAGTGCTAGAATGACAGTGATGAGATGTTGCCAGGGAGACGTGGTTGGCAGGCATTCTGTGCGAGAGCCTGGTTGTCAGGAATTACCCTCAGGACCGCTGGATTGGAACCAGCAGTTTGTGCTTCCCTGAAGGCAGCGTTCTTCATTCCTACATCATACTCCTGAGGTACCCAGCTAAACCAAACACGCGGCTTTTACACGATACTGTAGAGGTTGCATTACATGCCTGAAGATCTTCTCTCCTAAATTACCCAACATCTGATTCAGGCTACGATTGCACTCATGGTGCAAATGACTGAAAGGGAAAGAAAAGAAAATACAAGACCAAAGGAATGATGAAAAGATGTAAGAGAAAGAGATCAACTCCCTTCCTTAAACGCCCTTAGAGAGAGACTGAAAGAGAGAGGGAAATAGAGGAAGATGGCAGAAACTGATTTGTTTGTTGCATTGCATTGTGGTCACTGTAGGAGCTGCGTGAAGATCTGCTCACCGAGCACACCGAAGCCTGATGGGTCCGGATGCAGGAGAGTGAGACAGACAGTGAGACAGACGGACAGAGGGAGAAGAGGGAGGTGCAGAGAGTGAGACAGACGGACAGAGGGAGAAGAGGGAGGTGCAGAGTGTAAGAGATGGACAGAGGGAGAAGAGGGAGGTGCAGAGAGTGAGACAGATGGACACAGGGAGAAGAGGGAGGTGCAGAGAGTGAGACAGACAGACAGAGGGAGAAGAGGGAGGTGCAGAGAGTGAGACAGACAGACAGAGGGAGAAGAGGGAGGTGCAGAGAGGAGGTAAGGTCAACAGACAGATGAAGGGCGGCAGAGAGATGAACAGTTGAGCAGTGAAGACAGCAGCAAGAGCAGAGGAAGAGAAAAGAAGGAGAGGGAAGAGGGCACAATGGGGCCGTGCTAGGGGAGATGGAGGTGGGTGGAGAGGTGGAGCAGGCAATGTGGCCAAGGACGAAGAAGAAGGAGGTGAATGGAAGACAAAGTGTGTTGGATGAATGTGCGGTAAATGTGAAGAAGTAGCCCTAACATGCCTCACAATGCACACTGTCTCTCTCTCACACACACACTCACACACACAATAGAGGAGAGGACAGGAGAGGAGACTTTCTGGTATATTCAGAAAGGCCCTCTATTGGTGAAAAATGGTAAATGCACATTTGTAATGTGGTGTTTGGGGGATTATGTGGCAAATTAATTTGCAGAAGCCGAGGCCCGCTCATGAAAAAACAGGCAAGATTTCATAGCATTTCAACTACAAAGGTATCAAGGTGATTGCCAAAGCCCAGCAGGCCATCTGCTGCCAAGTTAAAATACTAATATTGGTTAAGATCCTCATATCCAGTCCAGTGCTTGTATCTAGCAGAATCTCCTGAGCTTTATTGCATTGTTGTAATAACAGGACCTTGGAGAGCGAAGCAGCAGCAAAGAGCTTCATGATTGTAGCTGTTCACGAGGAGCCAGGTGCTGAGAGGGAGGGAGAAGAGTGGTTTTTAATAACCCCTTATCGACAACACCATACATCTCTGCAGGAGGGCACTGTTCTCGGGCACAGGAAATATGGACGAGAATCATATCTGCCATCGCTCAAATACACACTTCATGCAGATACATGCACAGGTACTCCCACACCTCCACACACACACACACACACACACACACACACACTGATGACAAGACGTCTTGCTCACTGCTTCATAACTGGATGTAGTCATGACGAACCACAAGGAAAGTAAATTAAAGCAGTACTCCAAATTCCCAAATTCAATACTTTTGTTTTTCCAGTTAATCCTGGCCTGTTATTACATGCATAATACACACTCGCCTTCACTGTCTCCGCCCAGTCTTTCAGGGGGAGCTCTTTGTAGCAAAGCAAAGATACAAAGATGGAGAAATTGCCTTTCAAAGTTATACAAAGAACCGAGACAGTCAAAAGTGACAGTGCGTGTCAACACTGAGCAGTTCTGGCAGGGGGCGGGGCCAACTATGCTGGCAGTCACATGACACAAGCTGCATCTTTATTCTCCAGCAGTCAGACATGGGGAGATGGAGCCTGTCTTGAGCAGGAGAGCGAGACCGACGGACCGCGATCTCTTCCTGCGCTGAAGGGACTACAGTGCCACTCCGGCACACGGACTGCCGCAAGTTGCAGGCGGCAAGCGAGGATCTCCGACTTCCTGTCGCTGTAGGGGCGCCGTGTAATAAGGTGCAGGAAAATGACAGCAAATGTTAAATCCAGTTTTGCTTATTTCCAAAACCCTGACCTCATTATTCTCGGTGAGATACTGTCATTAATTCTGTCCTTCAGCACAACGAGGAAGGAAAAGAGAGAGAGAAGGAAAGAAAAGAAAAAAAATATTCTCACCCAGAGTAAGTTATGTAATTACTGTTGCACCCAGCTGCACTGAGCTGGAATTGAGGTTTTCACACATCCCAGTAAGAGAAGGAGTTGTCACCCTAGAGGGAAGTGTTCCCCACAGCCGCACAATGCTAGTCCCTACCCTCTAGTCCCTAGTCCCTTGTCCCTAGCCCCTTGGTTTTAGCCCCTTGTTCCTAGTCCCTTGTCCCTAGCCCCTTGTCCCTATCCTCAGATCAGCTGAAGAAAACTGCAGCCTGCCCAATAGCAGAACCAACTTTAGAGCATTAAACTCATCACCTCTTAAAGCATTAACAAATGGTCACACACCGGCTACAGTAATATTAATTTTGTGAAACGCGTGAATCACTGCTTTTGAAGATAAATAAAGGTAAAGTATCTAAATGCTCATGTGAGTGTATAGTGTAAAGAATCTGTGAAGCCACTGAGAAATCAGCACACAGGGGCAGAGCCAATCAGAAATGTATCTTAGTTTCTTAAGAAACGGTTTCTAAGTAAATGGCTTCTTAGGAAACGGCTTCTTAGGAAATCGGCTTATCTACGAATCCCTTTCTCACTTTAGAGGTGGAATCAGGAAAAAAATCCAGACCCCTCCCAGATCCCCCGAGACCACTTCAGATCCCTCCCAGACCACTCCAGACCACTCCAGACCACTCCAGATCCCTCCCAGATCCCTCCCAGAGCCCCTCCCAGAGCCCCTCCCAGAGCCCCTCCCAGATCCTGCGACCAGACGTCTCTACTTAGACTTCAGGCAGCACCGCTGTGCTGCAGCCCTCTTGTGCCGCCCAGGGGGTGGAGTCTGTAGGAGCCACACAGACATGTGACCCCCCCCGGACAGGTGGGGGAGGGGTGTCTACAACCAAGCCCAGGCTAATGAAGTCATCCAGCCTGCCAGTAGCCATTACTGTCATATAGTGTGCACACACACACACACACAGACACACACACACACAGACACACTCACACAAACATTCCTGTAACAAAGCCATGATTACACCACTCTATCTAGCAATAACACACAAATATAATTCAGACACACACACACACGTGCACACACTACTACATTTACATACTCAACAGCCTGTCAAGCTTGACAGTGTGTGAAGGAGAAACCATGACTGTGTATGCAGGAACGTTTGGTAGCATGTGTGAGAAGCTATGACAGATTGCACAGGAGTTTGAGAGATACAGAAAGACGGCATGTGAAGGAGAGTGTGCAAAGTGTTCACAGTGTGTAAAGTGTAATGGTGCGTGTGTGTAATAGAACGTCAGTGACTGGGGGAAAAAATTAATTTCAGCATGAATTATAGTTTAAAAGTCCTCTCATATTGTCATATGGCTGTGGCTAACCACTCTCATATTAAAAAACCACCCTGTCTCTTTTAATCTAAGAACAGAGCGGAAGGGTCATCCAGTGTTAACCAGCATGGCTGGAGCGTGTCGTGATGCACGCTGCACTGAGCATGCTCCGTCACACGGACACGCTGGGTGAGCTCTCCAGCCGCTGTAGTGTGCTGGGCAGTAGAAGCTGGACTGAAGCTCCAGAGAGCAGGCAGCCTGCAGAACACCTGCACAGTGACAGGCGGAAGACTTGCTCACCAGCAGGGCCCAAATCTCCTGTGTGCAGTCACTTCCCTCAATTAAAGCAGCAGTCAGAGAGAGAGCGTCTTAACCAGCTCCATCCTTCCTTCCTCTCTCTCTCTCTCTCTCTCTCTCTCATCCACTCCATCCACTCATAATTGCTGCCTGGTCCTTAATGTGCCCTAGGATGACCGTATGCAATAGCATATAGTGTACAGCCTCAACAGATCTGCACCATCTACGGTGTTTATCCCAGTGGAGTCTTGTATCATTTCCCCCTCACAGTAGAAGAGCCCAGATGGCCTACAGCAGCAGTATGAGCAGCGTAGGCTGGGCCACATCAGACCAATCAGAGCAGGCCTTCCTCTGTACAGACCAATCAGAGCAGGCCTTCCTCTGTACAGACCAATCAGAGCAGGCCTTCCTCTGTACAGACCAATCAGAGCAGGCCTTCCTCTGTACAGACCAATCAGACCAGGCCTTCCTCCGTACAGCAATGTCCCTCCCTGTCCCTCCCAGGATCATTTCCTCAGCCAATCCACTATTATAAATAACAGAAGGTGGTGCTGTGACCCCAAGAACAGGTACACACACACACACACACACACACATAGAAACCCAATGGCCCACGCAGACACAGATCTGGGTTTGATCTGCGTTTGATCTGGGTTTGATCTGCGTTTGATCTGGGTCTGATCTGGGTTTGATCTGGGTCTGATGGGTACATACATACACAGGCCTACCCTTCATCTGGGCCAGAGGTCAAAGTTGACCTGTACCACCTTGATGACTTGTAGCTCGTCACCACCTGGCCGGGCCCCTGAGGTGGTGCGTGGCAGTGGTGCCCTGGGGCCACACTGTGCCATTATCACCTTATTACAGGCCCCAGTGCTCCGCCAGGCTGATAACACACAGAGCAAATTAAAACCATTTACAGAGCGTGTCGGAGGCGAAGCGCTAACCCACTGCTTAGCACATTCCTGTGCTACTTTAACACTGAGACACACACACACACACAGAATGCATGCAAACACATGCAAATTCACACGCACGTACATACAGTGAAAAATCAGAGTGTACAGAAAAAGAAAATATCACCTCGACAAAGCATTTGGATATACAGCAGTATAGCTAAAGCAATGAAATATGAAATGTGATATATTTACATGCAGTAACCACAGCCATTGGAAATCATAAAAGTAGATTACATGCGTTTTTCTAACACTGTCTTTACAAATTAAAGAATTTTAGGATTTACTTTGAGTGAGCGGTTTATCTTCTAACTACAGCCTTTTCAGATTGGGTGCGTGGTATGATTCAGACCTGCTCACTGTACACAGTAACACCACACACACTGCGGTATTCTCAGAACCACACCGAGGTTTAAGAATTTCAAAATGATGCAAGCCCAGATACACACACACACACACACACACACACACAAACAATTTGTAGCAACTATTGTTCTGCTCTCAGAGACATTTCTGTAAGGGTGCCGGCACTGTAGTAAAGTGCGAGTCACTAAAAATCTCTTTTCAGAGCGGTGTTAGGCACCTGCGTCTAAAGCAGTGCATTTATTCCTCTCTGAATGCCTCTCTCTGGACCAAGAGTATGACATAGAAAAATCTTTCTATTACCCATCTCTGTATTCCTCCAAAGAGAAGGTCGTCCCTGAAGGGGGCGCCGTAGTGCGTGGAATGACTGATGGTGAGAGAGATCACCTGCTGTGGGCTGAGATGGCAGGTCGTAGAAGCCAGTGCGTCAGAACCTGTTATGCACATCAGTACATTATTATTCCCTCAGTCTGGTAACGAATATGGCCCTGCTGACAGCACAGGACAGTTCACCGATTAAACATCTTGCAAGCAACATTTAAGAGACAGAAACAACTGCACCCAGACGTCTAACAACTGCACCCAGACGTCTAGCAACTGCACCCAGACGTCTAACAACTGCACCCAGACGTCTAGCAACTGCACCCAGACGTCTAGCAACTGCACCCAGATGTCTAATGAGGCATCTGGAATGGGGAAAGGAAGCTGCAGGGTTCCCAGAGTTCCTCCTCCATCACACCAGACTTGCTCAGAAATGTTGACGTCTGGTTACTGGGCTGGAGCAACGCGACAGTGCTGGAGCACCTTGATCGGATTTCAATTGATCAACTACAAGTTATTATTTGTTGTTCCTACAACTTGGATAGCGACAAGACTTTTGTCAGGGACTGTGTGTGTATATATATACCGTACATCAGACATACATAAACACTACAGACCCCACAGACCCAATGCAGTCATACATAAACACTACAGACCCAATACAGTCATACAGACATACATAAACACTACAGACCCCACAGACCCAATACAGTCATACATAAACACTACAGACCCAATACAGTCATACAGACATACATAAACACTACAGACCCCACAGACCCAATACAGTCATACAGACATACATAAACACTACAGACCCAATACAGTCATACAGACATACATAAACACTACAGACCCCACAGACCCAATACAGTCATACATAAACACTACAGACCCAATACAGTCATACATAAACACTACAGACCCAATACAGTCATACAGACATACATAAACACTACAGACCCCACAGACCCAATACAGTCATACAGACATACATAAACACTACAGACCCCACAGACCCAATACAGTCATACAGACATACATAAACACTACAGACCCCACAGACCCAATACAGTCATATAGACATACATAAACACTACAGACCCCACAGACCCAATACAGTCATATAGACATACATAAACACTACAGACCCCACAGACCCAATACAGTCATACAGACATACATAAACACTACAGACCCCACAGACCCAATACAGTCATATAGACGTACATAAACACTACAGACCCCACAGACCCAATACAGTCATACAGACATACATAAACACTACAGACCCCACAGACCCAATACAGTCATATAGACATACATAAACACTACAGACCCCACAGACCCAATACAGTCATATAGACATACATAAACACTACAGACCCCACAGACCCAATACAGTCATATAGACATACATAAACACTACAGACCCCACAGACCCAATACAGTCATATAGACATACATAAACACTACAGACCCCACAGACATACCTAGACACAGACCAGCAAAGAATCCAGCATGGCTATTGAGTCCAGGCATTCAGAACAGCTGCATTAACATTACAGTTAATGCAAATAATTTACAATAATTACCTTTGACTACCATGACTACCAACAATTATTTTATTTATATCATTCAATGACCATTTTCTTCTTCTCATTCCACCTTTTTCTATGTTTTAAAGAGTCAAGTTGTGCCAAACACTTATAAATCACTGTGTTAAAGCTTTAAAACGTGTCTGATTTGGTGGAAGAATGGGGAAATTAGGTGAACCGTTGCGATCCAGTGCTCCGAGCTTCACACGCAGAGCCGTTGAACTGAATCTTGCGCGGAGCGCGACGACAAAGCAGCAGCTGCAGAGCAAACGCTCATCTGTGAGTGTGAGGAGACGCCGGCGAGGCTGATGACTTACTAAACAGGCACTTTGTCAACAAAGACAGCGAAACCTCATTATACAGCCCGCCAAGCAGCTGGGACACTCGTGTAGTAGCATTCACACAAAACCCCTAAACCCCCAGTCAAAACCTGAGGAACCACGAGTCCAAGAACAGAAATAGAATGACAGGCCATTATCACAGAAGCTTGTAACACATGCAAATGAAATAATGAGGGGAGGGGGGGGATAAGAAGGAAAATACAGAGTAAAACTATTCAAATTGTTCATATGTATAATCCATACGTACATATGTGTGTATGCCTGATAGACCCGGTGCCTTTCGTCACCGAACACTCTAAATATGCGTGTGTGTGAGATGGACACAAGCGAAACAGCCGAGAGTGTGTGTGTGCTCTGTGAACACAGCTGGGTGTTGGATATACTGTGGTGCTTACACATTGTACACTTCAGCGTCGTGCTTCTTTCCCCAGACGGGAGGGAGCCGTCCACATGGAGCCGTCCTCCCCCCCCCACAGCGGGCTCAGCTTTTAGACGGAAATGTCGGGGAAGCATCAGGAGGTTCAGATAAAGGCTGAATTTCATTTCCTGTGGCATGCACCACAACAAACACGAAGGCTAGATACACGGTTCACTCAATCTGGCAATCTGCACACACATCCACATTACTCACACACACACACACATGCACACACACCCAAGTGCACACACATATGCATACATGCACACTCACACAAACACATGAGAGATGGGTTGTTTTTCAGGGAAGAAGCCAACTCCCTTTCACTTCCCATGTCTTTAATTAACTTGTAGTGCTGAAATAAATTCTGACAGAACAAGGAACCACCCAGTCAAGCCTGGCCCGCCAAGCCCCGCCCCGCCCCGCCAGCGACCGCATGCTAATGTTCCAAGTCAGTGACAAAGAGGCGGAGGCACTAGATGTTCACGTACGGCTTCCATCGATCACCTGCCCATCATGTAGTTGCCATGTTGTTCAAATGAGAGATTCCTTTGCAGGATTAATATACTCATACGTTTACACTCGGACAGCAGCTCACAGCATTGCCTTCATTACCGAAGAAAAGCACGTGTCTGAGGATGAATGACTGAATATGGCAGCGGTGAGCTCTTTGTGAGAAGAAGAAAGCGAGATGTTTGGGCATACCTTTGCCTTCTGCTGAGAGCGTTATCTTTAGTAACAGACGGAAGGCGGGAGGCTTGTGTAAAATCAGACACAAGGATTCTTTTATCTGTGAGTTTTTCTCTGCTTTAATTAAGGTTAAAGTCTACTTTTTCGTAGCCCATTTCCATTTCGCAGAGCCAAAATAAAAGTCCTTCACTTCACATAAATAAACCCACACCCTCCTCTACTGCATTTCAGATCAATAGAACATCGATCAGGTCAGAGGTTCTAGCTCTGTTTATGAAGTGAATACATATTGGGACGTAATGAAGATAATTATTCTCCGAGACGGACAGATCATTTAATCATCGAGATGGCTGAGGGTTAGAACCCCAGACGAGACGAAATGGTGGTTTAGGTGCTGATGGATGTGAAAATTACACCTATCAGCTTCTCCTTAAAGGTCCCTTCACATTTAATGGAAAACTTTAAAAGATGAGGCATTAACAATGGTCAATATTCAAATTATTTCTAAAATATAACTGCATGTTTAACCTTACATCAGAACAACATACAGAATATCTTATTTTCGAAGATAAAGCGAAGATCAAATTAATGTTCATAAAACATTAATAAACAGCAAACTGACTGATAAATATGGCCTAATATTGAATAAGTTACAGTATTTGAAAACCCTATCAGTCATTTTTCTTTAATGATTTTGAACAGATGCAAAATAAATGAATAAAGTGTGACTAGAGAAACTAGTTTTGCTCTCGTTTAAGTGCGAAACAACAGCCAGAGGAAAATCCAGTCTTGCTTAAATTTATTCGAAAATTTCATCACATTAAAAATTTCTGCTTCAGATGGAATTTCAGGGTGGATTCATGGCCATTACTTTGTGCCCTTCATAGTAATAACTGGTACATAACTTTTGCTCACACAACGTTATAACAAATGCAGACAGGATGGCGTGTTAGGAGGCAGGTTCAGTGTCAGGACAGGTCTGACAGCTGGTAAGGGATCAGTTCTCTCAAATCCAACAAGAAGACTTGTTGGGATTTAGAGTCAGGAAGCTGATCTGAGCTCAGGGAAGTGGAGGAACTGGCCATCGGCAGGCATTGATGAATGGGAGAGAAAAACAGCAGATTAGGCTGGGAGGGTGTGTACACACACACACACACACACGCACGCACGCACACACACACACACAGTTCAGCTGGACAGCTTTCTCTATCTGCTTGCCTCACATCGACACACTCACAGACACTCAAACCTGTGTACAACCTGATGTCACACACACAAACACACACCCTAGCAACACCTTGCTTTGATGCAATAGTCAACACTCTCAGTTATGGTCGTGTGCTGCCACTATCTACTGAACAACTCTCTGGTTATGCCTCACTCATTACGTGCTTCTTTCCTACCTTGTAAAACTGCATTTTCTTCTTTAAGCAAAACAAAATATTACAATTTTGTAAAATGCATAATCATGTGTGAACCTTTGGAATTAGTTAGTTAGAGAATAATGAGAATAATGCAGACTTATCTATTAACAAACACACATGGCATTTTACAGAACTGTGTCCTCATTATACAAACAGTGTAAACAGTCAAGGTCAGTGACGGAGAAAGTATGTGAACCCTTTCTCCAGATGCAAACCTGGAGGTATCTGGGCACACACACACACACACACACACACACACACACACACACGGCGGTCTGGACTCAGGCCTGGCCGTTCTAACACACGTTTCATTCCGTCTGAGGCTCCAGGGCTGATGGACTCTTGCATGCTGGATCGTCATTGTGCTGCATGACCAAACCTCGTTTGAGACTCACGCCACAGACAGATGCCCTGACACTCTACTGCTCCAGCTTCATGACCAAACCTCGTTTGAGACTCACGCCACAGACAGATGCCCTGACACTCTACTGCTCCAGCTTTTAGACTTCACTCGTCTCCCAGTTACAAGCCATCAAAGCAGCAAAGCAGCCCCACATCATTATACTCGCTCACACAGACGACAAGAGCGTCTGACGTCTGGTGATGTTTCACATTTGATGTTTGTTGTGACTCCCAGTATGTAAACATTTATCATTTATGGACAGAGCATCTGTCCAATAGTAACGTGGAACAGCCAGGAGTAACGAGACAGGTATCACAGAACCGTTGGCTGTGGTCCAACTCTGGTTCTCACGGTTTTAACAGATTCAACAGCATTTCTCCTGGTGTTCTCCAAAATCTCTGTTGATAGGGCCACACTGCACAGTGAACTGTAACCTGAATTAACCGCAACCCTTGACTCCAACTGCCTCTTTTAAAACGGTTTCCAGGAGGGTTTAACTATATCTTCACAGTAGAAAATACAGCAGTGTAAAATATCACATGTTCATAAACGTCTTCAGTGCAGTGCCTTAGCAAAGACATCTACAGCTTTGAAAAGGCAAAGTGAGTTTATTTATATGGCACTTTTCATACACGCTGAAAATTCAAAGGGCTTCACATAAGACATAAAAGAATAAAGCTTATTACATCCTGAGATCCATCACTTCAGGAAGGTCTTTGCAAAAAAATGTTTCAAATATTAATCTATTAAAATAAAGTTACAACGAACAAAAGATTGTTTAAAGAAATAAAATGAAAGATTAAAGATATAAAAGCGATTCATAAAATATAATATGCACAGCATAAATGTGCACGAGTGCATAAAATCAAATTAAAACAATAAACTTGAATTTGAAGGATAAATGAAGAGCTAAAAATTTACTGTAGTGCTTAAAAGTTTAAAGTGAAGTGCTAGAAGATCTGGCTGAGCCTGTGATGAAAGCACAACCGAATAAGGACATTTACAGTTTTGATTTAGAGACACGTAGTGTCAGTGCACTCCTACAGTCCTCCAACAGCAGCTTCCGTTTAAACACAGACATCTGAATGCTGCCTGTTGGAACTTCGTTTTTACCTCAGGTACGACTAACGGACTAGTTCCTAATGATCTGAGGGTTCTGCCAGCCTCAGCAAACCAAACAGAAACGCTTGTCCTACTCCATTAAACGATTTATAGACCAGTAGTAATACCTTAAAGTTAATTCTGTAGTATAATTGTAGCCAGTATAATGCCTTAAGAATGGAGGTGATGAATTCTCTGTTTGCTCGCAGTGAGAACACTAGCAGTTGTATTTAGCTATCCAGTACAGCCATTACAGTAATCAACGTTGCTAGATATAAAGGCACGGATGAGTTTACCTGCGTCTGGCTTTGTCAGGAAATTTCAGATTGTGCTGATGTTCTTAAGGTGATACAATGCTGATTTGATATGGCTGCTAATGTCAGGATATGCCCAGGAAATGAGCAAATAGCTCTTGAGATTTTAGGTGTTTTAAGTCCAAAAAGGCAACTAGTGTGTACCTTTTGCCAAATATAGTAATCTTTATTCAAATATATAATGTTTTGGGCCGGTGATGTGCTCAGGGCACTTACAAAGGGAGTCCAGGCGTCCATAGGAGAGGCCAATGCAAGTAACGTCTGCATAGCTGTGGTTAGATGTCCCAAAATCATGTACGTCACGTGTCAAGTTAAATCAGAGCAGCCCAAGAATCGATCCCTGAGAGACACCACAGATCTTTGGCACTCTTTCAAAAACATTTTCTTTTTCTACAAATTCCTGCCTTACAGGTACAAACTGAATCACTTTAGGACTGTTCCCAAGAGTCCAAGCCACTTCTCAGGTTTATCTTTGAGAATATTATGATCTGTGGTCTGTGCACTGAGATCAAGTAGCAAAACTGATAGCTTACCAGAGTTTGTATCACTACTTACTTTAATTAGAGCAGTCTCAGGACTATGGACATGCTGGAATCCTGACTGAAGTTCATCTTTGAGGATAGAAAACCAGTAAGCCGCTTGAGTTTCCCAGTGACCGGTAGATTTTAAATGGGTCTGTAATTATTACCAGATTTTTTTCTTTTTTAATAGCAGTTTTACCACAGTACTATCACTAAGTGTGAGGTGTTTAGTATCTGAAGCATGTTGGCTGCTATTGAGTGAAACATTTTCAAAAAGCTAGTTGGTAAAGTGTCAAGGCCTTAAGTACATGATTGTGTTGATAACATTTTCATTTTTAATAGCTCTAAACTGGCATTTTCATGATAACTTTACATGGAGATGGTTGAAGGCTCACTGGTGGATAAAGACATACTAATGACATACGGTATCTAACATCAAGAATTTTCTGTGTTAAAAAAGGATGCAAACTCATTACATCATTCATTTGATATTAATTCAAGGGCTATTTGTGTTCACAAATGTGTCAGCCATTAAATAATGCTGAAGAAAAACTGCCATATTTGCACATTATTGTAATCACACAGCCTGTCTTTGAAGATTTCTGTGTGAATCAGACGTTTTGTCTTTCTCCAACGGCGTTCACCCTTCCTGCATTCTCTTTTGAATCTAAACTACAGTAGTACTTGCTCCATGGTGCTGTCTATTGGCGTGAAATAATTCCAGCTTTAAATGGACCAATTTCATCCGTAACACTAACAATGTTTGAGCTGAAGTTGCCCAGCAGAGCATCACCAGAGGCGGATGGCTTCTATGGTGTAGCTGTGCTGTCATAAACCTCTTCTGAAAACTGATGCATTGGGTCTGATGTTCTAGTGAGGCCCCCATATCAAAGAACACACAGTAATGATCGTACAAGGAGGCTGATGTATTGAGACCTTTTGAGATTACCAAATCCAGAGTGTGATTATAACAGTGTGTGATCCCAGTCACACGCTGTGAGAGACCAATGCTAGTAATATTCTTGGCATCCCTTTCAGATCTGCAACAGAGATACTCAAAGGATGTAAAGTACCCAAACGTCAACTGTTTGCACTGGGAAAAAACCTTTAAATAACTATTAACCATTAAAAGGAGCAGCTGTATCTCCACCTTCACCAATCAAGCACACGGGCTATAATAACACCATTAATTAAATGGGATTAGTTTTGAGTGAGCTAACTCCAAAAGTCATTGCTCTCATCTTAGATACTGCAGGTGTGCCAACTGACCTGTCCTCACCATTTTTTCCCATTTCTGATGAGCACTGGAATGCGAGAGATTACAGGCGTGCCGAGTCCAATCTTCTCTTGAAAACATGTACTGCTGACATCATCACTGTAGCAGCAGGCTCCCAAAAAATATCAATGTGGTACACGGTTTGAGAACCGGGTGTCTCCTCTTCCGGTACAATGGAGCATGAGGCTCCTGCTGTCGATGAGGTGGAGAGGGAAGCTGTCGTTCCAGCGCTTGAGGAGCTTCTCTCTCTCTTTGAGCTACAGGTGGTGGAGGAGCTTGATACTTCTAGAAATGGAAATGAGGCAAGAAATGAAGGTGTGGAGATGCTGGGCTGATTTTACATTGTACTTGAGGGCGGGCTGAGAGGGGAAGGCACGGCCTCATCCCAGCCAATACCAGCTTCTTCACTGTTGCTGGGAGGTGCAGGTGAGGCGAGTGTGGAGATGGAGCAGTGTGGAGCGCTCACAGGGTTGAGGAGCCCCTGGAGGCTGATACGCAGGTGCGTCATCATCGCGGCTCTCATTCGTGGTCTGCAGCATCAGAGGGGCCGCAGTGGGAGGTAGACGTTGTGGCTCCAAAGCGATCGTATCCACTGCTGCAAGGTTCTGCTCGTGCCAGTGTGTCACCACTAATGGGATGTCGGGGTGGATAAATTGTGCACAGAGAAAATTACGTTCGCTGTCAGAGTTTTGGCACCCTTCTTGTTTGTGTGCAATGCATCACAGCTAAAAAAAAAAAATCCCTTACCAAAAAACAGGTTAAAGTTATTAATAAAGTCCAGGTTGTTTGACCCATAACTTTTGTATAGTCAAATGTTTGGTCCAAGTGACTCTGAGCAACACTGTAAGCTTTAGCATTAGCAGTAGATGAACAGGTGATGCTAACATGGGCAGAAGACAAGATTACATAGCCATACGCTGTGCTTGGGTCTGGCTCCAACGCAATCCCACTGGCCATTGTTGTCATCTTAAAAATATGAAAAATCACTAAGGGAAAACCACTTTTAGTTTTAGTTTAGTCTTTTTTATGTATTGACAGTAAATAATGAGCTGAGACACTGAAAAATGCTTTAAAAATTATTTCTGAAAAGAAAACAGACAAAGGCAGAGCTAAGAAGCATCCAAACAGCAAGGACGCAGCGTCCAGAAAAGCTTTCCTCCGAACATACGGCATAGCAATTAACAGAAATGGATTCTGCTTCTGCTTCTCTGCCTGTGTTCAGTGCCTGTCTATTCTCAAAACTACTACTAAAAAGGCAATTGGGGAGGATTAATGGTGGGAGTGGTGCCTTTTTTGCTGAGCTTTCCTTCGCGTGTACAGGCCTCTGTATCTGTACTTTGTGCCTATCCCAGAAGGCCTAGTGAATATGGTGCAAGAAAGCACATACGTCTGGTTCCCATCTTTAGAGACAGAAGAAGCTTCGCACTTTGGTGCCGTTGAGCGCAAAGCTGTTGCCAAAGGATGTTTGGCCGATTCTGTTGCTGTGTAAAGTGCTTGGGATACTCAAGAGGTTTGTTCCGCATTGGCTGTTGAAGGTACCTTGATGGTGATATGTTAAAGGCTGCTTTTGAGAGCACATGAATTAGTTCCTGGGACTTATTGTTAGAAATTTAATTTGCACTTAAAAAAAAATACCAATTAGGCTTTTGTAGAATTTGCTTGGGAAAAAAACGAACCTTTTTGATAAATGGACTCAGTCCAGCAAGGTGACAAATTTTGAACAGCTTCATGAACTTGTTTTGTTGGAGGATTTTCATTACTAGATAAAATTCTGGTTCACTGCAGTGAACAAAGGGTCCCCACTGTAGCACAAGCCGCAGTGTGTTGTGCTGATTTGGTTTTGATGCACGAGGGTCATTTTGTTTCGTCTCCCCATTTTGTCTCCTCATTGTAGTCTGGAGAGAAGCACCCTTTACTTTGGACATAGTTCCTAATGACATTGGCTGCGTAATTGGGGTTGTTGTCCTGCTGCAGAATAAATCTAACGACAATCAGACCCTGATTGTATTGCCTGATGGATAATTGTCTGCCTGTGTTTCTCAGCAGCGAGGATACCATTACTCTTGACCAAATACACAACTCCATTTGCTGATATGCAGCTCCAAACTTACTAGGAACTTCAACCATGCTTCCAATATTTTACTTCCTCTGTTGCCATGCACAGTTGAGTCACTTGGCCTTGTGTCTATGTTGAAGACATGGCTCTCTGGCCCCAGTTCTTCCATAAAGACCACTGACTAGATGTCTCCAAACAGTAGATGGGTGTACCAGGTTCCACAAGGTTCTGCCAGCTCTGAGCTGGACATTTCAAAGGGAAGTAAGCGCGATGTCGTCCATCTACTGCATCTGTGAGTTTCCGACCACTGTGTCTACAGTCTTCAACATGGCCTGTTTCTTTGTGCTTCTTTTAAAAAGCTTATAAAGCACATCTTGAAATTTCTTTGCTCTGAAATCTTTGCCTGGGAGAGACCTTGCTGACGCAGTACATATGCAACTACTGTGAGTCTTGTTGCCATGCTCAGTCTTGCCGCGCTGTATGACCTGTCACACGAAACCACAACCTCACCGTTGTAGCAAAGCTTGCCTGTTTCTGCAGGAGATTTAAGCCTCCTACAGCTGTTTCTGTTTCGATTAAGGACTGTGCTTCAATTAAGGACTGTGCTTCAGTTAAGGACTGTGCTTCAGTTAAAGACTGTGCTTCAGTTAAGGACTGTGCTTCAGTTAAGGACTGTGCTTCAACACAAATGATGATCAAATGATGATCATTATCACCTGTTTGATTAAATTGGTTAATCATACACCTGTCCTACAAAAAAATAAATGCCTTTGTACAAGTGGACCTAGAAGAACTGATGCTGTTTTGAAGGCAAAAGGTGGTTACAACAAATACGGAGTTTATTTAGATTTATCTTTACATTTTGATAACTGACAAAAAATAAACCCAACACATTTTTGAAAGCATTATTACATTGCAACATTTTTTCCACACCGGCCTAAAACCTTTGCACGGTACCGTATACTGTAGGAGAAATGGAGAAAGCAAGCAAGATGTGTGCCGTGAACAGAGTAATAACTCTCTTGAAAATGTTTTTTGTCACGTCAAGGCTGCCCCTGTAACACTCTGAGGAGGTGGCCTGGCAGAGTGCAGATGACAGCTAGGCAGGGTAGTAACTTTGTCACAGAGACCGTGGATGTGTCGTCCCTCCCTCCCTATTCACTGTCGTATGATTCCCGACCACAGTAAATAAAGCCCTTCCCCAGGAGAGCACACCTCCACTTGCACTGGCACCTTGTGGCTGACCAGATTCAAGTCAAAGAGCCCAGATGCTCTGATCCTTCAGCTCTTGGGAACAGATACTCTAAGAATTCACCAGGTGCATGAGCACATCAATGGCCCTCATTATGTACCCCAGGTTACCAGGGCGATAACCCTAACAGCTCTTTTGGTCTCCCAAAACCAAAATTCACTCACTTAGAACAGAGGTTCTATATTCCCCTAGAGCAAAATATTGGAGACCAAAACCTTTGGTGCCACCAGACTCCAGACTCTGCCATCTGCCAAACACCAACTATCACAGTTCCACCATTTGCAGATGACATTTTTAACGGTCAAGCGTGTGCCCTCATTAATCCACAGTATGGCATCAAAATTAGGCCTTAAGTGGCAGTAACTCATCACCAAAATCCTTGAAGTCCAGCTTGGCTCTAGTCATTCTGAATGATCCTCAGAGTGGAGAACACTGCTCATTCATGTTGTTAAGCATTTCCAACAATCTTTGAGCCGAACAGAATGTAGGATCTGGAATAGCTTTCGGTGATCATTGCAGCACAAGTGTAAGAAGTGATTATTTGTTCTGTCCAACAGGAGGTCTTTGAGGAGGAATAGGGTACATCAAGTAGAGAAGCTAAACCTCTGAGGAACAGAGAAGCAAGTCCTCTGAAATGGCTTAACCCTGTTAACCTGCTAAGTTCAAGTTCAAAGTTCAAAGAGTGTATTGTCATTTGCACAGTAGGAAACAGGTTTCCAAGTACAATGAAATTCTTACAACCTAAGTTGTTGGAGGTTGTAACCATATTAATGTAACCATAATGTAACCATAACCACGCACCATAATGCCACACCTATCATGAACAGTACCATTGTAACCATAACCACGCACCATAATGCCACACCCATCATGAACAGTACCATTGTAACCATAACCACGCACCATAATGCCACACCTATCATGAACAGTACCATTGTAACCATAACCACGCACCATAATGCCACACCTATCATGAACAGTACCATTGTAACCATAACCACGCCTACTGGAAGTGCTACACTATGCTTCTTTACACGCATAAGAATTGAGAACATATCTCCAAGAAAAGTGATGCATATGTATATTCAGTCCAACCCACTCTTCACGCATGGGCAGGGCATGGGCAGGGCATGGGCGGGGCGTGGCGTGGGCGGGGCATGGGCGGGGCATGGACAGGGCTCACTGGGGTTGCAAGACATTCTAGCTGCTATGCTTCTTAAGACATGCAATATTCACCTTCTACATGAATTGCTATGCATATTCATGGCTGAGGTTACGGTTATTATGAATGCCAGACCTTTATTGGCAATGTCTACCAATCCAGACATGCCTGAAGTGCTTCTACCAGCAAGGCTGCTGACACAAAGGCAAACCCTCAGAACTGGACGCCACCTTCACGGTAAACAATGGGAACAAGTCCAAAGCAATGGCCAATACCTTCTGGAAACAGTAGAGCAGAGAGTAACCCATCCACCCTGCAAAGTTGGAGGAAATGGATGGATGAGAAGCCGAATGTTAAAGCTGATGTTGTCTTGATGAAAGGAGAGCAGGTTTACAGGAAAGAATGGCCTGTTTTGGAAATCGTGGATACAATTCTAGGTAAAGATAAAAAGGTGCTCAAGGCTAAGGTGAAGATGCCATGGAAGGGTGGAGTTAAAGCTGCCCAGTGCCCAATCTCAGAGACTGCAGGTTTTGTCTCAGAAGTGATATCAGTGGTACAGTTTACCACACAATTGTTATAGTACAACTCTGATGGAGTGTAGTGTAAAATAATTGAGTACATGTTCTGTAGCTACCAAGTGTATTCATGTAGCACCGTACTGCCACCTAGTGGCCATACGTTCTGCCTGCTTTTGGATGTCCCTCTGAACAGACATGCTACAGTAGCTTCTCTGTCATATGAAAGATTTCTTGTTGTGCTGTTAAAGATTATTAGTCTGTCAATAAGCTTCTGGTAAATATTTGTTTTGTAATGTTTTGAGAAGTAGGTTAAGTGTGTTGAACTGAAAGTAATGATCATTTTTAAAACTGTGAGCAATGTGTTAACCTTGCTAGTATCTCAGCCTGTAACAGTACCTTAGTAGATTAGTGTGAAATGAGGATGTGAAATGTATTTTTGCTGGATTATTTTTGGAACATTCCTTTTTTGTTATTGTTGTTTTCTTGCGATACAAGTTCGTTCTAGATCAGACGAGAGCATCCATCCACACAGCACGTATATCCCAGCAGTGTGGGGGGGGCAGTGTTGTCACCTGACTGCAGGCCGTGTAGGGGGTGGATGAGTGATTATTTAAGAGTCGCTTAGAGGGACTGGCACAACGGCCTGACAGCGCAGGTTGACAGTGAATACACAGATTAAAAATTAATAGATAACACTTTGAGTGCACAATAAGGGGAAGGCGAAAATAAAGTGTTATTCCAAGAAAGAGGCATTGCCATTCCCTAGCAGACAAACACAGTGCATTTAAAATGGATGGGTTTAACACTTTATGAACGTTCCCTATTAAAAACAAAAGCCATTCCAGCGCAGCCCACACAGGGCAGCCCTTCCCTCCGCCAGCAGAAATGCAGCTGTCATCTGACAGAAAAACACCAGCAGCGTCTCGGCTCCAAACACGACTCTGATAATCCTCCCGTCATGGCCGATTCTGCATCTACGGAGTGACGGGCAGGCGTCAGAATCTGCAACACCTGGAACACGATCCCAGTACAACACACTCACACGAGGGACGCTCGCCATGTCCGACAGTTGCGTCTGATCTTGCAGCTTCTAAAAACCGAATCCTCTCCTAAACCCCCAAATTCTGTTTGTTTGTTTTGTTTTTTTACCAGCATGCATTGCGGGATACAGGAGCAGGACAGGTCATTATGGTGTTAGCTATAGCGCATGTTGTAAGTGAAATCAAGCCCTCTCAAACAGCTTCCCCCTAGAAACAGTGAAGGGAACCAGAACACAGCGAGGCACGAAACACAACCTCTTCTCTAGTAGAACAAAGATTAGCAAGCTCAGCTCATGAGACGTAGGCTCTAGACGTAGGCTCTAGACGTAGGCGCTCTAGACGTAGGCTCTAGACGTAAGCTATAGACATAGGCGCTCTAGACGTAGGCTCTAGACGTAGTGACAAATGTGCCATTTCATGTATTTTGGGGGCAGCATAAAATAATATAATTTTATGTTCAGAATATATATTTGGGGGCGGCATGGTGGTGTGGTGGTTAGCACTGTCGCCTCGCAGCAAGGCGGTCTGGGTTAGATTCTCGGTCTGGGCTGCTCTGTGTGGAGTTTGCATGTTCTCCCTGTGCCTGCGTGGGTTTTCTCCGGGTACTCCGGTTTCCTCCCACAGTCCAAAGACATGCATCATAGGTTGATTGGTCACTCTAGATTGCCCGTAGGTGTGAGTGTGTGTGTGCGTGTTGGCCATGTGGTGGACTGGCGAACTGCCCATGGTGTACCCTGCCTTCGCCCGGAGATGCTGGGATTGGCTCCAGCCCCCCCGTGACCCCGACTAGCGGGAATAAGCGGTACAGATAATGAATGAATGAATGAATATATATTTGGGTTATTAAGGGTTAAGATTAAAACTATTGTTTGGATTCAAATGAGAATAATAATGCTTAGTAATAATGTTGTATTCTGTTCATGCATATGTGTATGTGCACACATACATGCACACATTCACATACATGTATGCACGTATGTGTGTGTGTGTGGTGAGAGAGAAGAAAAAATAGCTGTATACATTCAGTAGTACATTATGCATGCAAATGCATTTGAGGGAGTGTGTGAGATAGATAGATAGATAGATAGATAGATAGATAGATAGATAGATAACATGGAAAGGAGAGGAATGTGTGTGATGGTAGTTAAGCATAAACCTCGCTGGAAGCAGCTCATTCTTTGTCACCATAGTAACAAGAAGGTGACATGACAGAGACTGCTGGGATTATTGGAGTGGAGCATCAGTCTGATGGAGACACGCGGGGGGGACGACACAAAAGAACCACGCTGCTCTTTTTGTTAGTTTACAGACAGCGTAATGAAAACACAGGCAGAAGCAGGAGTAAAACACCTGCGTCGTTTACTGCGAGGTAGCGATGTGTGTGTTCCACCTGAATCAGACTCTCCCCAAGGTTTAAAACGCACAGATTCCCATAAACATGGAGGACAGTGGATACAGGTGCTACTGTATGTGTTTGGCCTTGTCTCAGTGGGGCCTCCAAACACAGGCAGCTCTGAAGAGTCAGAGCAACAGCTGACGGAGACCCGCAGGGTGGTGGGGAGTGACCCTGAGCATCAGGATGCCTTCAGGACGCCTTCAGGACGCCTTTCTTTAGATCTGAACAGGTGTTAACATTCTAAATGTCAGGTGGGGCGGTCGGAGGACCTTTGGTAGGGGAAGCCTGTGGGGGTAAATGAGAGAGGGTCAGAAAGGGAGAGAGAGGGATAGAGAGGAGGGATATAGAGAGAGAGGGAGAAAGAGAGGGGGCAGAGAGAAGGGGGATAGAGGAGAGGAGGGCAGGTAAGGAAGCCCTTTCAGGGTCTATACTGTATAGTGCGCTGTGGAGAAGCTGCAGGCAGGAATTGTTTCAGCACTGCTAACAGAGCAGCTTCCTGTTACTACCTGGCACTTCCTGTTACTACCTGGCACTTCCTGAGGTAGCAGTGCAGTGACAACACGTCCTGATAAAGGCCTGCTGCTCTCCTGCACCACACGCTAGCTTCAGCAGCGTAATACACCTGAAGAAGCCATTTCCTGCCAGCCTTAGACTTTGAGCGAACTATAGACCATGGTTTAAAACACGTTTACAGACTACAAACAAACTTGTCTAGAAACAAGACATATAGATCATTTTACAAAGTACTCATTTAAATGGCAAAGCTGTCGATTTTTTCAACAGCAACACAACGCTTCGGGTTTAGTTCACCTTGGATCTAATGTCTAATGTCTAGGTGTGGTTTGCCAACCAGGCTTTACATACTGGGTAGAATCATGAGAATAAATCAGAATTTACTCAGTACCAAAACCCTTTCGATCATTTCCCCCACAGCACAGAAAGTCAGAACGAAAATCAATTGCCATGACGACTAAAAGGCCTTCCTGCTCCTGTGCTCTGCTCCTAAAAAACAGCATGATAATGAACATGTTCATCACGAGTCACTGTCAGTTCATACTGCATTACCCGCAGCACACCGTATAGAAACGCTCTGTCATCCAAAACAATGGTCGCCTCTGAATTTTTATGTTGGATAGATGACAAACCAGCCAACATGCGTTCAAATTTCAACGTTGTTTGCACATAAACCGCTGTGCAAAACATATGCTGCCAAATATGTTTACACTGGCATTTAAAATTTGAAAACAGGCCTTGTAACTGATATCTAAATAATTCATCTAAATAACTCATACATAATCAACAAAACATCCAAGCAGACAGATAGGCAGTCTTAAGAGAACACCCGTAACCCAGGGAGACGACTCACAGAGGTTGAGTCTCCTATTCTCACTTCCAGATGTGATAGTCTCTCCCGAGACCACCCCTGCAAGACTTATTAGATGGTATATCTCAAGCCTGCCTAGTCAGGGCCCAGTCTCCTGAAACAACCTAAACAGATGTCATATTTTCACTGCCCTCAACGCGCTGCATACAATCTATTCAGCTTCCTCCTCAAGGGACCTCTGTTGTGATTCTGGCCTCCAGCCAGCAAGGCTGCAGAGTTAAAGGAACCATGTAAAATTTAACAACAAAATTTGTTAAACTGTTAAGGAAATGATGGTTATAGGTGCAATGTTGCTGATGGGGTGAAGCCCCATGGTTGAACAGGAGCAGAGGAAATGGCTTCTCCTTCCTAGGCAGTGCAGTCAAACGTGCGTCTTCTTCTCCTGATACCACGGAGAGTCGTGTGACAGAGCAGTGAAGTAACTCGGTGCACTACGGCACTAATACGGTTTACTGTCGACTGTGCCGTGTCTGGGAGAGCCCGGGTGCTTCTGAGAATACTCATGATAATCCTCAAGAGAATAATGTTACTGTTTTGGTAACGTAACATCACTAAAATATCCACAGATTGGTGTGTGTGAAACCTGAGAAGCAGTTGCAAACCAGCGGCCCAGCGTGGGGTGAGAGGGTGATTGGTACACTTGGCACAAAGACCACTCACCCAGCTTCTGGAAGACCTTGACAGTGAAGGTCAGAGGTCAGACTCTGAGCTGTCCAACTCCGGGGCGCACAACCACGAGCACCACAGGGGCCTTCCTGAGTGTGAGCGCTCACAGGCAATTACAGCCGACAAGAACGAGCGCTTCTCCAAATGCACAAACCCTTTCAAGTCCTCCTGGAGGTCAGCCAAGGGTCAGATCCAGGCAGGCGTGGAGAACCAGCCAGAGCAAAGATGTTCTGCACCCCACGACAAGGCAGCACCTCCACGCTGGGATCAGAACTTACTTTACGATCAACCCTAGAAGACACGGCTAGTGAAGTAAAGCCTGAGTGGATCTACTGTGTCTTGTGTTGCTTCTATTAAGCGATTAAGGTTCTTTTGTCATGAATATGTAATCACAAAGCTGTGAATTGGACTCCTCTCAAGTACCTCCAAACCTCGTCCTCACACGCTAGCACACGCGCTAACATTTACGTCCACACTACACCACATTACTGCTCCTGCGCTGCATCATCGTGCAATGAATCATCCACACAAGTATAAACCTGAACACAAACACTCATTCATGTTGGCAGAGACATGTTGGCAAAGCAAATTATACTCACAGATCACTGTATATACCCATGCTAATGTCATTCTCACTCTATATAACCATGCTCATGTCATTCTCACTGTGTACACCCACATACACATCATTCTCGCTGTATATACCCACTCACGTCCATCACTGCATATACCCACATACATGTCATTCTCACTGTATATACCCACATTCATGTCATTCTCACTGCATATACACCCACACACGTCATTCTCACTGTATGTACCAACGTACCAACACTCTCACAAAACAATCAATCTTCATTGACTGAGTAAGTAGTTCATTTACATTCCATTAATTTATTATTAGATGTAACTTCCACATTTGGCAGAAAATCAAAGTCACATAGGACGCCATCAAATGACAAACTTCGATTCAAATGACAAACTTCGGTCTGCTAGTGGATCGAATTATGAATACAACACAATTAGCAGGAAGAAAAAATATCGTAACACAAGAAACCGCAACGTGGTCCAGGCTGGGGGAAGCCATCAGGACAACAGCTTGTTCCCGCGATCCCGCGTCGTCAGGACAACAGCTTGTTCCCGCGATCCCGCGTCGTCAGGACAACAGCTTGTTCCCGCGATCCCGTGTCGTCAGGACAACAGCTTGTTCCCGCGATCCCACGTCGTCAGAGTGGCACTGCAGGGGCTTCTCTGAACACAGCACAGCGCCCCAGCAGAGGGCGGAGCGACACCGCCCACCTCCACCTTTCCTCCACCTCACCTCCACCTCTCCTCCGCTTCACCTCCACTTCACCTCCGCCTCTCCTCCGCCTCACCTCCACTTCACCTCCGCCTCACCTCCGCCTCACCTGCACCTCTCCTCCACCTCGGACAGTAAGTGTGGTAAAGCGCTCACTGTAGCTCCTATAAACCCGCCCTAGCCCACATGTTCCCAAAAGCCTGCTAGACCTGACGGAGTTAGAAGAGGACAAACACAGACAGGGGTGAGCAATGCTTTTCATTATTCATCAGTAAGTGTATGTTCTCACATCCCTCCGCGTTAGCTGTGATATTGGGGTCAGGTGTCTAACTGCCTCATGAGTTGGGGAGCGCACACAAATACGACCACAGAGACACGACGTAATAAAACCGGAGTCAGATGAGCACTTAACGCCAATGGCCAGCGCTAATCAAATGAGCCTCTACTAGTGCTAAGCATACAAATGCTTTCACTCATTAGTGAAGCATGATTACCATCATTAAACAGCCACGTCTTGGACATGTGGCCCCCTTCCCCCTGCTCCATCTCCTCCTCCACCTCCCCTCCTCCCCTCTCAAACCTTCTCCATCCCTCCTCCACAACTCCTCCCTTACCCCTTCTCTTCCCCTCCTGTCCACGTCTTCTCCAACCCCCCCCTGAGGTGGACATCAGTGTGGACCTCAGTTTTACACGCACAGGGCTCCAGCCATGACACACGTGCCATGATACCAAAAGGTGACCTCCTTCCTCAGGGAGGAGGCCACAGAGAGGAGCAGACGCAAATGTCACCATTACCACCACAAATGACTCCTGTCCCCTCTCTAGCTGTGTCTCTCTCGCTCTTCTACACACACACACAGGCACATGTACAAGCACGTGAACACGGTCTCTTAAAATGTAACGTAAACATGCCAACAGCAGCACTGAAGCTAAACTAACAGCTCCGCATTCAGCTTTTCAGATCAGATCAAATCAATTTGATCATCATAACGCTCATAGTTAGGTGGGTGAAAAGCTTAACTGTTTACTCTTAAAGTCTGGAAGCGTTGATGTACTAAAACATATCTGCGCGAACATATCCATGTCCAAAATAAATGTGTGTGTATGAGAGGGAGAGAGAGAGAGAGAGAGATGTGAAAAAAACGACATTTACAAATGCTTTCCACACAGCACACGCTCATCGTAATTGCCACAGAACCTTGAGTAGGCACTGTACGCGAGACAGAATGAGCTGAGTGGTAGTATTAGTGTGGCGTAAGATATTATATTTTATTGTTCAGGCTGTTTTACATGACAATGCCAATGAAGTGCAGAGTAACTGTGGTGATGTTGGTGTGGAAGGGACCGTCCATGTGAGTGTATGACAGGACACGCTGGAGTGGCTACAGCCTACTGGTCCAATGGCCTGTGGGAAGAAACCGTCCCTGAGCCGGTTGCTTCTGGTTTGTCTGCTGGATGGCAGCAGTAGGAACACACTCTGGTGGGTGGGTGGGTTCTCGCTCGTGACCCTCTTGGTCTTCCTCAGACAGCTTTTGGTGTTCAGCTCCAGGAGAGAATCTCAACCTCAGTTGAGCTGTCCTCACCACCATCTGCAGAGCTTTGTGGTGCAGGTCGGTGGCATCCCGTACCTGACAGGACACTCTCCACAGTGTCTCTGTAAAATGTCTTGAGGATGCGGGGGGGGTTCATGACAAACCTCCACAACCTTCAAAGACAGAAAAGACCTTTTCCAAACGAGTGTGTGGACCATTTGAGGGCCTTTGTGATGTTTAAGCTAAGGAGCCTGAAGCTGCTTTGGACTGGAGTCCCATTGATGGCGATGGGTTATGTGGTTCTTCTCCTGCTTTGTAAAGTCTACCGTCAGCTCCTCAGTGTTGTTGTGCTGAGTGAGAGGTTATTTCTCCTCCTCTACATGGGCGCGTCCTCGTCGGAGATCTATAATCGTTGTGTCATCAGCAAACGTAATGATGATGTTCTCTGCGACGGCGTCACTGTGTGAGATGTAAGGTCATTAGTGGAAGGTGTTTCCTCTCTCTAATCAAGTTAATCAATCCCGTGCTTCAAAAACACAAACGCTTCAACTGTGTGTGCGATCACGTCATCCCAGAAGAGGCCAATGACTCGCAGAGACGCGTGCTACGCTGAGACAGTGGAGCAGGACAGCTGGGTCCATATGGGTCCATATGGGTGCAACCAGACGTTTAAGAGGCGTCATACATGAGACAGAGTTATACAAACTTGGTTTTGTGTTGGGTAAGACACAATAATGATGTAGCCTTGAGTACTTGATATCAGATGGACTCAAACTGTACTGACATGAGGCAGATGAAGCAGAACAGAGTCATAGCCAGCGAGGGAAAGGGCCGCATCTCTGGGGCAGGCTGGCGTGTGCACGGTGGAGCCACCTGCAGGACACATGTGAACACAACAGGCTGGCAATTTGCCAAAGACCATATCATTATGAAACCACACACATTTCTATGGGAGACAGAGAAAGGTAGAATAATCTGTGCTATGCTGAAGTGGGAGAAGTGGGCAAAAGAAAGAGAGAGAGAGAGAGAGAGAGACAGAGAGAGAGAGAGTCCTACATATGGCCTGCAGTCACCTGCCAAACAATGAGCTTGTCAGCATCACTTCTGTCAAGCCCTGAAATCAACATGCAGCTCAGGGAAAACCTCTCACAAAGCATCTCAAAGGAAAACACGTCAGCCAGCATTCCCGCCACACCAAAGCCATCCATTCCAAAAGACCCACGTTCAGGAGAGTATGCAAGAACAAAACCTCAATATTCCAAGGTTTTCAGACCTGATACTGGGGCCCCCAGAGATGAGAACAAATATGGCCAGGACACTTGCATAAGTGTCAGGGTGAGTTTTCAAGTCAACACACAACAACTGTCAACAAATGTTAAACCACATTGGCCATTAAGTGGGAAATGTTGCTTTGTTCCGTTTGTCTCTCACACCGTAAAACAAATGTGTCCCACCAGCACTTTCATTCCTTCCTCAGTAACACGCGTAACGTTCCCATCAACACGCATTACGCTCTCAACAACACGCGTTACGTTTCAACCAGCACGCGTTACGTTCCCCACCAACACGCGTTACGTTCCCCACCAACACGCGTTACGTTCCCCACCAACACGGCGTTCGTTCCCCACCAACACGGCGTTCGTTCTCACCAACACGCGTTACGTTCTCCACCAACACGCGTTCGTTCCCCACCAACACGCGTTCGTTCCCCACCAACACGGCGTTACGTTCCCCCACCAACACGCGTTCGTTCCCCCACCAACACGCAAGCTTACGTTCTCCACCAACGCGCGTTCGTTCCCCACCAACACGGCGTTCGTTCCCCACCAACACGCCAAGCGTTCTCCACCAACACGCGTGCGTTCTCCACCAACACGCGTTACGTTCCCCACCAACACGCGTTACGTTCCCCACCAACACGCGTTACGTTTCCCCACCAACACGCGTTACGTTCCCCACCAACACGCGTTACGTTCCCCACCAACACGCGTTACGTTCCCCACCAAACACGTTCCCACCAACATCGTTCCACCACCACGCGTTACGTTCCCCACCAACACGCGTTACGTTCCCCACCAACACGCGTTACGTTCCCCACCAACACGCGTTACGTTCCCCACCAGGTGAGGCGTGTCCAGGTGAGGCGTGTCCAGGTGAGGCGTGTCCAGGTGAGGCGTGTCCAGGTGAGGCTTGGGAGCCCTGCTCTCAGCAGCAGTACCAGACTAAGCCTCTGGGCGCTTCGGCGCTACATTCCCGTGCGGCAGAGGTGTCCTTCACGCCGCGTGGGCTCCTACGCCCACACAGACACGCGTGCGCGCACACACGGAGCTTAACATCAAACCTGGAGGGAGAGAGTCGCTGTCTGTGTGAGGAGACGCTGGCGAGCGTCCAAACGGCACCGGAGCCTGGGTGGAGGGACGGAGCGAGATGCACGGCCACTTTGAAGGCACACGCTGCTTGGCTGGACAGCGCACATGAAAGCAGGACAGGGTCCCGCTGCTGCTTTGAAGTCGGGGCATCGGGGGCCGGTGGGAGCGGCGCGGGACACAGCTGCTTCGCCACCGCTGCAGCTCGGAGAACAACGAGCTGGGGGGTCATTGACGGACGCGCAGAGACAATGGGGACCCACGTGTCCCCCAAACGCGCTTGAAGACGAGACCCACGCCAGTTCTGCCTGCCTGCCCGCCCTCGGGGACCTACCCCGTCCAGGGGTATGACACAACGAGCCAGACACCTTCCCCCCACTCAGAGATGCGCTCGGAGGCCCTGGGAGTCAGCAGTGTTCAGCCATCATCGGGGGGGGGGGGGAGGGGTCTGTAACCATAGTAACAGGCAGCAGCCACAACATCAGAATGATGTGAGGACGGTCTGCCGGGACCCCTCGCATCCTCCGCCCGCATGAGGAGTGATGTAGCTCAGAGCCTGAGTGGGTGGAGAGTCTGGAGGAGGGTGATCAAGGGGAGGTTAATGGGAGCAAACGAACTCGGGCAGGGCTTACGTTCCCCAGCACACGTGACAGCCGACCCTCAGAACATACGCTTCATGTTGCATGACACTCTCAGGTCAGTCCTGACCACAAGCTTCATCCACACACTCTTACACACAGAATGCAAATGCCACAAACACCAGAGAAAAGGCATTTAATGGAGCGAGCAGGGTCTCTCCATCTCCACCTCTGTAGGCACGAAACATGTTACAGAGCACCAAGTAACCTTCGACCGAGATAATGGACAACAGCAAAAAGGAATAAATATTGCGTAAGCTCCTTTAGCCCAGACCGCTGTGTTTGGGTGTGTGCCTGCTTGCTCGCTGGGTTCCTGCCGCTATCGATCCGTCCCCGAGGGCAGTGGACACCGGCTCGGTCGCACATGCACAGCTTCCCCCTGTACGATGGGCGCAGGGCGCAGAAACGAACGTGCGTCTGTCCCCAGATCAGCCCCAGCGGCTCCTGCCCCCCCATTCAGCCACCGCACGGCGAGTCCTGCTGAGCTGAGCACAGCCAGGTGGCGTCTACCAAAGGACAGCAGGGCGGAGCCACAAAGAGCCAGCGAGTGCCTCCTCCATAATGAGCCTCAGTGGTGCAGCCAATGGGAGAGATTTACATACAACCCATGGGAGAAATTTACATACAGCCTATGGGAAGGATTTACATACAGTCTATGGGCGAGATTTACATACAGCCTATGGGAGATATTTACATACAGCCAATTGGAGACACGTAGAGGGACTAAGCTGTAGTAATGCATCCAATCACCAACATACAAAGACGCATGGCAAGTGGTTTCACCGCACGTGAGTGGGTGGATGAAGTTTCTAATACATAAACAACACAGCAGGAGCACAGCGATACTATATTTTCTAATTAACCAACAAATCTGTTCTCACAAATCAATATTGTCTCTGACATTGGATCAATAGTTATCAGAAAATCTTGATCGAGTTAGATTGGAACTGGAAATGAAGGGGGGAAAATGTAGAATGTTCTGTATAACCGTTTAGCTTGTGTGTCATTGTACAGGAGAATCTATTAATGAGCAAGTATTGGTACAGGAAGAGACCTCAGGGCATCACAGTTGGAGCAGCTGGACTTGTTGTATAAAAGTGTGTTCAGGTATAGCCTTGTATAACACACACACACACATGTGCAAAGACACATAGGCACGACAGACTATGCCAAATCTACAGTACACTGCTTGCCGTCTAGGTTAGTTTATTTCGTGACGCCCTCTTTCCGAGGCGTTCTCTTTCCCTGTCCACCAGGTAGTGCCACTCGCTCACGGAGGCCGCGCACTGCCCTGGTGGAGCAGTTATCGCAGGTACAAAGGTTACGGAGAGAGGGGAGAGAAGGAGCGGGGGAGGGGCACCTGGAGAGAGCAAGAGAAACAGATGAACAGATGGAGAGCACAGAGATTACAGAATGTGATTACTGACAGCAGTTCCTCAGGTGCTAAGTGACAGGTTGACTCTCGCTCTCTCTCTCCCCCTTTGGGAAAACAATCACATTCACAATCACAGTCACATTCGTCCTCTGCTGGATCCACTGAAGCTCTCAGCACTCCTACCAGCTGTTCAGACATCATCCTTCAGTCTACGTCATCAGTCTAGGAGGAGAGCACAGATGCACTTCCACCTCGGCAGGAATGAAAGCACCTTTGAATTAATCAGAAGTGTAATTGTGCAGAGAGGGAATGACTGAGGGTTCATGGAGTTGTGTGTTTGGTTGATGCCGTTCCTAAGCAACCACTGGAGTTGTGCGTTTGGTTGATGCCGTCCCTAAGCAACCAGTGGAGTTGTGTGTTTGGTTGATGCTGTTCCTAAGCAACCAGTGGAGTTGTGTGTTTGGTTGATGGGAGCTGGCGCGGTCCATGGGCAGCAGATTGTGATAAGAAAGATGGAGCAGGCAGCGGACGTGCCAACATCTCCAGGAATCAAGGGGTTGCTTAAGGACGCCGTGGGACCAGACTTCTGTTGTCGAGGTAACGGTAGCTGATGGTAACAGCAGAGCTCTGTCTGGGAGTGTGTAGCACATTGCCCCTTCAAAGACTCCTGATCTGATCAGGAAACACACACCAAATGCTCCCTCATTCACTAAATAAACATTCTCTCTACACCTCTTAACAAGGCGTGTGACTGAAACACCTGTGCTCAGTAATTAGCGTGGGTGTCTGCATAGTCTTAGCCACATAGTGGACTCTGCTTTTAAAAAAAAAATCTAAATGCTAAACTAATTAAAAGGTTGACATTTTAGTATCTCATCATATACAACTACTTGCAACTCGCAAATACCTCAGGCAGCCTACTGTCTATGCAGCAATGTGTAATGCATTTTAGCTTTTGCAGTTAGGAGGTCAGGTTCCGAGGCCCCAAGTTCTTCCTGAGGTCCTACTCACGCTTCTGGGGCCCCAAGTTCTTCCTGAGGTCCTACTCACGCTTCTGGGGCCCATAGTTCTTCCCTGAGGTCCTACTCACGCTTCTGGGGCCCCTAGTTCTTCCTGAGGTCCTACTCACGCTTCTGGGGCCCCTAGTTCTTCCTGAGGTCCTGCTCACGCTTCTGGGGCCCCAAGTTCTTCCTGAGGTCCTACTCACGCTTCTGGGGCCCCAAGTTCTTCCTGAGGTCCTACTCACACTTCTGGGGCCCCTAGTTCTTCCTGAGGTCCTGCTCACGCTTCTGGGGCCCCAAGTTCTTCCTGAGGTCCTACTCACACTTCTGGGGCCCCAAGTTCTTCCCTGAGGTCCTACTCACGCTTCTGGGGCCCCTAGTTCTTCCTGAGGTCCTACTCACGCTTCTGGGGCCCCTAGTTCTTCCCTGAGCTCCTACTCACGGTCCTGCTCTTCTAAATCTTCTGTTTTTCATTCTTTCTGTTCACGTCTCTTGATTTATCTGTTTGTTCACTTTTTCAGAACGGCCGTTGTTTGCTCCCTAAATAAGTGGAGCGGCTAATAGGCTAGTGGCACCCTGCACATAACTTACAAACCGTCATGGCCAGGACGTTAAGAGCACGTGGTAATAAGGGAGAGACGTGGAAGACAAATACAACACCAAAGTAATGTGGGAAAATCAGGGGACAACAGGAATGGGTTATGGGAGCTGACATGTCTCCAGTGTCCTTGGGCTGGGACTGTGGCTAGAGGTATGTGGAAGGGTCAGTTCTGTCCTGGCGATGTGACGAGCCCCATGGTGATGCATGTGAACAGCGAGACAGTAGTTTATGACGTACACACAAAATAAAGTGATGAAAGTCTTTCTGACAACAGAGTTGCTGCTTGAGATTACAAAGTGGTTTAATAAAAGCACACGCAGGCAATGAAGACAGACATTTACAACTGGAGGACGACTGCTGGCCCTGTCCCCATCACACCATTGAAACGCAAAGTGCTTTAGCAGGACTGTCACGGAAGTTAATAAATGCAACAGCTAAACGACATAAAGCAGAACAAAACTCCAAGTCTAGTTAAATGAACAGACCTCAGGCAAAACTTTCAACTACACAGTCGGCCAGGTCTACATTTTAGACCAATCCTAGTCCTAAACTCTAAGTCTGTAATCACATGGAGACACATACAGCTGTTTTGGGCAGTGATTCAGACGGAAGACAGGGAAGCCACACAGTGTGGCAGAGTCAGCCACCAGGTGGCGCTCCTCGGCTAAACCGGCTAAGAACAGATGACTGACTGCAAATTTGCCAAAGTGCCCTGATGTACCAGATGGAATTTTAACACCGGACCATTCTGGTATTCCTGCAAAACCCTCCATTTAGAAAAGAGTGTGTGGGCCAAAGATAGAAAAGCTAGGGACGTCACAGTTCTTGGGATCCCACAGTGCAGAAGAAAAGATTTCTGTGCAACTTACATTAAACGACTTTACATTGCTTAATTCTGTTTGTGGGTAATGTAATTAAAATGCCTTGAATACATGCTGGATAAAGGTAGGTCTAGATAGAAAGTGATGCACACTGTGAAATAGTTTCATGGAAAGGTAAAGCAACATCACAACCCTCCTCTCCGAAAGCCAAACAAGCCCCACTGTGGAAGGGGAAGGGAAGCAACCATGATCAACACAAGGTCTGACGTCTCCTCATTTCCTCTCTAAATGTTCCTGTTCTGCTTACTGATGGACAAACCTGCCACAGGGAAGTGTTCACTGTGTGTGTGTGTGTGTGTTCACAACAGAACACACATTAACCCACTGTGTGTGTGTGTGTGTTCACAACAGAACACACATAAACCCACTGTGTGTGTGTGTGTGTTCACAACAGAACACACATTAACCCACTGTGTGTGTGTGTGTGTTCACAACAGAACACACATTAACCCACTGTGTGTGTGTGTGTGTTCACAACAGAACACACATTAACCCAGGACATACACTCTGTGTGTGTGTGTGTGTGTGTGTGTGTGTGTGTTCACAACAGAACACACATTAACCCAGAACATACACTGTGTGTGTGTGTGTGTATTCACACAGTATGCACAGGAACCTGGGAAGTACACAATGTTACAAGCACTTCAGCAAAAATAAGACAGAGCCTCCAATTTCCTGAACACCCAAAACACATATGCACACACCCACAACCTTACCAGCACATACATGCACGTGCTCACTCACACACACACACACACACACACACACACTAACTCACTCACACACGCACACTCACTCACATACACGCTCACTCACACACGCACACTCACTCACATATCTCCTGAATACTGAGCCTCCATCCTGAGGCTGTGAACTCACCCAGTGAGCACGACCACAAAGTCCATAACGTTCCAGCCATTGCGGAGGTAGGAGCCTTTGTGGAAAACGAAGCCCAGGGCGATGATCTTAATGCCAGCCTCAAAACAGAATATCCCAATAAAGTAGGGCTCCGTGTCATCCTGTCAAGAGAGACGCAGCGCATGAATAAAGAATGGCTTTTTTTGTTCGAACGAAGAGACTGATGAGTGACGCATGAATGGAGAGACAGACAGTGAGCAAAGGAGTGGGACAGAGACAGCCTTGTCCACGTCCCCCCTACGTTCAGAACGGACTGGGGAACAGGGGCTCTGCTGGGAGGGAGAGGAGAAGGTTGTCCAAACCAAGTGAAGAGACCAGCACAGTGGCAGCTGAAGGGAACCTGTGTTAAGGTTGGACAAACCCTGAGTAAATACAAAAATTAACGAAAAATTATATTTGGATACAGCTATGAGACGGGGAAGAAAAATGTATCTTTAATCAAAACTGGTTGTAGGAAAAATACACTCGCTGAAGACAGAAGAGTGCGTACAAAAGAGGAACGCATGTCTCTGTAAATCACAGTGAAGGAGCTGCTCTAAGCAAGCACAACACTGCTTTTGAAACCTCACCCATGAACATCTCCAAAGGCCCATGGCCGTTCAGGCACTTACGCTGGCCTGACCTCCACATCACCACTTCCAAGCACATTAGTAACCTTTCATGTGAGCTCCGTTTTGAAGCTTTATGCTTTAAAAAAAAAAAGCATTATGACAAAAGGTTCAAATTCCTTTTGAATGTAAATCCAACCTAATAATCTGGATTTCATTTATGGCTTTTGCACAGCAGTGACCCCTCTGAGGTGCTTTGTAGGGGTTTTGCTAGTTAAATGATTATGGGGCTTCTACGCGTCCATAGAGCTGACGTTATGACACGCACAGCTGTCAGAAATGCTGACGAGCATGAATATTGCATGTTGTTTAGAACTTGAGGCCTGGCCATGGGGATGGCTATTTAAATAATGACAAGATAAGAGCAGACAAAGAGCTTCTACCTTTAAGCAGCTCACGGAGGCATAAATTCAGTTCATGTTTGCTATTAACTTGATCATGTGTTATTACCAATATAGCTGGTTCGTGTTTTGAATAATTTAACATAGAACATTCGGTGTAATTAACTTTAGTCAAGGAAGTAATATTTTGGTGTGAGCATAAACAGAGGGGAGAGGATTATAAGTATGATAGTGTTGACAGAATGCTACTTGTGTATAGATCAAAACAAGGATTAATTTTAAAGACTTACTGGTGTTTAGAGTTTTAGCATGCAAGCAATGGTAAACTGAGCATTTCTGCATCATACCGAGTGCTGCTACTGTTCACAGCACCACAGCTTTTGACACTGTAGTAACAGCACAAAAGCATCTACGTTAAAAGAGGCTCGAGTGTGGTGTATTGATCACAGTCCCTGCCCCCTGCAGCAGCGAGGATCTTGTGTTTGCTTAAGGACATGTGGAGCCGCTGATGGTGTCTTACAGTCATCGGGTTAATTGGGAAGGGGAGCAGGTGGCCATGTTTGAAGAGAACATTGCTTCATGGTGGCTCTGCTCTAGATACAGGGTTGCCTTCGCCACAGCCATTTCTGCCTACATACTCCATCTCGTAAAGAGGATGTTATTGCCTCCGTCCAGCCGTTCCAGCGAGTCCAGCTTTGATTGCCCTACAATAGGTCACTAAGGGCCAGTGTTTTATGACTGCGATTGGGCAAACACCGTTCAGCTGGTGGTTCAAAAGGAGCAGGATGGTGGTGGGAGAGGAATCAAAGCCTGTTCGCTATGGGTTGTGGACAGGTCACGCAGAGAGCATGGTGTTCGCATGTATGTCAATAGCTCCCAGCAGGGTAGGGCTTAATGAGGCACAGATGTGCTTCCTGCATGGACCGCAGGGGTGGTTGCCAAGCCTTTGGCCTTGGGTGGGATCTCAGAGTGGGGCAGAGAAGTAATAGGTTCATCTCTAATAAGCCCTCTGGCCACCCACACAAGTGCCTGACCAAAAAATGATTCATGTGCTGAAATAGGGATTTAAGATACATGCGGATGGAGGAAACATCAACACAGACAGCCAGAAATGGCCATAATTAGAACGAAGCAGATCAGAGGTGGAGTTAGATTCTCGGGGGGGGGGGGGGGACAACAAAAACAGCAGAGGACAACGGAAACTAAAGGAACTTACCAAGCGTTCGGACATGGGGGTCTTGTCCCCCACAGGGAGGTGCTGCTCAAGCGCAAGTACGATGCAGTTGGCGATGATGGTGGCCAGGATCATGTATTCAAACGGAGTGTGTGGGTCAAGGAAAACATCCGCACACTGCTGTCACAAAGCATATGATGCGAATAAAGACCGGAGTCTGCAGTAAATCAAACAGTGCCTTGCCCAACATTAGTCATCCACCATCCATCATATGATGCCGTGACAATTTATGCAATTTGTCTCCATACTTCTGTGCGAGCACAATAAACATGTGCTAATGTTAACGGTTATCAAGGCCACGTTATGCAACTCTAAATTTAAAGTGGCTAAATCATATCTTGCTGAATATAAGGACTGGATCAACATGTGCCTCCTAGTAAATTAAGACACGGTACCCAGCAAACTATGCCACAATACACATTGCCTGGCTAGGAAAAATATGTAATATCTATATATGATTATAGTGTTTCTGGCCTCCAATAATTTTATACAAGCATATTGTCTAGGACATTCTGGGAAATCTATAAATTCCACCTATATCTATAAATCTATACAATTCCAACTTCCACGTCCTAAAATCTATTATTAAATATTAAATATTAATTATTTAAAGCTATTAAATGACAACGCTGAGAAATGGGGAGTTGCTATTATGGACAAGAGGCATTTTGGCGATTCTTACGATTAAGATCCATTTTCATACAAATCTCCCTAGGGCCACGGAGCAAAGCTAAAGATTAACGGGCCACTTCAGTCACGTACTTCGCATTCGAGCTTTGCCCATAATTTTGTTAAATACACTGGAGACGATGGGTGCTTTTTAAATGCTGAACTACACCCACTGCCTCTCCATCTGTTTAACTAGCATTCTGCATGTACGAAAACAAGCAAATGAGTGGTCTGTTGTGGGCTGTTTGTAACACACCAAAAACAAGACTTATGGGATAGCACGTTTTGTTAATTTAGCCTACAACTCTTTACACCGGTTATTACGGTGCAAGATTTCAGGACCCTGGAAAGCGCCCTTTCAGAACCGTAGCACTTGAGTAAAACGTTTCGATGGGAGGCTGAGAGTGTTCATCGGGCTGTGCGCAGTGAACAGAGGTGAACAGTGTCACCCGAGTAAGATAACTAATTGCACAGCTTAGTTTAAAATGCTGTAGGATATCGAGAAAGCAGCCGATACACGAACTACGATTTTTTTCATGCTTTCCGCTTAGTCCCAAGGTAAATTGAAAGGTTACGAGAGAAAAAACGCACAAATGCTTTGGACACTCGGGTGCCTAGTGCCAGCATCGTTGCAGGATACGATACAACAACGGATTTGTTGCTGACAATCACATGTAAATTCCTTTAACAGGACGAGACTGGATGTCATGACTAATGACTGCACGTGCTGTAGGTTTAGACGTGCAGTCCGTTCTCTTGGTAGTAGCTTTGCGGTTCGCCACGAGCCTCCACTTTGCCTTGAACGTATGTGTGCAGCTGTGAGTGTGTGCTTGACTTTGTGCCCTCAGACGAACGAATAAAATAACGTACAAGCCAACACCCTGGCAGGCTCACGAGGAGTGTTTTGATTATGTGAAGATAATAGCCTGTGCTTGTATTATTACCTGAATTAATTTGATCATACTTGTAGGAAAGAAGGCTACTCCAATCATTGGCATTTATCTGTCATATTTTATACACGACAGAATCGACATTCTATCACCGATATATAATTACGGATTGTTATTTTTTATATATAAAAGGGTTGTATCAATTTTCACATCATAGCCTGAGCAAGAAGGATATGGCCATTCCGTTATTCTCTTGGCGTATTTTCTTATTACGTTGTCCTCGCTAAAGATGAACAAAGACCGGTTGACAGTAAAGCAGTTCTGTTTGGTTTGTTTAGGGTTGTATAAA
Source organism: Brachyhypopomus occidentalis (assembly GCA_020368025.1). Lineage (NCBI taxonomy): Eukaryota > Metazoa > Chordata > Actinopteri > Gymnotiformes > Hypopomidae > Brachyhypopomus > Brachyhypopomus occidentalis. Next base: position 1,858,572 of record JAGXOD010000008.1, read on the forward strand.
GCCATTGTCCTGGCTCTCTGAGCCATCGACTGTTTGTACATCCTCTGGCCGCCTGGAGGACCTCCCGCCCGGGCTCCCCCTCTTCCAGCGCCTGGCGGACCTCCATAGCGGGTGGGTAGATCGTCTCCAAAGCGAGCCATCCTAAACAAGCGGATATCCAACAGGTAAAATCCAAAAGGGCATCAGATTCGTGAAGCAGGGAAAACATTACAGTCCATACATATGTTATGACTTAGAGTCTCCATCGGTGTATGTTGTTTTTTTTCTTTTGTTTGTTTTTTAAAGAAAAATCGCCTGTTCGTGATTTAATCTCTTTTCCGTGCGCCGTCGCTTCTCACTCCATCCCCAAGGAAATTACAAAACAAACCAGAAAACTTGTGCAAATATAATCCGTATAAAGCGCTTTTCATAAGACCGAATAATATCCGACATCCAATCCATTCCACATTCTACACCCAAAGGAACCTCATCCACGCGGACAGGTCACGTAACCAATATGTAAACATCACTTGTGCGTCATATTAGAGAAAAAAAATCTCACAAAAACACCAATACCACAAAGCCGATGCATATCTTTCTTTATCGCGCACAGACGTTTGCGTTAAAAAATCATTCATACAGCGCCGCTTTCCCTTACTTCCACTTAGATGCCGGCAACAATGTAAGCGGTTCAGTCAGCACTCGTCCTTAAGTATGGTTACATGTGTCTAAAGCACAAGCCGCCTGCTGGAGAGCGAGTTGCACGGAGGCGGCGTGTTGGTTGGGTCGTATTAAGTAAGTACCACGTCTGAAGTTTTAACAGTAGTTTATCTCTGTGCTTCAAATTCCCATTAAAATTCGAAAGCAAAATGTCTTGGAATTTTGAGATTATGGCTTCTTTAAAATAAAAAACAACGGGCGTAGTGTATTAATCGTTCTATTTCCCCCTATTTGACCGTTATAAGAACACAGTCTTAAACATTATTACAGCAGCCGCCCCAATAGTGAAGTCGCGCTAAAGTCACGTTGATCTGGTAAATTACGGGGGTGCTTAGTGTGCGGTCCTGTTAGGCTGGTAGTCTATAGGGTCCTGCTGTAGTTCCACTTTTAGGATGTACACTTTGGACATACTGAGGATGTGGGAGATGGGTGAGAAGGATTAGAGCATTAGTTGAGTCGCACAGCTAGTCAGGGATGTTTTGGTCACATCAACAGTGAAGAACAAAATTCGTGGACACTATAGTACTTCCTTATATATAAGATTTTTCCAATCAGAGAATTTAATTACAATTAAGCAACTAAATTTTAACACTAAATGCATAGGCCATCATTACACTTAAAAAATCCCCCCTCGGTGTCCAGTATATGAGTCCAGTATATATAAACGGCGGCGCGTTTCGATGCAGCGGCCGCTCCGAGGTCCCGGTGCTTTACACTGAGGCCCCGGGGGAACGTCATTTCGTCGCCTTGTACTTGTACATTGTGATGACAAATAAACTTCCTTGAATCCTTGAATCCTTGAATGAGTAAATGGAAACATGCGAGTGTGAGAAATTCTGAAAACATTTGCATTCCTTAAGGAAAAATGCATACGGAACAAGGCTTTTGCATGGTATAATATTTTTAACTAGTGTAAATTAGTGAATACTTAAAAAAATATCTGTGCATGAATGTTCTAATAAAGGGGAGATTATTGAGGAAGTCACATGGCATGTAAGAATATGGAACTACCAGCAGAAATACAACGTTCAGATGCTTAATCTATAGCAATTATATATATATATATATATATATATAGCAAAGGGTTAAGTATTGGGAATATCATTCTATACATTGTTCTCTGATTTTGGAACCAATCCTAAAGCACGTGTGCCTGAACACGCCATCATTCATGTCCTGACCTTTATCCCCATCTACTGGTGAAAAGTGTATATTGCAAATTGTCAATCCATTTTTTTTGGTAAATGAATAAAATAAACGTAAAAATACGTTTAACTATTTTTAATAAAAAACGGGTTTTTTTTAGTGCATTGAATAAATCGGAAAATATATTCCTTAATTATTGCCAGTAGACAATTGTTATTAGTCTACATCACCTCTGCCCTTAACCTCGAGGAGTGAGATTTGACGTCTCAAAAAGGGTTTTGGGGTTTGGAGTGTATGACATGCTGTACTGGATGCAGATTTTATTCAGTGTGGTATTCAGAGCTGCTCTTCAAGTCCCCATCAGGCCTTTAATGAGGTTTAAAGCTTGTTTTGTTACAGCTTCTTATACATGTGATAATGTGTCAAAGATCTCATCTGGCTGTGGACAGCCATTCTCCCTGGGGTCTTACCTGCTGGACCACGGCGTGCCTTCCTCGTGGCACATGTCATGTGTGCTGATGATATCAACATGGCTCAGGCCAACACACCTCTGCAGATCCACGGCTGTGTGGTACCCAGTGGTCTCCGCGGTTCTCCGGAGATCTTCGCGCGTCTCGTCGGCCTGGCCGAGCGTCTCCGCCAGATCTGCGGCTGCTGCCCCGCTGTTCTCCTGCCTGTCGGTCAGCTCATCCGTCCGAGCCCCCGAGCTGTACTCTGTACCAAGGGTTAGCATGCGCCACGTGCCTAACGCAGCTGAGCAGACGGCTTCGGTCACGCGGGCAAGCGCACGGGCATTGGGGCGAAACAGATGCCTCATTAAAAGATGTTCAGGCTACCAGGAAATGAACCGCAAAGACTAATGTGACCACGAACTTCAAGGACTTTGAAAAACCTCCGACTCATTATTCTATTACATAGTAAATGTAATTTCGGCCAGACAATTCTGTTTCGCACAAAAATACCTTTGTTGTCATTTTTTTACAAACATGACATCTAAAAGGCCCAGGGTTTAGCTGGGATTTAAAGAGAATTTTTCATAAGGTAAAATCTGACTGTAATATCTAGTTTTCTGTAATCTGTAAATATCTAATGTATATGGTGCACCACTTAAAATAAAATAAAATATGGGCGTGGAACGCATTACTGGCTCTCATTCTCACACAAGCGTTTACAGCCCTAGTATAACCTCCTCAGCCTTAAGGTGATGGTTTAAGTATTAGAGGATGGATAAAAGTTCAATCAAAACACACACACACACACTCTCAGCTGGATTAGGCAAAGGCAGGTAATGTTCTATCTTAAGTGCAGCCACCACAGCTGGGAGGCCCGCGTGGTCTTACCGTGCACCACTCTGGATCTCCTTTCTGCCCACTTGGAGTTTGGGGACTCTGCTCCACTCATGGCTTGGGGTTTTTCCCTCACTATTAGTGCAACAGGAGGTTTAAGATCCAGTTTCACAGGTGTAATAGGCTCAGACTGGGAAAGAGCCCCAACACCGTCCTCCCCTCTGCGCTCGTCACCAGAAGATGGAGACGTAGGAACTGGGCCTGTAGATGTGGCTCTGTGGAATGCGGAAAGGCAGTTTCCTGTTTGGCTCGTTAACAGCCTACGTCCCCAGTTCCCCCGTTTGACCCCTCTCCACAATCGGGAAGGGAACAGTCATGAAGTGTTAAGAACCTAGAATGTCTGCAGGGGCACAATCAGATAGACTTCCTGTTTCGTCTTTCTCTTTGTTCCAGAGCACAGACTTCCAGACTTCTGATTTCAGCTCAGTTTGTTCATAGCAATGTACAAAGATATAAACTTATTAACACACAAATAAGAGAGAGAAAAAAAAAAGCGCCAGCACTGACCTGTTTACATCTGCAGATCAGCCCTGCAGACGGACAGAGAATGAAACGGTTTCAGTGTGAGCTGCATCCTTAACATCGTAACTACAGACAAGCTGAAACATCCACACACGGACGTTTTCTTGTTTGGATTCTTGTTTCTTGGATGGATTCTTGTTCAGTGTCCTTTAACGTACCAGCCCCCAGTTACTTTGTCGATCCCAGTTATTCAGCTGGTATCCGTCGTTACCACTCTAGTGTCGTATCACAAAGTTAGGAGGACTGTTTTCCCAGCTGAAGGAAACAGGCATGTCCGATAGCAGCTTCATTATGACGTGCTAGTCAAAACATTATATCGTACCTGTTTTATTAGAAGTAAGTTTATTGAAGAAAAAAAGAAAAAAAAAACAAACAAAAATATACAACCATTAGATGCGCTGGAGCATCATGTCTACCTTGAGAAATATTTTTTCCTTTCATTTCGCAGTGTTTTGGATCTACATGTCAGAAATTAGCACAAAGAACATGACTACACTACCAACATTTAAAACGACGGAAGAATACCTTCACTACCAACATGAACGCATGAAACAAAACAGGAACAGGCTAATGATGTCGGCTAGTTAGAAAACCAGAGGTAAATTTAAGTGTAAAACTGAAGAGAGAAGCTACACCTGCTTCGTTGTATTTCTTATTTTACATCTTGTATTCTCATAGTGAGTAATAAAAAAATAAAAACGTAACAAAACAAAACCTTTTGTTTCAGCACCATTTGCAATATCCTATTGTCCAGCCACACATTCTTTGACCAAAAACGTCTGTAATTAGATTTTTCATGGTCTTTTAAGGAAACTATTTGAAGTCTTGCCATATTAATCAAGAGAATTACAAAAAGATTGTTGCTGTTGAGAGGAAATGTCTGAAAGACCAACATTTCAGGACAGGTAGCAGGAGGGGTCAAGCCATGGAAACCACCGACACGTTTAGAGAAGTCCACAGTCAACTGGCATCATTCCAGCAAAACCATAACAGTTCATAAATTCATAGCAATGGACCAGAATACGTTGTGCACTTCAGATTAGGCAAGTCTGTCAAAGCCAGGAACATGCAGATGACTCAGAATGGTCAGTGTCTCCCCGAAGCTTCCAGACTCTCCCAGTCAGTGTCGGGTGAGGAGGACAAACCCAGTAGTTGGGAACTGATCAAGAAAAGATATTTGCAAGTATGATAAACGGCCAGCAGCGATGAGAATGTAACCGCATGAGCAGATGTTCACAATTGTCTGCAAATGAGTCAACAGTATCCACATGAGCTCAGTGTGGTCTTCAAGCAAAAGCACCAAGACTGGAATTGGAACATAATGGTATTGATTAGAAGATGAAGGCTATTCCCATGTAATTAATAATCAAACGATTGGTATATGCCATGAAGCAGTTTAAAAAATACAATAACTTGAAGGGATTTTACAAAAAACTGATTGAATTTCAAAATATTTAGCTAACAATTTCATTTGGAATTTCAAATGTTTGTCATCATAAATGCCTGGAGAGTGAAGCGTCCTTGAGAAACGTCGGTGTGCTGAGAGTGAATGCATCCCAGATCTTCCAAAAAAAGGTCGACGTGAAGAAGTAAACACCATCATGGTCACTGAATTGTGCGTGTACATTGGCTGCTGGGAACAGAAGGTAACAGAGTGACACAAGCTCTCAAGCTCGGAACGGATACAGGAGAACACGTAATCCTGCGGGGAGACTCGCCGCACTTTAGCTCACGTGAGAGCTCACGTGTTGTGGCCCAGTGCGACAGGTAATCAAACGCCATCCTACGTCTGGCTCCACCTGCCTGTCCAGCAGAGCTGGCGTGTGTCCGCGCGTACGCACCTCCGTCTGGTGACGGAGGTGATGGTGCGGGCAGCTGGTCGAGGGCACGGACACGTTAGGTCAGGTGACGCGGGGAAGGCGGGGGAGCCGGAGCGGAGGGAGTTGGGGTGGGGAAGTTGGGTGGAGCTCAGCTGGGGCTGGGCGGCGTGGCGGACGAGCTGGTGTCCGGCAGGGTGGTGGACTGCTGCTCGCCCGGCGTGCTGTCGGCCTGGCGCTGGGAGACGGCCGCCGACGAGTGCTTGCACACGGGCGAGCCGCACCGGCAGCTGAACAGCTTCCCCTTCACGTCCCAGAAGTGATCGCCGTAATCAAACCTGCAGATGCAAAGCCGCCATGCAAGCAGAATGAAATCTTATCGCAGAAGAAAACTACCCCCCCCCCCCTTCCCCCCCACCATATTTAACCGATCCTAATTACACCCCATTGATCTGATAATCCAAACGAATGCTGCGATGGCCGACAGGCTAGCAGCTCCGTGTCGGGCCACGCTGATGGACGGCTCACCCCAGCTCGTCCCCAGAGACGATGTTCTTGCTGGCGAAGAAGGCGATGTGCGGGAAGCGCAGGTCCTGGTGCGACGTGAACACTCGGCACGGGAACAGGTTCGGCTCGCAGTGGTGGTTTATGAACCGACTGATGTTACCGTAGAAGCGAGCGTCGATACAGTACATATCGCCGACCTGCAGTACAACAGTGCTCGTTGGCTCAAGAACGCACAGAGAGCAGTTAGGGGGGGGGGGGGGGGGGGGCTGGGGCAGATAAGCACGAGTGAGTGATCACGACAGGAGAGCTGCTCCAGAGGATCAGGGATTAAAGGGACGACAGGCTCCTGGGGCGACTGACTGCCTGGCGCTTTCAGCAGGTTTTGCTGACGGCTGTCCAACAACGTTAGATCACATTAACGCTTATTAAGCTAATTATGTAAGCACAGGTTGCTCAACTGTAAAACGGCCAGCAGAGAAGAATAACTGCAGAGTGTCTAACATGGCTCCAGGTTACCCTGTTGCTGTGCTATGCAGAAACCGTTAAATGCTATAAAATAAAAGAAAAAATGAAAAGGGCAAGAATTGAAATGCGTCGGACTGCTGGGATCCGTCTCTCCTACCAACCGACTGGACGACGGAAGGTCTAGGAACCAAAGCCTCAGGTCCACACTGACATACAGTGCACAGGCCAACGTTGCACTATGGAAGAAGGATCTGCAGTCTGCCAGTACCTTACTGTCCAGGCTGAAAAGGTAGGAGTCGTTCTCCCTCACGTCAGCCTCCGCGTCGGAGATGATCTCGCCCACGTACCTGCACAGAGGCAGCAGGAGAGGCATTAAACACACACACACAGGCACACACACAGGCACACACCTCTGACATGACTTAGGCTGAGTGGCAGGCTTATGTTCAGTATTCCCAGAGAAAGAGAGGGAGGGAGGGAGATACAGGGAGGGGGAGAGAGAGATGCAGAGATGGACAGAACAAGATAAACACAGACAAAGCGAGAGAGGCTCACTCGCAGACAAACGTTCCTCGAGGAATGTCCTGCAGCGTGCGCACGCCCCAGCCCATGTCCCGCGTCCTGAACAGCTGCAACCTGGTCCTGGGGGCAAAGGGGTCATTCAGCGAGCAAGGATGCAGAGAGTCAAGAAACCCCCGAGACACCCAGCATGCGTTTGGGCCGAGTTACCGAAGTCCATTCTGAACCACGCGGTTCTTGCAGGTCCTCCAGCAGGAGCAGGCATGGTTGCACTCAAAAATGAGAGGCGGTTCCTCGCAACAGAATTCCGGCAGCAGTCGACTCTCCTGGTCGAGGAGGCAGAAGGTGTGTGTGGAAAACATGGGGGATATTTGGGTTAGTGCTCCAGGGCTGCACTGGGACGCTGGCCTTTCTGCAGCGACGTGCAGGTTCATCCAGGTTAGAAGATACTGGGTCTCACCTTGTCATACCAGCAGCGCAGACTGAGCTGTCCACACATGCAGGTAGCAGAGGAGCAGTCGTCTTTACACACGCAATACTGCGGAAGAAACCACAAACACATCACGTCCCGTTAGAGACCTGTCATCCAGACCTGCAGGACCTGATCCTAGAACCAACGTGGCCGTTGGAGACGTCGCCGTGGCTTTACCTGCAAGTGAGTGATGTTTTTGTCGATATTCATGGGGGAGGTGACGCAGTTGTCAGGGACGTATTTGTAATCATCAGGGCACGGTTCACTGTCCACGGCGTTTACACATGGGACAGGTACTCTCTCGTAGCCGCGGGCAATGTCCCTGATCACAGAGAGACCAAGAAGGGCGACTCCGTCACCAACACCAGAACAAGTTAAAAATAATAATAATAATAAAAAAAATTTTATGAAATTGGCAGCACATGAGGAGCAGGAATGGAAAGAGTGAGTGAGAAAGAAAAACACATAAATGCAGCCCAGAACTGAAGGTGCTGAGCATGGCGTCCTGGCGTCTCAGCGCTACCTGTTGAGGAGCTTCTCTGTGGAGGAGATCTGCTCACTGCTGGCTTCCTTCTGCCCCCTGCTGGCCTGGAGCGTCGTCCAGCCCTTGGAGTTCTGACTGCAGCACTCCACAGGCGTGTCGCCCTCCCTGTTCTTCAGACCCACGTCAGCCCCGAGTGACAGAAACAAGCTGCAGGGGGCGCAATGGAGGCGCGTTTGTTTCTCCGTTCGGACCGGAGCACCGTCGGTCACAACGCACACGGACCGCGCACGATATTATTCAAATCGGCAGCCGCAGGGGTTTGTGGGGAAAAGTGCCTGCTCGTTTACAAAGCTTCCGCGGCTACGTTCTACTGATGGGTGAAGAGCCCAAGGTGGTGTGGAACACGTGTGTGTGTGTTCTCCAGGGTCCACGTCAGTTTGCACTCACGTGATGCATTCCAGACGGTTCTCCCGTGATGCGATGTGCAGCGGTGAGTCTCCGTGGACGTTGACGGTGTTGAGGTCACACCTGGCCTCCAGGAGTGTCTCCGCTATCTCCACGCAGCCAGAGAACGCCGCCCAGTGCAAACAGATGTTCTCCTCCTGAGAATACGACACAGAATACGAGAATACACACTATAAAATTATCTGCCTGGCGTCTAGTGGCAAACAAGGCTGGCCTCTAAAACAGTCTGAATGGTCTCACTGTCCGTGTTTAAACACAAACAAATACTTCTAGAGCCCACCTGTCACTACTAGCCATCCTCTAGCCCAGAAGAACTCAACCCAGGTTCTGCAGATCTCCCATACTGCCAGATCTCATTTCTCATTAATATTCAAGTACTGAAGGGAGCAAGCTGGGATTCCCAGTTCTATCAGTAAAAAAAAAACACTTCTGGCTCCATGTTTTAAGGTGCAAAACCACTCCCGTCTTAATTTAAATATTTAAATATTAATTTAAATATATATTTTTTAACCACTGAGACTACTGAAGGGCGAGTCTCAGGGCAAAATTCAAAACTGCAAATTTGCATATAAACAAACAAAAACAAAAGTGCATTCTGAGGCGTGTGCGTGTGAAGGCAGACGCTGACCTTGTCTCTGATGTTGGGGTCAGCGCCGTTAGAGAGCAGCAGCTTGACCAGCTCAATGTGCTTATACTCTGTTGCCCAGATCATCGCAGTCCAGCCACCATCATCCTGCAGACAGAGCTCAGCTCAGAGGACAGAGGACACGCCCCCAGGTACACGCCCCCAGGTACACGCCCAAATAACACCAGCCGGGGGCATGGCGGCCTACAGTGACCAAACGTCACATATCCCATCACAAGTAATACAAACGAAACACGTTTACCTGACAGTTAATATCTACAAAGCCTGTAGATACCAAATGCTCCACAATACCAAAATGTCCAACCTTAGCAGCAAGGTGAAGGCATGTAGAACCTTCACCATCCTGAATGACAACAAGTTAGAAAATACAAATTTTTAATTCTTCAGGAAAACAAGCGCCATAAAATTTAAAAATGAACTTCCATGTGGAGATAGTGGCAGAACTCGTGTACATCAACCTCACTAAAAATCTGCACAGTGAACTGAGTACTTAAGTATTTCAGCCAAAGAACCTTGTGGGAGACGATGGCTCCAGCCCGCAGTAGGTACTGCACTGTCTCTAGGTGATCGTTCTCACAGGCTTCCATCAAAGGCGTGCGCTGGTCTTCATCACATATGTCCAAGTTAGCACCGGCCTGACAAGCAAACGCAAAACAACCTCAACAAAGAGCATCGTTTAGGAGGAGGAGAAGAAAACCCCAGAGGGCTTAGCGCCCTGCGGCTAACGCATGTAGCGAGTCACCTGGACCAACATGTGGCAGATCTCCTGGTGTCCAGCCTCAGCTGCCGCATGCAGAGGTGTCCGTTTGCTCTGACTCTCCATTGTGAAGTTGGGGTCGATTCCATCCACTTAGGACACAAAAGACACGCTCGCATTCCTACAGCGACCACGGGGGGGGGAATGAGAAAGACGGCGTCGCCTGACATGCGGGGCGTGTCCTACCTAGCATGAGTAAGACCTTCTGTAGCTCGCCCTGCTTGGCAGAAATATACAGCTGTTTTGGATGAAAGCGAAGCTTCTTGGGCCTGAGGAGGGGAAAAAATAGGGAAAGTGACGTGCCAACAAGGGGTCAATTATGCATGCGCATATGTAAATTAGTAAATTAATGACCGGCATCATGACCGGTAGAGTACGTAGTGGAAAAGCCGTTTGAGGGACTGAGTATACTTGCATACATCCGCGTATACGCGAAAACATCCGAGTATTCTTACATATGAGCATGATGTACAGTGTAGAGCTTTTTTCTTACTTCTCAGAATCCAGTGCCAGTAGGATGGTTTCCAAAGTCTCTTTAGGGGGTCCTCCTGGGAACCCAGGCCCTGCTCCTGGACCCAAGAGCACTGGTCTGCTGGTCCCTGGAGAAGGAGACCCATCCACAGATTCTGGAGGTCTGGATAAGGTGCTGTCTGCTTTACCCTCTCCAGGCAGAGAGAGGTGAGATGGTCTGAAATGATAAATAACCAGCAGATGTTACAACAATGGCCTCATCAAGCCAGTGGTACACCAGCCCGAACTCAAATGAGACACTCAATGACAAGAATCAGTCACTCTACAGAACCACTTGAAAAATGAGCTAAAGGGTGATGGGGCAGTCATGGTCTGGTCGTTAGGGAACCGGTCTTGTGACCGGAGGGTCGTGGGTTCCCATGACTGAGGTGCCCTTGAGCAAGGCACCTAACCCCAACTGCTCCCCGGGTGCCGGGCTAAGGCTGCCCACCGCTCTGGGCACGTGTGCACCACAGCCCCCTAGTGATCCACTAGTGTGTGTTCTGACTGCACAGATGGGAAAGTGCGGAGGACAGATTTAGATTAGGGTTAAAATCACAAATGACTAATGTGGCAATCTTAATCTAAGATGCATGTTATGCTGCATACCCTCCAGTGGTGGTGTCTGCCCTGCCCTCGGATGTCCCGGGGGTGCAGGGCCCCTGGCTGGGGGGAACAGTGGAGGTGGTGTCAGCCTTGGCGATCGTGACCTCTTTGGCCTTGCCGACGTCTTCACCGCAGTGTGGACAGAAGCTCTGGCCCTTCAACACTGACGCACACGAGCGATGGAAGCGGTGGGTGATGTTCACCTCCGGCTGACACTCCATGAAGGTTCCCTACAGTAAAGGTTGGTAAAGGCCTGATGACGTCATGAGATTCGTTTGCGACAAAATATAAACAGAATTTTAGAATCTAGGAATCTGTTTAGAACCGTGGAATCTAGTTGGGAACGACGCTTGTCCATTTCATGTGTAAAATGTGCAGAAATCTCAGAGGACAGCAAGTAAAAGCGCTGATTTGCTTTCACATGAGCAAATCAGTGCTGTTCCAATTTACTGAGCGGTGGTTTAAAGTCTGTGTTCAGGCAGCCAGCCCAAATCTGGTTTGTGTTATAGTTTTGGTATATCCAGACTGTATCCATAGTCTGGGCAGCAAATAAACACACACACACACACACACACTGAAAAAACACATGGAATCCAATGTCAGTGTGGATGCACAAACTGGACTTCAAAGTGTGTTTTGCAAGTCCTAGCAATGCAATAAACAGGGCTGAGAATTCAAAAAGACCATCAAGATTCATGCCAGAGAATTTGTAAGCACTATGGAACACAACAGTCCATGGACTAATACAAGTGACGCTTGAAGGAACCTACTGGAACAATTCACCAGCATAGACACACAGTTTACTCATGCCTACGCCATTACCACAGCGACCCATGCAGACAGGTTGCTGAGGTCTGGACACACAAACCCGACCCGATCACTTGCGAATAGCTAGTCGGGTGGCCATCTCAAAGGCTCTGATCTGAGGAACAAACTGGATTTGCCTGCCGTCTGAACACAGCCAAAGCCGCGGGGTGATTAATTAGGCCATGGGGCGGAGAGCGAACACCCACCGCCCTGCAGAAGTAGCCGCATCCTGGGCAGCACTGGTGCTTGACCATCCCCGTGCGGTGCTCCTCACACAGCACCAGGAGCTGCACCGAGTTGGACGGACGCATCATCTCGTGCTTCAGCACGGCGCTCTGACAGCGGATCAGCTACGCGCAGGGAGAGGCAGAGTGAACTCAGCGCCGCCGTGCAGCACGTCGGAGACGGCGCGTCGGACTGGAGACTCTTACAATTCACACCCACACACAGACTTCCTTCGAGGTACCACAGAGGCGTTAATTAATTAGGTTATGAATGTTGAATCAAGGCGAAAGGAAGAACAAAGGGCGACTAACTTGAGTCAGCGTGAAATATTATTCAACACAACAGGCTTGATGATATCTGTACGTTTCATGTTGTAATCCCATTTTCCAAAAAAAAAATTTATAAATTCAGATACTGGACTTCTGGTTATGAGGTGAAATCAAACACTAGGAATTAACACTGAAGAGTGTGTTGACAAAAAAAAAAGGAAGTGGTCAGCCTTTGGTCCCAAGTGCTGTTGGACATGACCTCTGACCTGTCCGTCCACGCTCTCCGTGGCCATGCACTTCCTGTCAGCCAGGGTGAGGATCTCCCTGCTCTTGGGCGTCTCCATGCGACAGCTGCACAGGGGCAGCTCCTGCACCATGTCCGTGGCGGCGCCCTCTGCTGGCCCCGACGCTCCTGTACAACACAGACCAGGGACAACGGTTAGCAGGAGCTAATATGTCTGTACCGCTAACACGAGGTAAACGGTTCTACCGCAGCTCAACCCTGATACAGTCAGCACCAACTATATTGGGAACACCTACCTTATCGGTTTCACTCAGCCCAAATTACATATGTAAACACAAAACCTCACTCTCATTTCCTCACGGTGTGTCTGAGGCAGGTAAGGTTGCCATGAAGACACTTTAATGATTTCATAAGCAAGCCAACAAAATCACAATATCACCACTGTTAAATACATCGTGTTAAATGCCAAACGTACACTGGAATGTATGATTACAACATTTAAGTTTATCCATTTCTGAAAAACCTTGTCTGGCTTCACTCAGAGCTCGAGCAGGTCGGCATGTTTACCTGCACAGGGAGTGTTGGATTACTAGCACTTACACTATGGTGCAAGCATCTTGTCTCTTTGGAGATCAATGCATTTTTGTGCACGGACCCTGACAAATGAAACATAAGAATCGTTTTCTAAATATAACATTGCGGACTGCATGTACATTTTGATGCCTCCCCCTGTCCCTATTCAGCACTGCCAAACAGAACTGCTGACTGGTTCAGTATGATCCTATGGCCAAATAAGACCCAATCGGTGACACGGACGTGGCAGGGGTGTTGGTGTGAGTGTATCAGGCACAGGAGTGCTGCTGGAGTTGTCACACGTCGGTGTTGCTGCTGGGTTCAGGGTGGTTTGCCACACTACAGTATCCAGCCCACAGGAGACCTGATGCACATATGTTGCTCTAAGGCAATTCATTTTCCAACAGAAAACTCCCAGTGTCTCTACGCTCAAAGGAATGTACTCCTTAAACAATTTTACCAAAGTACACAGCTCATTCAAGCTTTCTATATTTAATAATTCATATATTTACATGTGAAAGACACTAACCATTTGTAAGACCACAAGCTTTAATTCCTGACAATATCATCACTAAATGGAAGATGGAGTATAATTTTGGCAAATTTAAGTTTCATGAATTTTCCATGGTTATGCCCTTTTCCCATGGATTTATTACGATCACTGCAATTAATCGGATTTTATCTTAAGTAAGCTTTAAAGTTAAACGAATTTACATATACACTCCGATTATAAACCAGGCCACAGTTACAATTTACTACAATAAACTACTGAGAGAGAAGAATAAAAAAAGATTTTTACATTATGCTTTCATGATGCTAAAAAGAACCATATGGCTTCTTAAGTTTCAATTAAAATTACTTCCATGAGCTGACACACTAAAAAATATCACTGCATGCATACACATCCCCAGCAAGATTCATTACATTTGTGGGAAACTGTGGAGCATATGGTGACTGAGATGCTTGACAAAGTTCTGTTTCTAGTAATGGAGGTTTCGGCACCAGGGGGCAGCCTTTCCTCACAGACTGCTCTGTTGATGAGTCATGGCAACCAGCATGGCAACAGTATCTGCTTGGCCTTCAGAGTTCTTACAGACACAGATTAATGAAGCAACACCCAAACAAAAGGTCTGCTCAGCGACTACGACACATCCAGAGATGCTAATTGGCATTTAAACACTTGCCATTCTATATATGGAAAAACAAAATCCATTAAAATAAATAGAATACATAAAAAACAAAATCAAGGGTTAGGTCAGGTATAAAAGTGCTGTGGCTATTTTAGACTACAATTAAAGGCTACAATTAGCTGTTCATACGACCAATAATATACTACATGTTTATTCCAAGAAAACGTATGTAATAAAAGTACAATTAGGATCCAATTAAAGGTCCCAATACTACAATTAAAACCTATTCACTCGGGACATATTTGTACGTACAGCTACTATATCCACGTCTTGGCCAGGTGAATGGGGGGAAACAATATGTTTAATGACTACCTCCGTCCTCACCTGTGGTCTGAGTATTCGGTAGAACTTCCTGGGAATTCAGACCGAGTGAGTCTAATGGAACCTCCGTGTAGTCTTTTCCTTGGTCAGCTGACGTGGGCACGGGAGCAGGTCCAGGGTCTGGGAGAGGGGTTTGGGCTTGGACCGGGGGCTCTGAACATCCATACCTGAGGGGAGACCATTAAGGACACCATTCCAACACTGTGAGGCTCAGGGCAAGCAGGGGATATTGTGTTTTTGAAAGGTCTCAAGCGTTGAATCAATGGGGCTTCTCATTACAACGTTTAGGCTATGAAGTACCTCTGTTTAGAGCAAATTAGCTCCATGGCGTCTAGTGATATGAAGGAGATAGTACTCTACCAGGTATTTCCTCCGTCTTGGACTTTAACTTCTTCTTGCGTTTCCGGGCTGGTCGTAGCCAGGGGTTGTCTCCCTTACATTTTTTTTTCAACTTCTTCTTTAAGCTGGATTCCGAACTCTGAGGTAGACAAAATCACTTTTAACCCACACATTTCACAATAGATCATATCTTAAACTAAAATGCTGCTCTATGGCATTTGTCAGATGCTCTGATACAGAAGGACTTGCATATTTATCAGCAAATCTGTGTTCCCTGGGAATTGAACCCATGACCTTGGTTCCACTTACACCATGCTCCATCTGCCCTAAACGGTGCGCTACAGGAGCTCATACTGATGAGGAATAACAGCTAAATGACCTCGGCCCATGGATGACCTCGGCCCATGGATGACCTCGGCCCTTTAGTTTTAGAGATCATACCATATCATTTTAAAGGAGGCCTGGTAAGTTCCTATAAAGAACTCAAACTCATTTTCATGAACTCTCTGACCCACCAATCAGGGAACCTAAATGCATAACGTGCTAATATCAGTCCAAGGATCTTTCAGTATAAAAGAACATATGAATAAACATCAGTGTCCTTCCATTTGCATTGTTGCAAGCTACGAAAAAGACTGACCTGAAGAAGTGCAACATATACATTTTACTTCATCTCTAAAAGCATACTTGAATCTGGAGCCACTTAACCTGAATGTGATCCAAAGAGGGTTCTGTCTACTCAACACTGCAAACAGAACCCAAAAAAGACATAGAAGCCTCTGGTGTTTCATTGTAAATGATATCAAATCACAGTTCTAGCTTTTAAAATCTTTAGTCTTTGTCAGGGCTTGACGAATGATGTGTTGGTTCAGAATGGGAGATATTGCGAACCCTTAGATTTGAGGATACGTTATGATCTCACCAAGTCTGATTCTGCTCCCTCTTCTCCACCCTCTTCGTCTGCAGACTCCTCAGACTCCTCAGACTGCTGCTCAACTCCAAACTTAATCAAACAAAAGCAACAGCCAGCTTTAAATAAAGGTGTTTTGCCTGGTTTTGTTTTATACCCATATTGAACCGGTTTTCTCCAAACACAAGCGGGACTCTTCACTGGATGGTAGTTAGCTTAGCTTAGACAGATAAACAATAGTAGGAGATGCACGTGAGCACGCATGTGAGCAAAAACCAGACCTCAAAAATGGAAAAAAAAGGTGGAACCTGTGGAGCTGAAGGTACCCTGCTGCCCTGGTGAGCTGCTGGACCAGTGTCTTCTCCAGTCAAATCATCTTCCTCCTCAGAGTCCTCCTCCGACTCCTCTTCCTCGGACTCGTTCTCTGCCCGCTCCCCGTTGACCTGTATGGCCTCTTTTGGCTGCTGTAGAGTAACGGAGGTCAAAGAGGCAAAGAGGTCACTGCTGCTCTCAGCCAACTGCCCCACTCCAGCTCAGAAATAGCGTGTTCTCCAGTGATCAATGCAAAGCAGCTAAACATGTCCAGCTGCCAAGATCTCATACCATCCCTCAAACATTTTTTTGCTGTGCATTCCCCCCCCCTCCCCCCAGTGCTGAGAGAAGGCTGTCTGAAAACAAAAGCAGAATCGTCAACATGTATCAAGGTTTTGTCTGGACACGGCTGCCTGGAAGGCCTACATGTTCGTAGGCATCCATCTGAGTTCAGTCTGACCTGAGGACTGGGTGGAGATTGGGAGATACGCCGGAACATCTCCAGTACTGTGCGCTGCTTTAGGACTTTGGTCTTCTTCTTGGGAATGAGGCTGTAGGTTCCCATCTTTCTCTTCTTCTTTCTCAACACGGATGCTACTGAGCAAACAAAGGCCTGCGTTCAAACGCCCATGTAACACCAAACGCAAATATGGTGAGATAAAAGACAACTTATGGAAAGGACAAGTAAATGTGTCAAACTTTGGTTGGATGGTATGATATGCTTGTGTGCATTCAAGAACATCTGGAATAAGCACCAATGGATATGAGACTACAAACAGACTGGCTACAAATATTTTAGCTGCAAGATAAGCTCACAGTTTGAATATTTTCTCCAAGTGGCTGGTCTGGTGATTCTGAACTCAAAGTCAGGAAGCCTGCCATACTGAACAAAGGTGAGAACAAGCAGGGCTGGCGTGTTCATGGATGACCTGTGTGTGGCTTGGCTGGCGTGGTGGCGTCGGTTTGGGTGTGAGGTAGCTGGTTCTGAGCGGGAGGGGTCTGTGGGGGGGGTCCAGCTTCAGCTCCGACGCCGCTTACAGGTTTCACCACGCTTGGATCTTTTGTCTCCCTGTTTAAAATCTTAAAAAAAATTAACACTGTTTCAAAGCCCTGAGAGGAGAAGACATTTGCATTATGACAAAAATGAGATCTAAAATGAGACCATTCATGGAGACTATGAAAGATTTATATATAAAAAAAAAAAAAAATTTAAAAAAGGAACACATTACCATAACCAATTTTTCAGAACATTTTGCTCATTAATATGCATATTGGGTCTTTGGTACTTAACACACTCTACAAAGAGCATGTAATATTTAGGAAACGCCTCCTGCATGGGCTACAGTTTTGCTGTATCCTTACACACCCATGTCACGTTCGTGAATGTCTTTGCACAACAATGAAAGAAGCAGCCATTACCTTTAGTGGCTGATTCGAGGCTGGTCTGGACATTGTTTTGCGTGCTCTGTGTATCGTTACGGGCGGAGGGGTGTTCGACGTCAGGCCATTCTTAGTCTCTTTTCCAGAGCGCCCTTCTGCCAAGCTGGGCCCTGTGCTCGTGTCTGTCCTTAGAGTGCCCTGGCCCTGGGGCTGTGGTGTTGCTGAAGGGGGGAGTGTTTTAGAAGCATGCCCTGCAGTCGAGGTCCCCATGGGGGACCAGCTAGTCCTATGCTGGGCAGTGGGTGAGTCTTCTTGGCCTTTACTGAGAATATATCCATTACTGCCCACAGTGGAGCCGTGAGGGGGATCAGTCTCTGGTAGTCCATTCTCCATGGCTTGCGACGGGGCAGGTGACCCTTGGACGGAGCAGCCTCGTTGAGCTGAACTTGCTTCTGTGCCCTCATCGGTACCGTTCATATCGGTGTTGGTTTTGGAAGGTTCTGCGAGCCTACTCAGGCAATCACCCCCTAAAGTGTGGGCCAGAACAGCAGATTGCATAAATATATCTTCATGAGCAGCAAGGTGATGAACATAAGTCACAGTTATAAACACAGTAAAATAAGATCCAAATTCACCTCCTTCTGGATCGCTGTGAGTGTCCTTCATGCTCTCCGTCTTCATGGAGTCTTTCTTGACCAAAATCCCCTTGACCAAAGCAGCAGACTGAAACACAAGGTTTGTTAAGGTACAGCAACAGCAGCAAAACAGAATCTTAATGAGATCCGGCCTCCCACCCCAAAGAGAATGAAGCTCCTTACTGAGCCCTGTTGTATATAACAACTTTAATAAATCAAAGAATTTTAGCACAGGTTATCATTTAGCAATTATGCTATGAAATAAGGGGGAAAAATAACTAAGCTTCCAAATTCGAATAATATTCACTTCCCAATTCAAAGTAAAAAGATGGTCAGAATCATAAGCAGTATTTTTCAGAAAATAGAAATATTCAGAAATAGAAACATGATCACATGGTCAACTTGCTTCTTACAATATACATTGCAGAAACCCCCCACACTATCAGTCTGCACGAGATCGACGGAAAGGAAAAACGTGTAGTTATTATCTCATCTCTTGGGAATGTATTTCAACAACACCTCAACAACAAGGGTTTTGATTGGCTGGCAGAGTCTGCCATCTGAGCAGTGCATCTCTCCACACGTCTCTCTACAAAGAGGTTCACCCAACGTGAAAGTTATCACAAAAGAGATTCTGAAGTGCCTAAGGTTACTTATCCAGAATACGTTCTCAAGTTCATAGGAAGAATACAGCCAACAGAATTGGAGATCATACCTAACTCCTTTGTTTAGTTCTGTACAGGTTCACCCAAACATGAACAAACAGAAAGCTGGAACAAGGTGTTAAAGCAGAGAGAGAACAGGAAGAGAACACAGACCACGCACAGGTCCTAAATTAACCTCTCTCGTCACTCCTGCAGCCTAATCACCGAGCCTCCTTCATAGTGTTTCACTCCTTTAATCCTTCTCCATTTCTCTTTCGCTTGGTTGTACCATTTAGGTTTGCACGGTTCCACTTGGCTTTTGTCCCAGTTACAGGAGACATCCAGAGCTGCTTGGCCAGCCCTGCAGAGAGGAAGTGGAGTCTCCATGCCTGAGCTGGACCCTGCATAAACCGCGTGGGGTTTAACGGCCCCTAGGCGAACACACACAACTAAAGCAGCAGTCGCTCGTCCATTGTGACGTAGAGCACAGGGCCTCTCGCACTGCACGAAAAATCAATGTAGAGGACTTCAGTGGATAATTACAGGTCTTGCTCCTTTTCTCCAGCCTTTAGATCTGCCCAGTCACTGCACATGGACTCAAGTTGAAATGGTTGCAAGCAACAAACAGCAGTCGACCCACAGATGCCTCGGTGCAAGTGTCTCTCCATGAGCCAAAATACACACAGACAAACAGGGTGGCTACATATAAACCAAGATCTCATCAAAACCAACAATATCCTGTTGGCAAGCAGCGCCGCTGAGCCACCTTTGAGCCTTGTGCCAGCTCACAGGCCACAACCCTACTACTCCAGTGCCGAGGACCTCCAGAACCCCAGAGTTAAAGCAAGCTGACTGCATTTTCCTCAGAAAGGAAAAAAGTGTTAAGCCAGTCCTCTCAACACAGAGCAGATCAAGTTCCTCTGTATGATGACAGTCAAAATGACACATCTTTGTACCAACCCCTCTCTGTGCTCCCTCTCTCTCTGAGATCATTCATCAATCCAGAACCATGAAGCTACCAGGGAAAGTGTTGATACTGCAAGAGAAACAAACAGGTTAACATATTCATTAGGGATTTCCCCTAGCTACCCAATTTTCATATCCATAATTAGCAACTACTTAAAAGGCAATCATTAAATACTAGGCAAATGATAAACTTGTTTTTTTTTTGTTTGTTTGTTCCAGAAAAGAGCAGAGTCTTGTTCAAGAACTACAGACAATGAAGAGTCCACTGCAGTCAACTGGTGCTATGCATCTGCTCATAGGAAGTAGTCACATAACACACTCACTTGGCAGCCTTCAATGTCTACTGTGGGAATTTTCAGCAGGCAGGCTCAAAAGAAGGGTGTTCAAAAGGTGTAGTAATTACAGCAAAATCCAGGCTCTTCCCACTGCTGCCCCTCCCCCACCCCGGCCTAGCTCCTCCACCCTCATCTGATTGGCAGCTACACCAGCTGCCTTCCGCAGGACAGTCAGAAAATGTCTGCCGTTCGTTGGAGCTGCTCTCTCAACAAAGGTCGGTCCCTCTTTCTGTTTCCCTCTCTCACCACCAGGGGAGCCACTTCATAATAAGAGTCCCCCTTTACCTAACCAACCCAGACAGGTTCTGGTCCAGTAAAACCATGAGAGAGGTTGTCACACTGGGCCGTGATTGTTTTCCTCGGTTCAGGGTTAACCACAGTTGACACAAGGAGATTTTGAGTCATTAAAAAAGGAGCTACCATTGCTGGCCACAATGTCCTCTGCACTGCCACAATATTACGCACTCTGAAAGCACAACTGTTTTTCCACAAAGGTCCCAAAACCTTTTTTATTTTCTCCATCTCCATTTCTCATTATTATTTTTTTTAGGTGTGAAGCAGAGCACGGCAAAACTCTCATATCAGGAAAAAATCAGAAAGAGCCAAGAGAAAGACTTGAAAGACACTGGGATACTGGGTCATGGGTAGCAAACAAAAAATAAAATAAACTGTGTTACTGCATTACTCCCATTAAAAGACATACTTCCCCAACTCCTCCTGAACTAGTGACATATAGCAGACACATAGCAGATACTTCCAAATCAAACCAACAATGATACAGGAATCTCTGTAATGTTGAATACAAGCAAGCAGTCAGCAGACAAGAAGGGAAATTGCCAAAAGTCTTTCATAATCCGCAAAGGTTAACTTGTCAAATTGTTCTAACTTAATTGTGAGTCCTCTTTGGGAAACCAACATCAACCATGGTTTAATACACAGATCACATGGCTAGAAGACCGTTTAACTGTCCCTCGAGTTGAACTGCCTCTCTGATTCCCAGCACATCTACTCACTTTAGAAGGGACATCTATGATAAAACAGATGTTTGCTCTCTTCTAAGCCAACAGCGAATGCTACTGCAACCTTATCCACTGGCATTTCCTGCATGAGAAGGTGAAGTGGTTTCAAACCTGGCCTTTCGAACCAGCCCTGATTCCTACACAAATCTTGATGATTGCTCACACAACTGATCCTTACCAGATTTTACCTTCGGCTAGATTTTTAAGCTATCTACTTACTAAAGGCTAGTATACACAGATCAAATTCAAAATGGAGAAAAACATTGGCTAAACTTAGTGGTGTTCTCTTGCTCAAGCCCTCCCCCTGCAGGGCAAACAGAGCATGACCAACAGAGAAAGGGAGGGAGAGGGAAGGGCCCTCTGCTTCTAACCGCCATTTCGTAACCAGATTGTTTACTGACACATAATGGCTTAGGCATTACATGAAATATGAAAATACTAAGAATATCATTTTCATATTAGAGTCCTTCTTCATCTGATGGGTAACTGTGAATCTGCCAAGCTGTTTCTCCAAAAATAAATGCCATTCCATTGCAGAAACTGAAGCAGCCATTTCAAGGAGCAGGAGCAACACAAGCTATTTTTCATATACAAATCAATGTGTTTGTGAGTGCCCAAGGAAAAGTGAGTAATGTTTCTTTAAATCTGCATTAACATTTCTTTGATATGTACATAAAAAGAATAAACCAAACTGTTAAGCCTCTTATTCCAGCTGAGATTTCTAATCATGTCAGTTTGATACCTGTACAGGGTGCCAGTGTTAATAAATGGTGACTACAGCTTAGGTTAGATCAAAAGAGAATATGAGTGAACTCTCTTATATGACACAGAAGAGTGTCGACTGAATACAAATGTGTATTCTAGTCAAGTAAAACGTATTTATATAGCACTTTCATCAACAGCCGTCAAAAAGCAGCTTTACAAACATCCGGGTCCAGGCCCCCGGTGAGCTAGCCAAAGGCAAGCGTTCCCCAAGAGCAACAATCCGTCTAAGGCCTACATTATCAAGGCAGGCTTGCAACACAGATCCCATACTACAGTACTGTTAGCCACACAGCACATAACAGCCTGAATTCACAGTAGGATGTGGAGGACACCTAAAGTAGAATGCAGAAATGAGACCAGTGCAAAATAAGCAGCATACATCATTCTCATTTTAATATATCGGCCCTTCTCTCCCCGTCCGTCTTAATTAAAACAAATTTCGTCAGACTCATGAAAATGATTTAAAACAAAACCAAATGAACATGGTCATGGTGTAACCAAATGAGAGTACCAACAGCCCCCCTTTCAGAGCGCTACACCATAAACAAGCCTTTCACGTTAAAAGACTTCCTGTGCCATACAGGATCGCACAAGAAAGGAATACTGTGATGGATTAACAAATGCACAGGAACGGCTGAGAACAATATCACACACATCACACACCACCACCACCAACAATAGTCTCATCTCTAAGACATGCTTTCAAGATCAAAACCCATACTTCTAGAACATTAGGATTTTAAAAAAAAAGGGTCTTTGGTACAGATGCAAAAATAACCCTGCTTAGTACCCATGACTCATGACACTGTGGGTGCTGCATTCTTTCACTCATTCATTTGGCTCCTCCAACAGTGGAGAGGACACTGAGCGCGGTAATCATGCTGGTTACAGAACCTGTTTCTTGGCGAGACGTCCTCTCAGCTGGGACAATGGCTCTCTTTCCCATCTTCCCTTTCGAAAACAGCAGAGCGAGAATTCCTAAGATCCCCAACCAAAAAAAAAACTACGGAAATATAGAAGCAAACTTGTTGAAGTAATTTTGCTTTCAGGAAATTAACTTATCAAAACTCTTCTTATGGTGAGGCCAGGCTTGCTCAACATGTCCAAACCTGCAATAATCCATTATCTTGAATCAGACTACGTGGGACATTCGTAATATTTCCCCGTTCTTTACAAATATTCTTCTGGCAGTCCTGAGCCGGTGGAGGAAAAATAACAAGAAACAGCACCACAGAAAGATGCCCATAACACATGGAAGTTCTCAACAAAGAAAGCAAGCCAGCCTATTAAACCTGCCTGTTTCAAATGAGCATCTTTTGTTTGCCATTGAGAGATGAGACAAGTCCTCTTCTTTGCCTGCAATTGTCCACAGCGCCTAACATGAAACACCCATTAAACCACAGAGCAATAATCCACTGGATTCTCCCTCTGCAAGTAACCAAACTAACAACATTTAGGCCATGTCACCGAGCTTCCCATTCACCTCCGTATGAGAAGCAGAGGCCAATACGTTTGGCCACAATCTCCAAAAGACCCTGGTAGGCTCTGCTTCAGCCTGCAGTGCTGGTGAACAGGCTACAGACCAGAGCACTTCTCGTCTGAATCTGGAGGTGCCACCTCTCAGTCACAGGAGAGCTCGCTTCTCTGAGCATGAGCACAGCAGGCAACTCTCAAATGGATGGAATGTGAAATGGAGAACAAAAAGGTAGATAGTGGAGAGGAAAAATAAAAGAAAATAGGGAATGAGCCTCAGATGATGAATATTCAGAGTCAGCATGGAAGGAGGATTGTTTCCTGTGCTAAAGGTGCTCCTCCGGCAGCATCATACCTGCTTTCTACCGATGGCCTCCATTAAGGGAGAGAGAGAGAGCCTCGACAGATTGCTCCTCTTTTTCCTTCTCCTCCTGCATGCAGACATTCACCCGGCTTGCTGGTCACGTGACCCAGCAGCTCCCTCTGTTGGTCGGCCTCGCCAAAGCACGAATGGAGCATGCTCAGTCAGTTCAAATTTCAAATGTTTACTTTCTTCTTCTTAAAGGAGGGCACCAAATGAAAGCAACCAGCCATTTCGCTGCTGGCAAAAAGAAAATAAATAATAAAAATAAAATAGGAAAAGGTATGAGGAGGCCAAAGTGAACATGATGTCTATGCAGCCAGAGGGTCTATTACCCACAACAGCAAGCAGGACCAAGAGTGGGCAAGTCTTTATCTCCTCATCTACCCAGAGGCCTTTAGCTCCTCTGCGCCTGAGAAGGGCTGGACCGTCATAAGAGACTCAAGGCCAAGACAGATCTGCACTAACAAAACGGCGCAGTGCTTACAACGCTGCACTGTGACCGCTACAAGAGCAGTCTATGAAATCCAAGCCTTTGGTTGCTAAAAAGTCAGAGTCATTTTAGACTTCTGGACCAGAAATAAATGAGAAAATCCAGAATAAAGCATGTACCGAATGTGTCCGCTAACCACTCTCCGATCAATCATTAACTGATAAAAACCCAAGAAGTACCTAGGTTATCAAGTTTTATGAAAACACAGCTAAACAGATTTGTGTTTCTCAATGAAAGGAACAAATACACTTAACCCAGGCTCCAATAGATGACAGTCTAAAGAGAGGCTGTTGCATTTCTGTAGTTCAATAGTGTCACTGCACTAGTGTTGTATGTCTTTCTAACCCCTGCCAAATACACTTTTTTTCCCCAGATATCAGAGCAGGATAAGAGAATCATTACCCAAGAATAACCGAGAATGAAGCCACCACTACCAACTCTAAAGAGAACAAAACATTTCACACACACCATAAATCATACCAGGCAACGTTTTCCTCATCATTACTTTATTTTCAGCCGTGTTTGTTTCTTTTCACAGAGCTGAAAGATGCTGGGGTCACAACGGTGTCCCACTGTGCGATTCCGTCCAAGACTGTACCGTCAACGCGAGACTGTCACTTTGCTCATCAATGGAGCATGCTCAGTAGACTTTCCGTTAGCCATTTTAAATTCACCTCAGGCTTGCAGGCACCACACTCCTCAGAGTCAAACCCACTGGTCCTTATGAAGTCCTAGTTACCACATTTAGAGCCTTATACCTCTAAGTATATAATGTTCCTCCATAGAGGAAGGCAGAATCTTCGGTTCCATGTGTACCATTTTGGCAACGAGCTCTTCTGCTCGACTGGTTTTACAGCGGGAGGGGGCAAAGAAGGAGAGAGTGAGAGAGACAGGGGGAAAAAGGAGCCACGGAAGGATATTAGGAGGGAGTGAGCAGTAGGGAGAGGATGAGAGAAAAAGGGAAAAGAGAGTAAGCATTACAAAGACTGGGGCTCCAGCCATGTGCAATTCTACACAAGCACGATAAGCCAGAGCCATCTCCCTCACAGCAACCACAACGCAGTGCCCATGGAATGCATTAGCCTAAACACACGCTTTATGAAAATGAAAGCACGGTGCTGTGTTTGTGCCAAAGAGCTTCCTACCAGTGACCCGAGGTCTCTACTGAACACAGCACACCAGCTAAAACGAGAGGAACAAGGAAATCTTCATCTGTCTGTCAGCACTAAGCTCTCAGGGAAAACAGCAGCATAATATAAAGGCAGCAGCGTACCATAGTGTTACCAGGACAGCCATTTTCCAACCATTTACCAGTATTGTGTAAGCCATTAACAATCTGTGTTTAGTGGACCACCCATAGACATGCAGAATCATTTCAGCTGAGACATCATGTGAAACATTCGATCCCTTAGTTCTCAGGGGCAAAAATTGCACAATGAGCAACAACCCTTACTTTCAGCTCACACCTAGATTAAATGCAGAGAAAAATGAAATGTTTGAAAAGATGCCATAATTTCCTTCCTGACAGATACTAAACTCTCAGGAGGCATTTAAAAGACAAATCACTCGCCCATCTTTAAACTAACATTCATGGTACATCTGTGTCCAACAGAACAAACTCCTGTATGAGAATCCCTTCTCTCTAGCCTAGGAGGTTCAGAGAAACCACATGACCAGGTATGAGAAAATATCTGAAAGAGCCAGCACAGAGTCTGTGTCCAACATCTGTCAAGAAGGCCATCCCATCACCTTCTGGAACATGAGTGGACAGGGAACCCATCCACAAGTCAGATGATGGATCAATCAGATCATCTGTAATTGAATAGATCCAAAAAAAATCACTGAATGGAAAATGAGAACATTTTCAAAGTTAAATGGAAAAAAAAAATAATAAAAAAAAAAAAACACAGAATAGATCTTGGCCTATTTTCAGGAAAGAAATAAACAGTCTGTAAAATACCATACTAGGTATATAATTGGCAATGCCTTTTCCAGAAGACAAGAGTGAAAAATGGAGAAGCAAATAATCCTGCCTTGTTGTAGGTTGAGCCCTCCAGCAACATGGCAGTACCTGTCTTAGGCTGTGAGTCTCCATTGATGGGGGAGGAGGAAGAGGGTGCAAGCAAAGCTCCACTCACTAACATCTAGCTTCCCGCTCAAGCCGTCCTTGCTCAGGTCACATGATCAACTCTCTGTAGAAAGCATTGACATGGCCCTCTCTGGGCATGCTCAGTTGAAGCTCTGCTGTTCTTCACGAAGAAAGAAGAGCAGGAAAAAAAAAAATGAAAAACAACAACACTGCAGCCATTTCATGGAATGGTGTGTGGATACAATGGACAGAGATTCAGTGCAGATTTGCTTCAGATTTTGTTCGTGACGAAAAATGTTACATAAATCATTTGTGAAGGTCTCTTTATATTAAAAAGGGAAGCAAACCCAGCATACAACATAAAGCCTTTTATATGTTTTTGTGCTTGGTAGTGGTGCAGAAATGTGAGTCCAGCTTCTAACCACGTTTCTACTGTAACAATGCAATCTTATGATTCAAATAACTTCCAATCAACAATGATTAGGGCATTTTTGAAACATGACCTACATTAAAATACCAGACATTAAAAAAAATAAGTCAAATGGTCATGTTCTCTGTATTTTGGCTCACCATGAAAAAAAAACTGCTACTGGCTTTATTGAGAATGATATCAGAAAAATAAACTGTATCTCATATATAAGCTGTATCTCTCTCATTGTTTAACTAATTGCTTTCAAGACAGTCGGCTCAGTAAAAATCAGTATGCCTAAAGTGTACACAACGGTTCCATATATATTTACTTTGTGCAGACTGGGTCTTAGATTCATGGTAAGACACACAGACAAGAATTACTGTCCCATGCATGTACAATTGCACACAGTTAACTATCAAATTCTGCATTCAATAAAAATATTAAATTTTGTAATAAAACATTTGTTAGTCCACAGCAAGAGGTGTAGGGGGAATACAATATTTGAGGTGTGATTATTATTTTCCAGCTAACAATTTAAACAATACAGCCACTTACTAATCAACAATTTTACGAGTGGAAGGTGTATGGAGCCAATCAGATTCAGGTTTATTTTATTATTTGTTTAAGACAACAATAGCAAGAAATAATCTGTGCTCCATAGCCTAGGCTACAGTCCAGGCTGGCTGCATATCACGACTGCTAAGTCAAAGAAGGCTGTTCCAAGGTGAAGGATCCTACGTATATAGCCTAGAAATGCAGGCTTCTTTCATAGCAATTTCGAGGACACATCTGGGCTCAATCCAAAATGGCATACTTGAGCAGTACACACTAGATTTCGATGCAGTATGTTCTGCTCAACCCGTTAAAGCAGTACGTTCTTTCTAGTGGCGTCACCACACAGCCTCTTTACACTGTTCCGTCTGTGTGGCCAAAAGGCTCAACGTAGGAGTCAGAACGGTCCCATCAAAGGCAGCTATAGTGTCTTAGTCTATGTTCGAAATAGCCTATTAACAGTGGCGTCTCTGGCACAGGAAGCCTGGTGGGTCACAATAAATTCTGGCCAGTATCTAACTCGTTGGAGAAACTACGCACAGACCTGCTTGCTCAATGTATTTGAAACAAACACGCCTACCGAATAAAGTCACAAATGCGCACGTTTACATACAGCAGGAACTGTCAGAAGTGGAGACCAGAAATGAATGACATCACCAATGACTGCATTTGATCTCACACAATTGGCACAGCCCTGCGTAGGCACCAGGAAACAACAGCAATATAAATTAAGGAATAAATGATCAAGAACAAAGTTATGGCAAATGGGAATCTATTTGTTAGCACTGGGTAAATAGGAGTGGGTAACTACCCTGAAGCAAGAGAGTAACATTACAATCCTACTCTGATGAAGAAAACTGTACGGCGAGGTCCCGTTTTACGCTTAATCTCCAATTTGTGCTTTAATAGCAATGTACTAAATTTAACGGTTATTAAATTGTCGACTTGATTCATAACATTTCCTTAGCAATATTTGGAATCCTTGCTATTCATAGTGGCTAACAGAACTGTGATGGCTATGGCTAAGTTAGCTGCTTAGCAACGCTGATACCATGAAGGATGTTTACTAACGAGTTGGCGTGGACCTGTAATGGTGTGTCCCAACTGAATACTACACACCAATACTATAAGGTATATACTATATACTGATCTTAATAATATGGGTATGATGGGTTAGTACACAAAATATTAACGTGCTACTCCGTTTCGTATTAAATGGTGAAGCGTTGCTATGCTGCTGCTATGCTAACATACGTCTTTGGAATCTACAACTTGATAGGAATTTATTTTTATAGAAAAATGGACATTAATCATACCGATATGATCCGAACCTTTATTATTGAACAATGTCAGATTTGTCATCGAATATATAACATTTACACTGGTAATACTTCGAAATTAATAAATCCTTATATTCTACCTTATTTACAAATAGAGATATATGAAATTTAGCAGCTGTCAGTTGGCTGGCTAATTAGCTACCTTGCTAACCTAGCTAGCTTACTAGCTTACATATGAAGGCCAAACACTAGAACAGCTATGCTGCTTGCTAACTTGTGCATTTCACACAAATTTTTTGTCCGTAAAAAATAAACCATTTTGTTTCCAGAAGCATGTAACTTCCTTTTCCGTTTTGCATCTAATTATGCGACAATAGTATTCATTATTCGTTAAACTATACACAACAACTGGCCAGTTCTAAATATGCATCTTGAATTTTTGAGTATACTCAAGTTTGACACTTAACTATACTGCATACTATATACTCAAAAACAAGTAAGTATTTGTAAATAGTCTGCAATTGAGACAATGTAAATCTTAACGATGGTGCCAACATGATTGTGCCCCACAGATCATAATTGTTAATACATGTGTATAGTAGTGATGGGTGATAGTATATAGTATGTATAGTAGTGATGGGTGATAGTATATAGTATGTATAGTAGTGATGGGTGATAGTATATAGTATGTATAGTAGTGATGGGTGATAGTATATAGTATATATAGTAGTGATGGGTGATAGTATATAGTATATATAGTAGTGATGGGTGATAGTATATAGTATATATAGTAGTGATGGGTGATAGTATATAGTATGTATAGTAGTGATGGGTGATAGTATATAGTATGTATAGTAGTGATGGGTGATAGTATATAGTATATATAGTAGTGATGGGTGATAGTATATAGTATATATAGTAGTGATGGGTGATAGTATATAGTATGTATAGTAGTGATGGGTATTATAGCTCATTGAAGGGAACTGTAACTTTTGGCTCCGTTATTTTAAAAAGCCCTTAAAAAATGGCAGCAAGTGGCACTACTAGGTAAACTATAAGACAGCCTTGATATTAATATCAGTGATGAACAATTATGCACATTTTGCTACCTAGCCTTAAATGTATGCCTAATAAACACTTGGAAGGAAAACAATTCAAAAGCATTGAAATTGACAAGTAAATGTTTAATAACAGTAGTTATATAACTGCAAATATAAAGTTTGTATCAACTTGTAGCCAAACTGGGCCTACTTTTCAAGCATGAAAAACAATTAGAGAAACAAACAATTTACTAAATTACATTTTCTGGCACTGCAGTTGCTGAACATTCTCTCTGTAGCTCGATTGCGGTTCTCTCGCGTGCACGTATTCGCTCTCTCCACATGGAGGAGGGTGATGGTGTTTCAAATTTAAACAGCTCTCACTATGACTGACTGATTCCCTCTACTGATGCGAAGCAGAATACGTGTATTACAGCAGATATGAACCATGCATGAACAAATAAATAAATGTAAACTTGACTCGGTTCCTTTCGTTAGGGAACCGTTAGAATCGGATCCTTCGTGAATGACCCATGACTAGCGCATAGGCTGTGTTCGAAATAGCCTACTACATACTACTGGCGTACTGCTTGGGCCCCAAATCAATATGCAGTATGCGAATAAAAAGAATTTTTCCAGTACGCGAACAGAGCTATCTTTGTGGTGTACTGCATCCCATCATGCAACGCTACGTTCACGTGACCCCGTAGTGCTTTGCTTTCGTCACATACTGGAAACTGTACTGCATACTACTACGAGGACCAGTATGCAGTATCCAGTATATACTGAGTGCAGTATGCAGTATGTAGTAGGCTATTTCGAACAGACCTATAGTGCTTTCGACTACTTGATTGGTTAGAGGAACACTTGGCGGTCCAGCTCCATGCTCACCAATCACAGACTGCTAAGAGATGTCCTGGCCTTTATGTAACAGATACAGGAAGTTTGAATATACTGAAACTGAACCTATATTGAGGGAAATGAAATTAAGCTAAATTCTCAATGTTAAATTCCAAACAATTTTTTCTTGGATTGAATTTTTACTCTTCACATTAAAAATAGCCTATAGGCTAGTTGACTGTAATGTGAAGGCATTTGTTATCCGAAATTGCATGCACGCCTTTTGCTCTGGACTAAGCAGTTCGTCAGCTGTACACTATCAGCTTGTCGGAGCGGAAACAAGCCAGATGTTTGCTTCTGCTATTTTAGAAACTACAGGGTCAGTGCTGTTGCTGTCATCCGTTGGTTTTTTTGCTGCACTGACAATGTTGGTTTGTGCATATAAGAAAGACGCATGAATTCTGATCTGACCGTTGTCATTCAAGTCACATGGCCATGAATCCTACAGAACCAATGCCATGCAAAGATGACTGCAAAAGTAATTTAAATAGATCAGACGTGTGTTGTGTCCCTAAACAAATCTCATCAATGCCAAAAAACTTCAGATTAGTAACGTGAACATAGATCTTGTGCCCCTTGTACACTTCCACTTCCTGTCTTGAGGCATCTTTTCAGTTATAGACTGCTGGACAAATGAGCCAGAGAAAAGCTCAAATTTCACATGCGCATATTGTTTATTCATTTAAAAAAATGTTAAATATGTTGATTGTGTCGAGATCACTAGCCTAGTTTTTTGTATGAGGGTGTGACAATCCCTTTGATGTTCACTACATAAAATCCTCCAGTAAAGGCACATGTAAAATGTGACTTTGCCAAAAACACAATTCTGAAGCTTGAGCAAAACAGTACTGCTGTAAAAACTGCTGAAATGACAATTCATCACTAACTCACACAAGCTAATAAAAAAAGGAGACTTGAGCCATGTCCAATCCACATCAGCTCTCGGCTGTCCTGGGAACACCTCGGAATCCCCCCAGAAGAGCTGGAAGATGTGGCTGGGGAGGGAAACCTGGGCCTTCTTGCTTAGGCTACTGCCCCCACAAACCCGGACCTGGATAAGCGGATGCAGATGGATGGATGGACTTGAGCCATGTGTGTGATATTTAGGCCTATATTTATCAAGCCAGACAAAAGGTAATGCCCAAAATACATAGAGTAGGTTGTATGTGGCGTGAAATTTACATTTAAAGCAAAGTCCGTGTGAAAATTTTAACCTACATCTTCTCGAGCAAATGCTAGCCAAGCCATGTCAAAATAGAACTTGTTTCTATGCTTTATGAGGAGAAAGTTCAAGGGCATTTGTAAAGAGATCCTTGGCTGATACAAAGCCTGATCATGAAGTTCTGATGAAAGTTAAAATTTGAATAAATCTATACGTGTGCTTGATCTTGATGTCTTTACTTCTACAACTCCATGAACTAGGAGCTTCTCAACTGGTCTGTAGTACCTTTAAACTTGGCAGTAGGGAACTGTAGTTCTGGGGGCGGCTGCAGTCCTGCACAGGCCCGGGACTCTCCTGCTCATATACAACCAGTTTCTAATGAGCACTTCATTACCAGGTTTCATTGGTCTAAATCAATTATTCTGTAAAAAAAAACTGTAAAATCAATTGTGACCCCTCACATTTGCAATTACTGGTCTAGTAGTTTGTAACGCATACATTTACATAATTCTTGTCAGCAAAATGAATAATTTGAGCATAACTCAAAGACCTGGATGGTATGTTAGGTTTTATCTGAAAATTAGTAACCTCAATTGCACTGTCTCAAAAAACAATGACCTTGATTTTTGTCAAGATTGTATAATCCTTTATAGGACAGAAATTGCCATTTTAGCTACTAGCAAGAACATTTTGGCAATTACATAATTAACTCATGAAAGGAGATGAATACTTAAGCACTGAAAATTATGTCACTGGAGCGCATTCAAATATTTAGCCTAGTTAATTTATAGATATTCCATGGGTACTTAGGGTACAATCATATTATAAGCTCAGATATCTCAGATCAGATTTGCCAATCTTGATGGTACACAATTATAACTGTGAGTGGGCCAATTCGTTAGCCATATATGATCAGGTTGAGAGAACGAAAAAAAACACATATGGCTTTAGTTGTTTTCGCAGCTACTGTAGTCACTGCTGATTGACGAAAGTGCTTGAATATCTGCAAAAAGTCACAAGTTCTGATCTGACTGTGCAAGTTACATGGACATGAATAGCATACGAATCTGATCTAGAACTACACAAAATGCTACGTTACATTACAAGCTTTCAATTCCAATTTTCTTTTGTTGCTCAGGTCGGATTTGCCGATCTTGATAGTTCTCATTGCAAGAGACATGCGAGACAACTCACCGTATTAAACCCAACACAGTGTACACGATAGTAGCTTATATATATTTTGCTCTGGAAGATGGCAAACAGGTTGATCAGGTCAAGAGGGTGATCACAACCCATATGAACAGCTTATGCTGTCATCCCAGCTACTGGTGTCACTTCCGGGGCTCTCATTCATTGTTTTACCACTCAGCCATTAATGACTGACAATAGCACGGAGTGCCGAGTATGTAAGTGGCCTTTACCTGTCTGTAATGTGAACACACCTAGGCAATGTTTGAAATAGCTTACTACTGTAGTCTCCGTAGTAATATGCAGTATACTGTAGTTTCAAATATATGACACGCAGCTTTGTTTCTCTCAATATAGGTTCAGTTGCAGTATATATATATTTTATAAATCAAACTTTTGTTAACCACCGGACATTTGATTTTAGATACAATTATGTCTACAATGTATTATCTAACTAGATAGCTAGTCATCCTGGCCTGTATTGCCTTTTTTAAATGAATTTTGGATGGATGTACAATTTACTCAACAAAAGTGCACGTTAGCAATGCCCCTATTAATTCTGATCCCAGCTCTAGCTTCCGAAACAGCACGCGAGACATTTGTGAGACAACTCATGGTATTAAAATCGCAAAATGGACACACTAGGGCTGTGTTCGAAATAGTCTACTGCATACTGCACTCAGTATATATCCAGTATACTGGATAATGCATACTGGTCCTTGTCGTAATATGCAGTATGGTATCCCGTAAGCAAGCCTTACTACAGGGTCACGTGAACGTATAATGTTACGCCTATTTACTTACTACACCAAAGATTAGTGCTTCTTTTGAAGTCCCGAAAGTTAGTAAAGTCCCTACAAAATAACTGATATTAATGTTAATGTTACAGTATTTTCATATTATATTCAGTATTAGCAGGGCGGGCAGTGAAAAGTTGGCTACTGCTCAGCCCTTCTTTTTCTTCCATCACCCAACTCCCCCTCCATTCAACCCACTCTGAAACCCCTAGCATCCTTAATGATGACAAGGTCGCCACTAGACCTGGTTCACAGGCCTCTAACGAGATCTTGAAGCCGCGCCATTTACTTAAATTATCTGCTTTTAACGTGCGCACGCTTATGCAACCTGGCCAACTGGTCGGTCTCGCTACTCTTAATTCACTCTCTGTTGGTATCTGCTGCATCTCAGAGACTCAAATTCAAAACCCAAGTGTTGTCACCAGATTAACAGCGCCGTAACAGGGAAATACTTTCTTCGCATCTCAGGAGATGACGAAACCCGAGCAGCAGGAAAATACGGTGTAGGTATCGTTCTAAGCAGCAGGGCAGAAGCTGCCTTATTAGACTGGATTCCCATTAGTAGCAGTTTGTGCGCCGCTCGACTTCAGGACTCAATCAGGGTGAACAAGCAAAGTCTCCGTAAACGGTGTTTGTTTGTGATCTCAGCTTACGTTCCTACTGACATTAGCTCAGATGAGTCAAAAAAACTACTAGAAGCTCGGACATCGTAGTGCTTGCAGACGATCTGAATGCCCAAGAGAGTAAGCTTAGCTCTTCAGAATCAGGTGGTACATTCGCTCTTCCAGCTCGCCGAACGGACAACGTGGATCAATTGATGCAACTCTGCGCAACCAACCTCTTGTTCCCATCAAGCACGTCAAACTGCAACGTGGCGGGTCCTACTGGAATACTTTTGTAGAATCAGACCATGCATTGGCATTGTCTCGATTTGTGCTACAACTGAGTAGTCATCGACAGAAGAGACATACTCAGGTGGCGATTCACAGGTTATATGACCCATAGATTCGGGCTTCCTATCAAAAACATGACACAGGAAGATCCTTACTCTGCGTAGTATACTAGAGTCATGCCACGCCTACCATAGCAGTATTCCTAGATTTCAAGGGAGCATTCGACTCAGTCGACCGTTCACGACCGTTTCAGATTCTAGGCCGCAAAGGAATGCCTCCAAAATTTGTGAACCTTTTCAAGGAATTATACTCACAGACGACCAATCGAGTGAGGGTTTATGGGCAGATATCCGCAAAGGCTGTCCTGCTTCCCCTTTTTCGTTCACTTTCATTATTGACAAAATAATGGGGGCAGCTCTAAAGGGGTTACGCAACATTGGCGTCGAAACTAGGGAGAGTGCTCAGACGGTGCTGGATGGGCTTGAGAAGGTAGCACTTTTTGTACGGTATGTCTTTTGGCCCAGCAAAATGCAAGGTCCTTCTACAGGATTGGGACCCAACTATTCCCCTTTTAACACTAGCAGGGGAACAATTAAGCAGTTTAACTATCTTTGTAGTAAGATTTCTAGTGACGGATCTGTCGAAGCGGAGACGAGTTCGCGAATATCCAAGGCTAGAGTAGCATTCGCAGTTCTAGGGCATGTTTGGCGTAGAGAAGATGTCTCCTTGAGTGTAGAGCCTACAACGTGGCTGTACGATCGGTCTTACTCTATGGCTGCTAAACATGGGCTCTTCGTTCTGAGGATTTGCATTGGTTGGAAGTTTTCGCCCACCGTTGCCTTCGTCAGCTGGCTAGAATAAGGTGGAAGGGAAGGGAGCTAATCTACTATACTGCTGTCACACTGATGATGATGATTACAGTATTTTTCAATCAGCTTGTTCTTGTCCAACAATGAAATTTAACGCTAATTGAATGGGTCCATTTTTTGTGTAGCGTTTCGTCTCCCTGTAAACAAAGCCTCGTTAGAGGCTCGCCAGGCTATATGCGCCTCAGTATCGTTGTCTGTCCCTAGCAATACGCAATAGTCGATTTACTGCAGTAATACCCAATTAATATGTTTACAATGAAATATGCTATTAACAATTAATACTGAAAATTATCCTGACAATAGTCTCTGGTGGGAAATTTAGTCAACAGGCTTTAAAGCTATAACTATAGGCTGCTAAGCTAACACTATTTAAGTAGCTAAATAATGGTTCACAGATTAGCTATTAGCTAGCTATCAGTTAATGGGTTTTCTCATTTAAAAACAATGAGCAGTACAAAATGCAGTTGCTTTCTAGCAGATTTATATGAAAGTATACATTTAAGCTCACAATGAAAAATTCTTTTTGATCGCATACTGCACACTACGTACTGATTTGGGGCACTATCATTACGCAAGTAGTATGTAGAGGGTTATTTCTAACATAACCTAGGAGCTCATGTATGTATATATTTTTACTCTGGAGGACAACAAACAGTTCATCATTTGTACACCATCAGGTCGAGATGGTGGGGAAAAAGCCAGTTGTACAGCTTATGCCGTTTTCACAGCTACTGTCGCTGCCCCAACCGGTTAATAGGGAGCGTGTCCAATTTTCATTCCTCTTGTAATAACGGTTAATAGGGAGCGTGTCCAATTTTCATTCCTCTTGTAATAACGGTTAATAGGGAGCGTGTCCAATTTTCATTCCTCTTGTAATAACGGTTAATAGGGAGCGTGTCCAATTTTCATTCCTCTTGTAATAACGGTTAATAGGGAGCGTGTCCAATTTTCATTCCTCTTGTAATAACGGTTAATAGGGAGCGTGTCCAATTTTCATTCCTCTTGTAATAACGGTTAATAGGGAGCGTGTCCAATTTTCATTCCTCTTGTAATAACGGTTAATAGGGAGCGTGTCCAATTTTCATTCCTCTTGTAATAACAAAAAATGAATGCCAAATGCCAGAAGGTGCCTGACTGATCCTCAGTGAATGGAGGCATATGGAGTTAAACAGCTAAATAATTTAGGCTAAATGCTTTCTCACCACTTTGCCTGGGTCTTCCTTCAGTTTTGTAGAAAGTAGTGTTGTTCCAATATGTATTACGTTAAATATAAATATGATAAACTGTGCATTTCCTTTGTACTACATCCAACACATTTTAGGTAGTAAGAAGCTAGCATTTCTGCTAGTCCATGGTCAGCTCACCAAGCAGTACTAGGTCGCAGCAATGCTAGCCTCCTACCCATATAACAACCTACCCATACAAATACCCATTCAGCCATTTAGGTCTCTTCGCCCTCATACATTTGGACTCTCTCACGGGCGCAAAACATCTGACAAACCCAGGAGACATTAAAGAATGGAAATTATCTCTACAAACTTTCTGGTCACTGGTGTTATTCACCTCCATTGTTACTATCCTCCACCATCATTTGACAACAATAGCACAAAAATGCAAAAAGCCACATGAATTCCTATCTGATCAAACCTCATGGCCACAAATCACCACATGTTAAAGTGACATCAATGTAATTAGGTTTTTTGTACACACAGCCCTGAAAAAAAAATCAGATTTGTCACATTACCCAAGAAATTGGATTTGAGTCACTTCAGGTTGGTTATGTGAATGTAACCGAAGTGACTTAAATCTAAACCTTGCCCAAAGCCAACAGCATTGTTGTTACGCATTACACTTTACCAACCAACCTTCCCCCTTTCTCAAAAGAGAACAACTTATCCCTGATCCCAAAGCTGACAGATCCTAAAGCATTACCTAAGCAAATGGCATTTACATTATGTTGGGTTTAAGCTCTAAATGTCAACATATAGCCTAGCAATGATATGACCAGTTAAGTGGCATTTTTTCCTTGTTGGCTTTTCTTACTGTGTATTGAACCAAACCAAACCATACCAAACCATGATGTCCAAACTGTGGCGTGAACCAAACTGTGACTTCTGTGTACCGTTACACATAAGGCCTATGTAGTTTTAGACTGTTAGTGAAACAGAGAGCATAAAAGTACATGGGAAAAGACATTATCAGTGTATAGCTGAAAATATTAGCTCTAAATAGACATGCTAACAAATTAGTAACAAATCAACAAAAAATAACTATCCAAATGTCAATTAGCTCCTCCCCCAAAATAATGAGTAGACTAGCCTTCACAGCATGTCAATTAGCTCCTCCCCCAAAATAATGAGTAGACTAGCCTTCACAGCATGTCAATTAGCTCCTCCCCCAAAATAATGAGTAGACTAGCCTTCACAGCATGTCAATTAGCTCCTCCCCCAAAATAATGAGTAGACTAGCCTTCACAGCATGTCAATTAATAGTGATAACCACAAGAGAGTTCAGAAACAACTTATTTTTGACAACTGTAGCCTTTCTGGCACAGAAAAATTGACTTGATATAGGCTACAGTTAAATTACAGCTAAAGTTCAGACTTCATGACCATTCCTAGATTTGGACCAGTTTTTTTGCATCACAATGTTTATATGAACTTGTAGGTTGTTCATATTGGGAACACATCACCTTTTCACCATTTGGCTTTTAATCAATTTATTACTTAGAATACATATTGATAAATAACCAGGGCTACCTAAAAGTTATTCTTCTTCAAATGCTTCCAACAAAGACTGTAATGCTCTTTGCGTGTAGCTCTTTGCGTGTGATTTCCTTCGTGATTGTCTTTTAATGGCAATAAACCTTGTCCTTCGTCTTTAAAGTAAGACATGACATGGAAAAGAGTGTATAGCCATAGCTAAATGTTCACAATGCACCAAAGGTTATGTTCTCCTTAACAAAGAACTGTCAAACAAACCCAGCTACACTAGTTTAAAGATGCAGCTTGATGACTGTGGCCGAAAACCAACCTAAATTATGTAAGTAAACAGAAAAAAACTGAAATGAAGGTGTCTGGAGTCTCTGACTACATGCAAAAATTTTTAAAACAATCATAATCCAGACAGCACAATGTTAAAGCTAAAAAATACTGCTAGAAATGCTACAAATCACAATTATAACACACTGCACCCTAGATGCAATGCAGTAGGCCTGATTTAATTTCAACCCAAATCATTTATGTTTGTTGTTTTATGATAATGCTAATGCCCACTAATGGAAAGTATGATCGTGAATTTCTTAGAGGACACATCAGTACTGCAATGGCAAATGCTTTGATATTGATTGACAACTGATATATTGTGAAACCTATTGATTCACCACTGGTGTATCTTATAACTTCAAAAGCATTATTCTCAATTTCAAGAAGTCTAAAAACCATCACAACTTTGACAAGCAAAGTTTTTTGTTTTCTAAAGTGAATTTGGAACCAAAACCCATTTCTGCACTGCAGGGAAACATGCTTTCCCAATACTACAACCCAATACTACCCCTCACCCACAAATGCACCAGTAGCAGCTCAGTAAGGACTGTGAATAGCAAACAATACACTGCAGAAATTAAAAAGTGGTCCTTGTCCGTATTGACAAACAAGGAGATACCTGTACATGCACAATCAATGTACAGTTCTACCACAGTGGCTTTCATTTCTACACCTACGCTTATTTCGAAGCCTAAACTGAATTTCAGTTCTTAAAATCAGGTTTCCCCATTGCAAAACCTGACTTTGTAAATATGATATCTGGCGAGAATACTGCTGCATTTGGTCTACATCAAGAGCAACAGGCCCGGTTCTAGACGGATATGGGGGGGGCTGGGGTGCACATCTTTAATCATATTTTGATAGCCAGAACTATATTCAGGGCTTGACATGAGCTAGCAGATTTGGCTTTTTATCAAATGTGTTAAAACTGCGCTAAAAGGTAGCTAGCTACTTCTCCTGGCTGCAAAAACGGTTAGACGCGGTCTACTCTTACTCTCCTGCCCAACACAATCTGCACTTATTTTAGTTAAGCTTGAGTTTCATTATTATATTCAATGTGAAGCTGTGCCAAATATAAAGAAAGTGGATGCACCAGATTTGGCCAGGTTACACAGCTCCAATTACGCCTACAGTCCCAAGAACCTTTTTGGACAAGGTGTATGGATCTATAACAACCTCACTAAAAGACAAAAATCGACTACACCTGTGCATTTTTATATTTAGCTATGCTCGGCAATTCCTCCAGAAAATCCACACCAGTTAGTAATTTACCAGCATGGACAACAGACCAACATGTAGCTACAATCTACAGCGACAGCCCATAATATCCAAAGGGGAATTATTATTTTTTTTCCTAAATCAAAGACAGATGGCCCCTTCTCAATTACAATTTTATGTAATTGCTGTGTTGCTTCCTAACTTGGTAGAGTGAACTGAGTGAAATACAATGAGCGTATGGTTCCCTCTACAGGCAAAGTAGCGCAGGCTCTCTCTCCGACACGTAACACTTTCCTGTAGAAATAATATGCGTGTGGTAAATTGAGAAAGACATCGAAATAAAGGTCAATAGCGCAAGGCACACAAATCACTACTTCAGCACAGAGTATACACAGATAGCTAGATGGTAGTTAATGCAAAAAGAGATACAATTAACAGGTCACGGCGCCAATACTGCCGGTAATATTACTGAATCTGTGCACTTTACCATGGTCAGTCGCTGGAGAAAAACTCTAGCAAGCTGTTACTGTACAGATAATTATATCACTCTTCATGATCAGGCTCACAGAGATGGAGACTAGTACAGATTGATGAAGGTGAGGACACCTGACAGCAGCAGGTAGCTTTAATAAACTGGCAGTGTATAGATCCAGTGACCTTTAAAATCTGCATCTACCCAGCTAAATTGACGTTTTTATTAATGAATATACTTCACAACTTTGGTGTGTTTACGCAGTTAAAGTGTTATCCGTTCAACAGCACAACGGCTATTCAGATTTGCTAACTTGGCTCGTAGTTAGCTAGGATAACTAGCTAGCCATAGCTAAGCTTCCTGTATGAAATGAAGACTGCTTGGTTTTGCAACGACACCTAACGACTGTTTAGGAGCAGTTAAACGTTCTGCATAGAAACGACATATGCGCGTATTGTGAGAATGCAAAAACATTTTTTATAAAGTGTTATTGTTATGACTGTAGCAACATAGCATCCGAAGCCGGATTGCACGGGGCCCCGTAACCAGCATTAAACACACAGCTCAATTGATGGTCGGTGAATTCTGAATCTTATACAGATTCCGGGGCCGGCTGTATTATGTGCTTCAACAACGACTCACGCTCGCTCACTCGCCGACACCACACAAAAGCAGCGAGTTTAGACCGAGACCATCAGGCGGGATGTTTGAAAAATTGTGCAGATGGAGGTCAAATAAAAACACTCGAAGCTTTGCTGTCTGGCTCTGGGCACGTCAGACAGT
Organism: Brachyhypopomus occidentalis; assembly: GCA_020368025.1. NCBI lineage: Eukaryota > Metazoa > Chordata > Actinopteri > Gymnotiformes > Hypopomidae > Brachyhypopomus > Brachyhypopomus occidentalis. Next base: position 1,899,493 of record JAGXOD010000008.1, read on the forward strand.
CGCCGAAATAACTGCAAACACCCGAGTTCGCTCTTATGAACGCCGCGAAACAAAGTTACAAGGTGAAATCGTATCTGTCGCTTACCTCAGTTTTCACTGAAGCCATGGTTCCTCACCCCGAGTCTCCGCCCCTTATTTCCTACGTCACTGATTGAGATTCTCGACCTATTTTGAGGTATAATGCGCTATCGTCATATTTTTATTTCATCCCCCCCCCAACATGGCGCTTTCTTGCTTAATTATTATCTGCGTGTTCGTGTCTGTGTTTGTTAGGTTTGATTAACAATATTGTGTTAATGTCGATGTAGAAATGTTCACGAACGCTCAGTACCGCTATCTAAACTTCATCATTGCGTCTCGATTATGTCGTTCATTCGTCACTCCATCATCTTTCGTTTCTATCTCTCTCTCTCTCTCTCCTCTTGTCCTCAACTTGCTATCCATCAGATCTCCTCCTCCTCCTCCCAAAGCCACTCTCTTTTTTGGCCTTAGGCAGGCCACCGTGCATGCAGATAGCTTTCGGTCCATGTCCGTGCGAGACACTGATGGATTGGGGCCTAGTTTCTATGGCAACACATGAGCAGCGACGGCAGCAGACGGCTATGGGGGCGTGGCCTGTCCTCTAGTTGCCTTGATCTTTGAGTGCCCTTCTCCCACAGAGAGCGAGCTCTGCAGCAGGCTCGTAGCTAGTAATAACAATGGCCACTCAGCAAAGCACACTAATGCTCGCCATGGTAAAAAGATGCAGCCGACACTGACGGAGTGGTAGTTTTATTACTTAGAGAGATCTAGGTTATATTAAAACTCCACAAGGTTTTATCTCTGATTAAACTGGATTTGCTGACTATAATCTTTCTATTGCTGGCTCTCTATAAAATAACTTTCCAGTTTCCAGTTCTTTCCAGAATCTTAAGGATTCATAATCTGTGCACATCTGCAATTCAGGAATTTCCCTTACTAAATTGGGTATATTTTTAACGTTGGTTTACCCATTTCAAGATAACATATTTATCAATAGCTTAGCCACACTAATTGTAACAAGCATTGTTGCCTTCATTGTTGCATCCTATGTTAAGCTTTCTTGATTTATTTGCCGAGTAATGCAGTAAAGGAAGTGAGACTTCCTGGAATCCAGTTCTACCCATCCTGGTTAAAAAAAAAGAGGAAAAGAAGCATTCAGGAGATGCACTGAACAAGCGCTGCCATGACAAAACAAGTTACGAAGCGATGGAGGCTGATAAGATTTTATTAGTACACTGTAGATTTTTTTTTTCTCTTCTGAAATACAACATTGATCCACTGCATTGCAAAACCTGCCAACAAGCATCAGGCGCCAACATATTTCAAAAGCTCACCATATGCACAATCACTGTTTTCAATAGAAAAGTACAAAACCGCAGGCCACCCATATCAATTAAAAAAAGTAACACATGATGGACAAAGTAATAAAGCTGTCGAACCCTTTGGTGACGCGAAGTACGAAGAGCTAGAGGGGTCAAAACGTACATCTGGACTTTACTGCACGTCACACATTTCAATGCCTTTAATCGTTAAGAGAGATGAAGTGTGGTGGACGTTAACCAAGATAACACAAGTAGCTTCTGTCCTTCTTGATCAATGCATTGGTGCTCACTGTGAGAGCAGAGCCAAGGAAGCCAGTAGCATGAAGAACACAGCCACATCATCTCTGCTCATGCCCCAGTCGTGGCAGGACTGCACTAGTTAAGGCATGGGCTTGCTGTCAGGTAGGAGCACGCATGGTGCCATTTGCTGGTGCATGTTATCCAACATAAAGTTCCAGGTGGACAAAAATGATAACAAATAGGTTTTTGTTTTGAGAACAGTTTGAAGCAGTTCTTGGAATGACGCAGTACTATATTGAACATTTCTAGGCAGGCAACGTAGGCTGAAGGCTTCCTTTGGGTCCCTCTAGAAATAACCATCCAGATCAGCCCATAATACTCTTCTCCAGTGACCCAACATGTAAAATATGCACTTGTCACACCAAGCAACAGGTTTAATGTGTAGATGGAAGACCTTTCACATACTCTGCTTTAGTGGGAATAGCGAAGCACAGGTTTGGTTTTGACTGAAACAGGAAGCCTCTGCACATCAGTGACTGCTTTCCCTCCAATTTAGATACTGGACAACTGAATACATAATCCTACATGTATCAAAATGTTATCAATGTGTGAAATACTTTTCACAGTTGAATGGCATCTCTTGCAGTTGTGTATGGTCTAGGGGAATGCACATGTGCGCCTGAACACAAACACACACACAGGAACAGGGGTGGACAGTCCATTGTAAAATCTATGATGAGAACATAACTCTCCACCTTTAGATGGACAGATATACTAGGACATTGATAAGTAACATACCCAATAGAGTATTTAGAACCAAACAGACTGAAACTGGACATAGACCTGCACGGGAAGGTCTGGAGAGTAACCTTGAATTTGAACAATAAGGTTTGCTATTAAAAAGAAAAATGACAGTAAACACCAAAGTGAATCTAAAGCTAACTTAATAACATTGGAGTTTTGGAAGTTAATTAAAGGAGGTCTTTCACATTCACTGTGCAGTTCACTCACACAATTAAATATACAAATAGACAGAATCAAATTCTATTAAAAAGTGCTATTTTGTGCTTCAATATTTCAAATGTTTGATAATCCAACAGTTCCATGATCTTGATTAATCATACTTTTAAAACACTGGAGGAATACTATCAAAGTTGTACACAGCAATCATTGTATGATATAAGGCCTCAACTGGGAATTCAATAAATTTATTTACCATCAGTAGTTGTGGGTTGATTTAAACACGAATAAATTAACACACAAATCATATGCAAACGTTTGGGGTTTGCATCAGTGCCAGTGGTGCATACAGTAGCCCATGCATTTCATTCCAGCTTGGGGACCATTTTCTTGGGTGCACCTCAAAAGCAACATTTCATCATTATCTGTACAATGCTAATCACAACTTGGCCCACACACTCACTATGTGTGCATCAAGTTTTACGGATGCATGCAGAGGGTCGGAACACGGACAAACTGATAAGGGCATTTCATAATAAATGACCCAGTTCAAAATCATTTCAAAGTAATGACAGTTTACTCTCAATTCAATTTCTTCCAACAATGTTTTTTTTTAATTTTCCAACAGAATAATTACTCCAATTAATTACATAATAGTTAATAAAATCTACTAAACATAATGTTTAAAGTGTAGGTCAAAGTCTTCCTAAAACTTCAAGGAGAAAATTATGCAAGCAGGCAAGCAGTCAATGTCCAAGGTAGAAGGGTAACCAGAACTGTTATTCCTCTGTCTATCCAGAGCCGCGGCTGCCGTTAGCTCACCATGTGCTGCCTTCTCTACCCATAATGATCAGCTACATTATATGTTAAAAGCCAAAGCAGTGTCTGCATAGAGCTCGTTGCAGTTCAATGATGAGGAGGAGCAGATGCACCATGTCCTCCTCCAACAGTGATGATGGCTACATATTAATAACCAGGCCTTCCAGAACGGCCGACTAACACTGGCCTGAGCGAATGCTTCTCTGTGAGTTCAATGTCATTAAACAAACACAGTTATGTTTAAAAGTCCCACAGAAATGGTGGTGCAGGTTGCTACTTTACTACGCCGGTCTTTTTAAAGAGGCTTCGCAGAAGGTCAACCTGGCCCAATTGACAGACATATAGATATGGATTTTCATTTCAAGGCATCACAGATGCTGGTAATTCCTTTCATATAAACGCAGTAGGTTTCATCAACCTGTAATTGTTCATTAGTGCTACCGTATTTAGGCACTGATAAACTCATTCCCTGTGTTGTTCCAGGGTCCTTTCCTCCACGTCAAGGAACAAAGAGTACAGGGGATATAAATCAAATGAAAGTCGATGATCCCTTCTACCTAAGCTTAGTCAGAATTGGAGTAGGGATGCAATGCCTGGAGTGTCCAGCAGAGGGGGCAAATGTACACATGCATATGGGTATGGTGTTTCCCATTGCCTAGGCCCACCTACGTCAAGCTGGTGTTGAAGCTGGAGTTGTTACTGCTGCAGCTTTCCTCATAAGTGGGTGGGGGTTCTTGGAATGAGAAGGAAAACAAAAATGTATAAAAATAGACATAAACCCTGGAGAAAAAAAACACTTAACAGGGTTAAGAAACATGACACATTTGTCTTTCCTTCCCAGGGATCCTGATGAATTTCCATGGGTCTTGCTAAATTAATTTTACAACTGCTTGTACAAATGTACTGCTTCTTCTAGAAGAAACCCATTTACATCTACACGTAAAGAGAATGACGTGTGCCCGAGGTTACTCACCGTGTGGATAATCCCAGCTGTACTCCGGGGGCAGGATAAGTGGACACGTGGTGGGCACTGGAGTGGCATTGTTTTCAGTGAAGAAAGGGATGGTGGCACCTGTAGACACACAGAACAGAGGTGCGGCGCCCTCTGCTGGCTGGGCATGATGGCTTTCAGCTTGGCCTGGGCTGTGACTGAACGCACTGGGGGAAAGGGTTAGAGCCTGCCCGCCTGGGTCTTGCTGGGAGTGACTCTTGGTGGGTATTTCTTCGCTGGTCAGCCCTCCTGCCCCTTGCTCCCCCTCCAGGTCCTCCTCAGCAGGGGGAGCACTCGGAACAACCGGTCCAGTACCGGGGCTCGTCATAGCAGGCAATGCAGCCCCGTGCTGAAGGGCATTGGGGGGAGGAGGCTGCGTCAGGCTGATTGCAATGTTCCCAATGTAGATGGGCAGAGTGACCACAGTCTCGGGTGACTTTAGTGACACCTGCAGGAATTAGAGTTCACAATCATAGGTCACAATTACTGGTGCTTTCGTTAGCTTAAACCTTTCTTATTAGTCACTGTCTATAAGAGGAGAAGGCATATATATTTATATATCTTATAATCTTATATCTTTATACGATTTATATCTTGCACTAACCTGGATGAAGTAGTCGATGTCTATGAGACTACAGCCAGCCAGGCCAGACTGGGGGAGGGGAGGCACAATGATCTGCTCCCGCCACTCCGCATGTTTGCCTGCCTTCACTCCCGCCCCCTCCACCTCCGCTATGGTCCGCAAGTCAAACAACGGCCGCTTGGTTCTGTAGGTCACTTTCTGCATGCGAGGAAAAAGAGCATCGATGATCAATCACTGGCCAATGAACACAGGTCCTTCAGGAAGATCAACAGTGCTCAGCGAAACATCCAGCAATGAGAGCAACTTAAAGGCAGAAAATAAATCAGTGTTGAATAATAAGATAAGAAGCAGACACATAACTGAAGTTCAATCACTCTTAATCACTTTCTTGCATGAAATGGGATGGCCAGTCCAAGTATCTCTGCTCCACCTCTACAAACTAGTCAGTTTTACAGTGGCTTTGGTAAGCATTCCTAAAGCACTGTATCTGTTATACACAGAAACTGCATATGTGGGACACACACAGGGCACACTTGTTCACAGCTTATCATTTCAAACGAAGCAAGACAGTGTTTGACACAGCTTAAATACCCCCCAAGGTTTTGACCCCACAGTTTAATCCCACACATGCACACAAATGAGTAAGAGACATGGTCCTCGTTTTACACCATCAAGAACCTAGAAAAACAGCTGTCTAAAAACCACAGGCACCAAACCTCCACTCTGAACTGAAGTAAGAATGATTATTGGTTAAATATCTAAACACGTCCTCCCACCTGTATGAGGCTGGCTAACACACAGCCAGTGTCTTTGCCAGACTTGTTGTGAATCTCAGCAGATAGTTTGATGATTTGCCCTGGGGTGTAGCCCCTCAGGTCACTGTGAGCTTTCAGCAGGAGGGTCCCAGTCCTCACCAGGAGATACGTGAACTTCTTAGTCGTCACTGCACAGCTGGGTTGCTGGGAGAGGAAATTACTTTAGGGACTGGGAGTCTTATCATGCAAGCTGTCAACGATATGTATTTTTCTAGGTTTGGGTTGAGCGTTCCAGGAAAATATATAATAAATATTAAGATGCATAAATACATAATATATATAAAATACATAGGATGATGTAATGTTTTAAGTATGTGTGAGTTTTGATCTGCTGTGCCCTCATCTGCTTCTCAACATGTGTGCTTTTGGGTAGCCTGTGTGAAGGTAATGTCAGTGATACCTTTAGGAAGCTTTTCTTTTTGGGACACCTACTACCATCAATGTTAGACAGCAGGAATAGAAAGGAAAACTGCCATTCAGGTGCAGAACACACTGCAAAAACTGGATGAATACTGACGCATTTAATATTATATTTAATGTTGGGGAGTTGTGTATTTTTCTGTTAAATATGTTTCTTCCATTTTGTCCTGACAATGGAACATTTGTAACTTAATGATCATTTTGATGGAAATTAAATGATAAGAGTGGTTTCCCTTCCAATATCTGGAGAGGTGGATTGATATTCATACTTTTTAATAAGGAGTTCTGCAACCTCTTACCTCTATATCAGGCACCTCATTGAGGTTCAGGTGGTTGAGAAGGTAGAATGGCTTGTGCGTCTTGTAGTCCTTAGAGAACCGTGGTGTGTCTATTACAGCCCTGATTCTGTACAAGATCTTCCCGAATGGTCCCTCGTAAGAGGTGGGAGCGTGTGCTGACAATGATGCAATGTGTAAAAGTTAGTCATGTACACGCCGACACTCTCGACTTTTATTATGAATGCATATAAACAAAAGGAGGCTTATTTCCTTAAAATGTGGAAACAGAAATCTAGATACTAATTAGTCAGAGGTCTATAGAGCTAATTAGTCAAAGCTTTATATAGCACGGTCACTGGATAAGATCTCTGAGATCTAAACGATCTCTTGCTCCACTGTGGTACGGCACTGAAGAGTAGTGGCTCGTGTAGTAGATCTAATAGTGGAGGCAGATGGCAAAGACAAAGCAGAAGCTTAAAAGAAGCTTAAAAGAAGCAGCGATGAGGTCATTTGAAAAGACAACAGTCTATTACTCCCGGAGGCTCTGACAGGTGACTGAAGGGCTGAGCACAACGATATAAATGTGAACATTAGTCAAATCTGTCGAGATGTTTTGAAGTATGATCATCAACCAACCCACTGAGCCAAGAGCACAAATCGGCAACATTCCATCAACAGCCGGGAGCTCGGACAGCGAGATGCCACGGCATTTCTGCCCCTCTTCCTCAGAACGGCAGCTAATGCCCAGAGCATTCCTATAGACGCGTTATTGTTAGCTGCGTAACCCAAGTGCTGATAATGAGCCAGACACAGGTCAGTCACTCGGCCCAGACGGTTATTGCCAGGCTGACTGACTGCTGTTGGTTTCTTCCGACATCCACGGATTGTGGAGCAGTGTAAACAGTGATGGTTTAATCGCTGTAACTCAAGAAACATCTATAGTGAATTCTTACTGAATTTTCCAAAAGCTTCTGATACACAGTTTTAGGTACTGGAGTCTTAATAAAAAGACTGGGTATTTAATTACCTTAATGATTAAATCGATGTCCATGACATCACCTTTCATGATCTTTCATACAGTCATGAATTAAAATGTACTGAAAAGTAATACATTTATTACAAATACAGCCCAGTTAAAGTGTGTGGTTCTGTAATCTGGCAGCAGAGGGCATAGTTTACCATCACTGATGTTATTATTGTAATCCAGTGGCATCAAACTGAGGTCACAGAGAGCTATTAGACTGCAGAATTTTGTGTTCACCCTGCTGTGACATGCCCAGCTTATGAAGGGCTTCATCCCAAGTTGAGCCAGGTACATTTCTACCATTTAAATATACAGAGTCCTATACTGTCCTGCGTTGATGTCTCTTCACTGACATGCATGGGCAAGGCTAGATTTGTGGAATTTCAGTTATTTGATTTTGTCCATTGTTCCAGTTTCGAAACGGCTCCTTCCCTGGAAGACCACTGCACTTATATGTGTGGTCACGAGACACCGGAGATTGTTGCATCTTATTTTTGCTTCTTTCTTTTCTTTTTTCAGTTGAACATTCCCATCGTGGAACTGAACTTTGGTGTCGCATACTCATACTTCATACTCGTACCTTCATACTCGTACCTTGACAGGCACAAAATGATGATGACCATCCATGTAGATGGTTTGAGAAACACAGTGGGCATGACAAAACTCATGAGGGTTGATACAGACAAGAACTGAAAACAGGACCTCTACCCCAGCACCACTACGTCAGGGACACCTCCGACTTTCTTTGACCTTTCACTTCTATGTATTACACCGAACAGCCATCCTAAGTGAGATGTTTATGAATTCTCTTCAGAGGGCTGTTTAACTGTTTAACAGTTTCTGGACATTCTACAGCTGCTCATAATGCAGGACAGACCGGGAAGGAAGGAAGTTGGATCTGTTATCAGTCATGACATTAATGAGTAACCGTGGAGAATGTGGCTTCATGTAGGAAATCATGTAGGAGTCACTAAGTTTGCATACAGTGCAAAATCACCAGTATAAAAACTGATACCCGCACCATCAAACCTACACCGATACCTACACTGTCAAACTGGTCTTTTATGTTTATATTTCCCCTTGATCTCCATTGTACCACCTAAATGTAAACGTAATCCTTGGGGATTGCAATTGTGTGTGTGTAATTCATGTAAAACATAATCAGCTGTTAGAAGTTGGTCCTTAATCTTACCTGGAATGAGAAACTGAAAAGGGAAGTTGTGTTCTCCAGGTAGCAGATTACCTGCAGAAGGAGAGAACTAAAGATGTAAGGACAGCAGGATTATCCATCAAGAACACCGTGGCTGGATTATCTGTTACACACGAGGTGGAGGACGTGTCAGCGCATAGTCATAATCCTGTAAAGGAACCGGCGCCAACACGCCGAGTGAGAGTGATGAACGAAGAATGTCGGCGTGGGTCTTACAATATGGCCATTCAAGGTGATATGACCACATGAGCAAGAAGTTCTACATACACACACACAAACAGCCAGTTTAGGGGGTTAAAAGAAATACACTGCTTAGAAAACGACCAACGCCTTCAGGGACTCCAATACAGCCGCTAAATACTTACCAACGAAACACAGGCTGTTGCTACACATAGGCACATATGCTTAGCACAAATAAAAGACACAGCAGTTGTATTCTGTTATGTGTTAGATACCCTAAGTGAACATATGCTGTAAAAGTTAAATTCAATTACTGCAGAGTATTACCACATTAATCTTCAAGTTGTTTACATGAAGGAGCCTCTCAGACAGGAAGAGTTCTGTTATAGGAAATGATGAGAAGGACCAGTTCCTGTCTGAAGTGCTCGTCTTTGAAAGTAGAAGCTGCTTGCCAAAACGCAAATCTTAAATCAAATCTTAAAACACAAACGTGACTAAAAATACAGAAAATTTACGATGCCTTTTTTAAGGTACCAATACGGATTTTTATCATAAAACTTTAAAGGCGACACATAAAAGGCCTTTGCTATTTCTGACATGCTGCAGCTTTTGCAGACACCATCCGTCCCTGTGCCAGACAAACCTCGCAGGTCTGAGCACGTGCACCTTTCACCATGCGACTGCAAGAGAACGTGTGGTAACAGGCAACAGACACAACACGCGGAATATTGCCATATCCTTCACACAGAGAAGCGCTTCAAAAGTACAGTCTTTTGGGGGGAAAGCAAGACGCTCACACGTGAGGGCTTTGCATGCTGATGGACGTCTGTGACACTTCTGCTTTGGATGTGCTATAATTATGGCTGAGTCGGCCGCTGCTCGGCTAAGGCGCACATCGGCAGCGTTCAAGTTACGAAGCATTTACCTTTTATGCGTGCACTGCAGGTAGCAAAAACCTGTCCTCAAAATACATCTTCATCGCGTATGCTGATACATATCTACAGATACATATTGTGTCTGCCATAATACAAGCACAAGAATAATAATTTATTATATATTATTTGTATATTATATAAATTATATAGCATTTATACACACATATATATATATATATATATATATATATATATATATATATATATATATATATATATATATATATATAGTTATAATAATAATGATAACAACAATAATTATTATTATTATATTACTGACAATGTAATCATACAATAATGCATGATCATTTTAAAATTAATCAGACATTAATTTTTGTTATGGTTTTATGTTGTTTGGTACCCAAACAAACTTGAGGTTGTCTGACATTGTGGGAGTGCAGTGACACGACTGAGGGCTGCTGTGTTTGCGTTGTGCGTTTTGCTGCTGTGGACGGAGATTCTGATCGCTGCACTGACATCAAGCTTAACCTGCTGTCCATCCTAATCATCCTGAGCTCCACAAGCCCAGGAGGACCACTGCAGCAAACAGAGCAGCTCCGTCTGAGCGCTGTGCTATTAACACCCAGCCAATGTCCCCTCCTGTAGCCTGCACACCATATTACTATTCAGTCTCAGCAAGAGAAAGAGCAGAAGATTAAAAGGGAGAATCAGACAGACAGAGAGACAGACAGACAAGAGTGAGTAAGCAAGACAGCAAGAATGAAAGAAGTATAATAAACCACGACTCAACCAAAGGTGCTCAGAGGGGAGGAAACATCAGCAAACACTCAGGTTCATTATTTAGGACATTAAGGTGGAGTTGTGCTACATAGCAAATACTAAAAGAACATACAGGTCTCCAGCAGCGGTGTAGACACACACATACGACTGCAGCAGAAAGTCTCTCCCTCAAAGTCCACAAAGACGTCTTCAATACTAGCACACGTAAACTTTTGACTTTTTGTGCTTCCGTCTCCTTCTGCACGTCTCGATGCTGATTTCACACCAACACGTGTAGGACATAAAACATCAAACCAGTGAAGCCCTGGAGAACGTGACACAGCACTCCAGCCTGCGAGCAGAACCTGGCAGCAGCTCCGTCCACTCCAGCCCTGAACACCACACTGCAGTGGGGAGGGGCGAGTGGCCCCTGTAGCACTCGACTGCAGGCAGAGTACATACTGCAGAACTGTGGAGCGTGCAAACACACCATTAATGGGAGCGCGGCGCTGGCCGCTGGCACCGAGAGGGGAGACGCTCGCCGCCTTTGTTTGGCTGTGTGCTCTGAGGAGAGTCATTAGGGAGCACATCTGTCCCCGTGCTGCGTTAGAGGGCAGAGGGGTGAAAGGTCAGCAGGAGAGCAGTGGTAAGACAAGCGGGAGCATGAACACTAACAAGCACTCTCGCTAGAAGAGATGCGGCAAAGCCCTTCGGCCCAGAGCCAACGCTCACACGGAGGAGAACACGGACTCTGCACGGGAAAGGTGGAGAATGGGAGAGACAGAGAGGGAGAGAGAGGGAGAGAGAGAGAGAGCGCGAGATAGAGGGATTGTACCAGTACTGACACAATGTCAACACAGTAGCCTTACATTTGTCTAATGAGGGAACATATTTATCATAAAAAAAGAACTGAAAAAATAACTTAATGGGAAAGTAAAGGAAGAAGCACTGTAGCCTGGAAAGGCCTCACTATAGACCCAGGGTGAAATGTTGAACACAGAGTGCAGAGGTGCCCATTTTTCACTCTACATTAACTGCTCCACTGCACATGTGCAGGACTGTTTGTGTTTCACTGTTTAATTTCCCCTGAAATCATCCGTTGGAAATGGAAGAACTTGTGTGTAACACACTCAGTGCAGTTTTTTCACCACAGACAATGGAGCCGTGACACCAACATACTTCATTTAAATTTCAGTTAGACATCTCCAACACGTACCTACAGAAGGACAGAAGTTCTAATCCCAGGGTAAAATCAGTTAGGAGAGGAACCTGACCCTCACAACCCTGCTCTGAAACACAACGGGTGTTCAAGAGAAGAGCCCTTAAAAGAAGAATCCCTTCTACAAGTGTGAACCATTTAACAGAAGACTCATATGCAGAAGATCGGCCATAGGCCTCCGTAACTTCTCAGCAGACTGAACGGTTGTTTAAACACCCGAGTGCAGTGGAGGACTGAGAGGCCACAGGGTCTGGAAGTTCTCACCTTTATCAGCCACGGAGAGCATGCTGCTCACATACTGCTCCTCCACCATCCAGGACATGTCGTTCATCTTGGTGGAGACACCACATGATCCCACACAGTTCACCTTGATGGCTGCAAAGAAGAGAGTGTGATCAGTCTCACCAATCAGGGTGTTTGGGTCAGATCCAAACCTCCATATTGTGATCATATCCTTACATACTCCAACTTCAATATGCCTTCAAACATAAACAAAGTGGTGAATCCTTAATGATACGAATAGTGTTCTGCATTATTTTGTCTAGGATTTATGTTTGATATATGGTGCCACTCATCTGGAAGATCTGAGGAGTTCAATTCAGAATCTAAACAGGATGTAATATAAAAGGTTCGCAATATGATGCTTCATTTGCAAACTTCAGCTTGCACATGTCTGCATTAATAGCACTTAAAAAGCCATTACTACCATTGGTCAATACTCTGTGCAGGTCATATTATTTCACTGTCTCATTAATCCATTTTCCATTCTCTTTATTTACATGTTCACATATATGTATTTTGTTCTTTAAAAATATTATAATTTCATTTTGTATAAATTGTGTTGTGTGTAATTAGATAGTTAAAGAACCAGATATACTGTTAGATCCGTTAGAAATTAAATACTTTAAACATTGTGGTCTCATCAGTTAGGTCTTAACTAAATGACTTTACTGAAGTAAGAAATCACATCTGGCACTGAAAAACAACAACAACAACAACAACAATAACAATAACAAAAAAAACTAAACAAATTTTTCCCTCGATGCAACAACATAAAACATTAAAAACAACACAAACAGGGACGATCCCACGAAATAGTACATGCTACATTTAATACACTAAGTGCTTGAACGAGTCTCCTCAGCACTGTCACTACAGTCAGAGGTCTTTTCATCTTTCCAGTGGTCAGCACAGACACTAAAGGCTCAAACAGACAGAAACACATTAAAATCACTTCAGAATTTCTGTCTGAAAACTGAGGTGACGTAGGAATAATTAAAACAGATAAAAATGGAATAGTCTGCTTTTTAATTAGTAGGGCCATTCTCAGTAGAGGCGCTTTTTATCTTTAATGACAAATCCTGACGGTATTGTTCAGGTCCGCAGAGGCGAGCTCGTGTAAACACATGAAGTGGCCATCCATTCTGAAAGCCTTTAGTCTGCTATACTGTACTTAAGAGAAAACACCAACCAGCCTCATTTGTATCAGCATTGTCCACCAACGAGCTCTCCACAATGGCTCCATTTGGTCAGACGTCACATGTCATTTTACCAAGTTGACCATTTTTGTTGTCTATCCAAGCATCAATGGCCATGCAACTGCACAAAATATTTTTCTATATATTGTCTTTTGGAATTAAAACAATAGCGCATAATGTGCTCACTGTCTTGCAACTGAAATGTCAGAAAATGTCTGGTTACACAACAGCTAAAGCAACCAGGCAAGTCTGAGGGTTTTAGCCACGATGTAGAAGGCCCAGCAGTGCTGATCTGACCACCAGCAACGCTGTGAGGATGAGCTCAGAAGAATGGGGACACTAAGACCTTGTCCACTGTAATGCACACGCAAGCACACACACACACACACACACACACACACACACACACTCAGGCAAGTTCAGCTCTCACTGAGACTGCCTTCCCAGGAGCATCATGTTTCCCCATCTTTAATCACAAAGAATTACTAAAATACCCACAGGGCAACGGGAGACAGGGGGAGTGGGAGAATCGCTGCTACTTCCTGTGTGCTGGTCATCTGTCTCCTGCTCTGACAGGGCGGCTCTGCAGGACTCTGTACTTCCTCAGCACAAGGTAAAAGAGTAAAAACCCTGACTGAAAAATTCGACAGCAGCGTGGCACAGACATGAGAAGGCAGCGAAGACAGTGTTGTCTTTAACACAGCAGAGGACGAGGACGTGGAGTTGGGCCGGCGCGTTCTGATCAGACACGCGGTGGTGGAATTTTTAGGTTTGATGTCCAGCCAGCAATTGGCACGCAGTTTAAAGCAGGACGGCGTCAATGCCACACACACAAACACAAGTGGCAGATGGCACCGGTCTGCTGCCCAGGAAGGCGCTCTCGTCGGCTGGCTGGCACGAAGGCCCCTCCATCGCTGCCTCGAAAACAAGAGGCAGCTCTAAAGGAGGAGCAGGAGAGGATGCTTGGAGTTCAACGTCAGATCAGCACCAGGACCATCTGCTGTTGGCCATATGGACACCATTGTTACCACCAGGAAAAACACAGTCTATGCTCCACCCATGCTCCACCCATGCCAATAACATACACCACAGCAACTGAAGGCATTTCATGATTCATTTTAGCAAGTAGGGACGTGTTCCTTTGCTTTGTCTCACAGCATTGTTAATAAATACTCTTAACTGGCCGAGCCCAGCAATTTGTATTGCCTTCCCCAAATGCAAAAGATCTGCAAATAAGAATCATATATGGCATATACAGTAAAAGTAAACATTTCATAATAAAACTAAATATATATATATATATATATATAGAGAGAGAGAGTTTAAGAAATCAATAAAGTCATGAACATATTTGATATTCATAGACCTTTTGGACATGGATCTCTGAGCTAAATTTTGGCTGAACATTTTAGCTGGGAAATGGTTTGATAGTGACATGGCAGTTTGATAATAACAGGCCCTTCCTCTCAGATAAGAAAAAAATACCTAGTCATACTTGTGGAAAGAGACGAGGACCAGTGAGAGGGAGAAAGCGTAGCAGTCCCACCATGTTCCAGTCTCACGTACCGCTTGTGTTTGACAAACTACAGCTACTGCAAGATGTGTGCTCGCTGGATCAGGAGCTGGTACCACTGTGCCCTCAGCTTCCCAGTAACCGACCCTTCTCAAGGCTGCCATCCTAGAGCCAAACTCATCAGCTCATCACCAAACCCAGACAGGCGGCCGGCATTTCACCGTACAGCTGACGGTCCGGTGTGCTCTGGGATCTTCGTGCCATAAAGAGGTCAATGGCTGCGTCAGAGACACAGTGCAATGGGGGTGTCTCTGGGGTCTGCACAGTTTACTGCAGTCATGTGATACGGAGCTTAATCTGCTTGCTCAACAGGGCACTGTAAACACTAAAAGGAGCCAACAGCCAACTAGTAGGGAGACTGCTATACAGAACGGTGACAAAAGCGCCTAGAGTGATGCTATAGATCATAAAGAGCCCCTCCCTCTGAGGAACGCTTGTTCCATGTTATTGCACACCAAAAAGTGCTTTGGATTCGCACTCTGCTGCCTCTGAATTGCTTCGGTAACACTACGTTTGAAGAAAACAGATGTTCCACTCCAAGGAACTGCCAAGACTGACGAGCTAAATGGCCTTTTCAGTCAATCTGATCTATGGCTGTTACAAACAGCCTACGAAATATATCGAAACCTAATTAAAAATGGCCAGCGCCTACTAGTCAGTAATTCATGACTCTGTTCCCCTACCCAGTTTCATTACTGGGCCAAAACCTGCAACAAATGATTGATATCACAGAAGATCTAATTCTGTAATTCTCTAGCCTGATATTTGACAGAATTGCTTGTGTAACGTTAAATAAAAAAAGTATTACATACATAAAGCTTGATTATAGGACAGATGATCAAATTTGTCAGGCATATTCATGATTCTGGAATTAAAATTCTATTAGAAATACCTAGATTCTGTACGTATTGGCACTGTTTAAGCGAGGAAGACAGCTGTTTAGTGGGATCCTGTGGAACAATGAGTCAGCGTGAAGGCAGGCTCTGCTGGTATGGAGACCTGCTTTCTCTTTGGAGAGACACTGATATTTCCTTGTTTACCAGCTTGGCTAAGGAGAGCTTCAATAGGCTGGACCGTAACTGAGGGGCTACAATGTGATTTTAAGGTCGGCCCCATCAGTGAGCAACACGGACGGCACGTCATCTGGTCAAAACACGGCACGAGTACATCTACAATAACAGCACAGAGATCGTATCTCGCCAAAGACGGACGTTAATTCAAGTGGGCCAAGAGTGTTGAGATGAAAAGAAAATAAATAAATAAATAAACCGTATGGCCAGCCAGGGGCAGAAGAATTACATCATCAAATGTTTCTAACGCAACATATCTAGATTGCGGAATGCAATTTGAGATTACAAAGCGCAGATCTACCATTGAAATACTGAGATTAGATTACCAAAATTCCCAGTGAGGGAATTTTCTGCGAGATCAGATTGCAAGATTAAATGAGATTACATTTGTACATGAAACATGTTATATCTAATGAAGATTTTCCTGAGGTCAACTTACATGCCTATCTCATAATACTTAGAAATAATCACTACAACAACAGAGTGCATTTTAAGGTAGGTCCATAGATTATTCAGCATTAAAGTTAAGCCACATTTTTGTCAATTGTGATTTTTCACCCCAATCGAAATTTGTCCTCCGCATTTACCCGTCTGTGCAGTCAGAACACACACACACTAGTGATCATTTTTAGTAAACATTTTGTTCAGTGCAACTGTTTATTTGTCAATAAATAACATAGTTCAATTTGTTTTAACCTTAAGTAAGACTGACCAACCAGTTAACAACATATAATAATGGGAGCAATATGGTTGCAAACGCACTTGCTGAGAAGAATGAGATCAGGGCCAGTAAGACAGTCAAAGGTCATTTAGCCAACACGAAGAGAACCAGGATACATATTGAACCAGGATACATATACAAACACAAAAACAAGAAAATAAGCTAAGACACGATATAAAGACCACCATATAGAAATAAATGGTTTAAATGCACTTAACACCAACTAATTAGGCACAGGTGAAAAAAATTACACAGGTAGGGTGACTTTACACAAGGGGGCTGAACCAAAACAAGGGATCATGTGGAAAAATCACACCGGGATGAAAATCAAGGCTAAAGACATGAGACACGGTAACCACAGAAACAGGGAAGCCAGGGGGGCTAAACGTGACACCAACATCTCAGGACATACTGGTTGACAGAGCAATAAGGATGAAAAACATACAGCATGAATAAAGGATTTAAGGACAAACATCTCCATATCTGTCAATGTCTACGTCATCATATTAGATGTATGTAGTTTTTCATTGCTTGAACCATTAATATTTATTATTACAATGAAGTACATGAACATCGGATGACATTTTAAGATCCATTCAGATTATTCAATTCAGATCATTACAAAAATGTTTAAAATTTCTCTCACAATGTATCACCACATCAGCACTAAATTCTCAAACTTTATCATGGTAAGTTCCTCCCAATAGCAATATGTCAATGTGACTCTGCATAAAATGACAGGGCAGACAGACGGTTTCGATGCTCTAATCCTGCATAGATGCTGCATTCATTTGTCATCACTCAGGGTTTGAAGGACAATAAGAACCTTCCACTTCCCCATCAGCATCTTCCAAACATCTAGGTGTAATGGCCAAGCTACATGCTAGATTTAGAAATAAAGGACACGTGATCTTCAGACAAAGCAAATGTTTTTTTTAACATTACTGTCTTTGATTTTCCGCATTCCAATGAGACAATTAGTTTACATAATCCATTTTAATAGCTTCTCAAACGTGGACTAACCAATTCCAGTGGCAGACCACAGTGGGACAGGCTACTCCAACACAGGGAGTTCCTTTAAGGTCACGAGGCAGCCATGAAGTGCTCTGCACCAGACCTAATGACTGCTACGCAAACAGAGGCTTGGCAGAAGGCAGGACAGCCGCAGCAGACGAGGTTTCCTGCTGCAGTAACTGTGTGTTCTCCGTAGAGGATACAGGATACAGTCCCCCCCCCCCCCAAGCAGAGACGCTGCTACTGTACATATTTCACATCAGCCGAGTTTAAGAGGTGCTTCCGTTTTTTTCTTCTCCGCCGACATCAACATAAAACGCAAGCGTGGAAACCTGAGAACACGCGGTGGATACTTGATCGGGGAGGTGTGTGAAGCTGACGTACACACACACACACACACACACACACACACACACACACACACACACACATAAGAAGAAGAAAAACGGTGCAGAATGATGCTGTGCAGATGAAAACGAGGAGTTTGCGTGTCTCGTGTGAACATGTGCAGCTTGCCAGGGTATGACAGCGGCTGTCACTAGCACGGCGCTGTTGTCACTTTCCCCACGTGCAGTCACACATTAGCTGCACTCAACACACTGCTGCGTCTCAGAGAACAGGCCAGGTCTGCCACGCCATGCCAGTCTGCCACGTGCCACACACGCGTGAAGTTCTGCCCACTGTTCAACACAAAGCCACAGATAGAAGGCAGCTGCTTGATGTTGTTCTATTTAATCTGAAACTCTGGCCAGATTATGAACAAGCGATGCCCTCGGAGTCATGCGAGCTGAGACAATTGTACGACTCTCATTAGATCGCCATGTATTCAGTAAACATGGATATGAGTGGGAAAATGGAGACAATCGTATCGCAGGGACAAATAGCAGCATCAAGACGGAAATGTTTCAAATACACGTCTGTTCATCTTCAACTAGTGAGTCACACAGACAAGGATGTAGCAGAGAGATAAAATTCACTATTCAGTCAGTTGTTTTTTCTTCCATTTTCTGACATTCAGTGTGAACATCGGCATTTAAAACACAGCTGGTTTAATTCTGGATTGCAGCTGTGGACCTCCACAGTACTGCAGGCTGCATGCACCACCACACTGCAGGTCCAGACACCCTCCAGCAGGCACAAAAGAACTACAACACACCTTCACGGAATTTAGCAACCTACACTTCCACACAGGAGGAGATCCCAGGACATGCGCGTGCAATAGTTTCTTTTTTTTTATACAGGGGAGGAAAACACGTTTTTTTGAGCACAGTCATATACATCGGAAATTCTCCAGAAACTCCAGAAACGGTGAGGCTTCTATGGTTGTTATGACTGCATCCATTTTCAGATGGTTGAGGAAGTGAAATTTAAGGCCACAATTCTAATTTCCGCACACATATATGCGCTGATTAAGTTTACGAGCTAGACTCGTTTCCTGAAACCACCCAAACAAATGTGACTGCCGCATCTCTACACGCGACCTCTTCAAGACTCTTCAGTGTTAGCAGGAGAGGCTTAAACCAGAGGAAAGGCTGGCGGACCATGACTAAGTTTGTCATGTGTTCTAGAGAGGATTTAATCCTGGGGCTCTAAAAGCACAGCTGCCTCTACTGAGCTCGGTCAGATTAGATTTACATGAGTAAAATTAGTTCCGGTGTACCCAAAAGGTGGCGCTGGCTTGGCAATACCTCAGTCAATCTGTCTGTCTTTCTGTCTCCCTCTCTCTGTCGGTCTTTCTGTCTGTGGCTCTCTTTCCCGCCCTATCTTTCTCTCACATGCACACATATTTACGCATGACTACTCTTGTGTAAAATCATGCACTCATGATAACCAAAACATCTGACGCTCATAAATACTATTTATAAATTAATCACTTTATCTTCAGAGAGGCTCAGCTGGTAATTCAGTAAACCCTGTTTTCGCATTTTTCATTAACCGTGTCATTCGCATTATGATTTTTCAGCTTGTGGCTACTATAATGTATGCTAATCACTCAAACCTGATTTGAAAAAGATGAACTATATTTTCCCCACAGTCCTGCCATATACAAATGACACATGTAAAAAACACATTTAGAGCATCAGCACGGTCTGTACTCTCCATAACAAGTGGTTTTGGTGTACATGATTGATGTACGCTGGAGTAATAAGAAATTTTAAAATACAACAACCAGAGAAACGGAGTTCTAGCAGTTTGTCGTGTAGTTCCATTTCTTGCTATTTAGATCACTAACTGGAAATTTCTTCACGTTGTGCTCACTTTCAAGAACGCATCTTTCATTAGTCACTGAAAAAGAATGCAGACTATGGAAATAAACCTTTTCCATTTGCCCCCGACATATTTCTCATTGCTTGAAATGTAAAACAATTCTCGTAAAACAATTCTCGTAAATCATAACAACACCAGTTATTCAGATGGATGAAGTCTGGGCTAGAGTGTGAATTCCTGCAGGGGGGGTCCGCAGCAGGCACACACACACACACACACACCCCGCCCTCTCTACTTTTATGGGTGATATTCTCAATCCACCAGATACCAACATCAATTTGGACTTCACTTCTAAAGTTACTTATTTTTTGCTGTTTCTTTACATTTTGAACTCCATAAACCACATTTTAGTGATTTATTTACTGCGGCGTTAAATGTTGTTTGAAATGTTATATATTACATTATATTTATTTAACTTGAAATACAAAAGACTATATTTTTTTGACCTCCTCATCACTCTAGACTGTCAGTACTGTAATGAAACACTGAAGACCACAACTCCTGTGGATGGCTGAGAAGCCCAAGACCTCCTTGTTGTCCCAGCAGCTGAGATGGCACCTGCACTGGAGACCTGGGAAAGCCCCATATGTCTGGTGTCACCCTGGCTCTTGAATGCTATTGGGATGGCAACCGCATTCCAACAAAACTGTCCTGTGCTCACCACTTTAACCCATTTCCAGCCAGTGGATGAACTCTGCCATCTTCTCACGCAGCTCTTCACGCACGGACCTGACCACATGCTCACCAGTACACAGGAGCATGTATCTTGCCATGTTTTTGTGCATACATGTCCACCCGCGCATGACGATGGAAAGGTATCAGTTGTAGAATCCCTCCTTCTCTTTCTCATGCGCATACGTACACACACATTCACACGTGAGACACACACGCGAACAAATCAGAAACAGTCAGCACTGGAAACCCAATCAGACCTTTTTATGAAGTAAACAGTAAGACAGCTTTGGGCAGCTTCCACATTCAGTGAAGATTCAGAGATCCTACTGATTTAGTGGGTGGTTAACCGAGAACCGTGTTAACATTCCGATCGTCCCTCATCCCTGCAGCTTCCAAAACGCCTCTTCTTCAAACCGAGACTGATCTTAACACGGCTCATGCTAAGGAGCCACCACGGCCAGAGCAGCAGAAGAGACTATCGCCCTGCTGGGGCTACTTTGGTGGGAGGGGCCACAACACACAAAGGGCCTTCGTGTGACAGCTGATAGACAGCGTCACAGACACAACACAGAGCCACTGTGCCATCCTCAATTATGCAGAAGCCACATTAGCAACATCAACATTTAAACACTCACGAGGACTCTCCCACAGACGACGTCGGTTACTTTTTTCAGTTCCAGCCAATGGCTGACACCTTCATCATCACTGTTTGCTTTAACGGTCAGACCCAGCCTGCTACAACACCTGGCACTTTCAAACTTCCAGTGTGCGCATTTGTGTGTTTTATTGGTCAATTTTAAATTATCATCAGCACCATTTGACTACTTTTCAAAAATGTCACGAAGATCTCGTGAGGAGACAGACGAGAAGAGAGGTCAATCCTGGTCTTCCTTCCGTCTTCGGTAACGCATCAGAGCAGTCGGTCATGCTGGTGGACTCAGAGCGGTGTTCAGCGTAATCCAATCCGGATTAAACCATTCTCACTTGCTAGCAGAGCCATACGGAGAGAGAGAGAGTGAGGGGAAAGTGGTGTATGTGTGTGCGCGCGTGTGCGTGTGTGTGTGTGTGTCTAGGGGGGGACGGTAGGGATCCAGGCTGAGACAGACCAGCACAACACCCCCTCAGACCTACCCACAATCCCCAGGAACACCTCCTTTGCTCTTGACTAAACGAGGCGACCTCAGCTACAACACACTTCAGTTAATGAAATCCAAACTCAAACAGCATCTACAGGGCAAGTCAAGGGCACATGTTGAACTTTGAGTTTCCCACACAGATAAAGAAGGGGAGGGATTTAAATAAGAAAGACCCACTGCCAGTTTTCAGTTAACACACAATGTAACTATTAAAACTAAAGTGTCAACATCTACAGTGTTAATCGGTGCTCCGGTTTACACTGTATAGTTAAATTGGGATCCAATGGACAACAGATGTATTAATACTGCAGGTTTCAAAGTGTAGAATGGAAGCTGCATAAAACACCTGCGTGAACTGTCTGACTCATATGCCAACGCATTATGACTAGTGTGTTGTGTAAATAAAGAGGTCATTAACATTTCATTTACACATTAACCATAAGGAAGTATATGAGAGCTTGACCAAGCCTACCGATTCATTAATGAGTCATACAGCACATCTTAAGAACAGTGCATCGTTTGGCCTTAGCAAACCTCCTGGAGAACCACGTCCACGGCCACTACGTCTATAGCAAGGTTAAGAGGTCAAGATGACACTACTGTTTGCTTCCCAGGAAAATCAAGCAGTCATAGAATTTGTTTAAATAAATATCAGTAGTTTCAGACCTAAAATAGTTTCAGTTTCAGACCTAAAATATCAGTAGTTTCAGACCTAAAATAGTCAGTAAATATTCAGAGAGGAGCTCAGGGAGAAGGAGTCACACACAGGAGTCTGAACGCTGCAGCACAGGCACGATAGCCACGACTGTGGGGAGTCCAGAGGTGGTCGTGCTCTCACAGGGAGCAACACCAGACCACAAGCCCAGCTGCCATCTACAGGACCCGGGCACACGAGTCCTCCCTGTTCCCTGCAATACACGTGGGTCACCCAAGAGTGGAACCATGTGGGGGAGGCACTGGTGGCCTGGCCTCACTCAGGGGCTTTTATTGTGCCTGGCCTCACTCAGGGGCTTTTATTGTGCCTAGCCTCACTCAGGGGTTTTTATTGTGCCTGGCCTCATTACAACAGTGCAACGCTACACACTTCTTTCATTTTTAATGAAGTCTGCTTCATTAATGCATCTTAGCCTCTTTGCCTTAGATGTGCATGATCCCCTCCATCATGACAAGGACAATAACAGACTCAAGGGAAGCAAAGCACAGAAGGAACTTCATCAGTACTCGTATACTCAATACATACTCATAGTATACTCAATACATACTCATAGTATACTCAAATATATACTCATGGTTTACTTAATAACATCTAACTCTCTGATCGGATAAGTAGCTCAGACCATTGATCTTCTCACACATTTCGATATCAAGGCTAGAAAGGGTCAAACCACATTTACTAACACATCATCGCAGACGAGAAAACATTTAGTTTAGGTGACAAACGATGATCGATCACAAATAGCTATTTTTGTTAAATAGGGTTAAAACCATAAAATGGCCACTTTTTTTTCTAATCCAACAGCAAGACTGGAAAATGTTTTGAAAATTCAAACACGCCTTTCCCTGCCATATGAAGAGCTTTAGAAAGTGGGTGGGAAAGGATCTGGTTCAGAGCGTGTGTGTGGTGAAGGACGGTCTGGCAGCAACAACCGCGGTGTATCCTTTCAGGATCAATCAGCCCGGGCCAGAAGCTAATGAAAAGAAGGGTTTCACTATGGAGATAACAATCAACAAGTCTTCATGCATTACAGACCAGCATAATCTAATGCTTTGATGTTCAGAGATTCAACTGCATGTGAAGAAAAACTCCCAGAATTGATCTCAAAACACACTACAATGAAAACCGATATGGGAATATATTGTTCCTGGATAATAGCAGGTCAATATAAACCTGTGCTGCTGTATACCTGCTTCTCATACTACAGTGGCATGCCAGCAGTATCTGTTACTGCCTAGGGCAAAAACACGGAAGTCTGGGGTACGTGGCGTTTGCTGGACTCTTCCTCTCCTGGACTGAAAACACAAAGACACTTCCTCATAACAGGGCTGGAATCTGGGAGGGTGCTACGGTTGAGCACCAGCGCCCGAACACACCATGGACACACTCCCTGTGCATCTGCCCCTCCTCACTGAAGTACTTACCTACTCACTCGCTCGGCACAATGCATGTCTAATGTCCCATAAATACACAACCTTCTGTCAACAAAGGAGGATGACCACACATACCACGTAGCATAGAAAAACAAAATCACAAAAGGGTTACCAAGAAAAAGTCTCTCGCGTATTTTTAGTACAATCAAACATTATTAGAACTGCTACATGTGGCAGCTTGAAGCTGATAACGAGTTTTACCTACAGCTCCTCTGTATCAACAGTCAGACTTTCCCTTTTGGCGTTTCCCATCTAAATCTAATTACAGTAATAAGGCCACTAAAACCACGTAATGTTCCACACAGTCCAGCGTCCATGTCAGAAGGATCTTGCCTTGCTGAGTAGAATGTAAAATGCTTTTGCTAACTGCTTTTCTACTTCCAGAGGAATATTTGAGAAACATAAACAAACAGGGGTAAATCCTGGACGTTATCCCTGTCAGTTACACCTTCTCACAACTCTGCCCAGCTGCCTCGGGGAGAACATGATTACACTGCATCCATTTTCCACAACCAGCTTCCATCAGGTCCAAACGTCCTTGCAAATCTCAGCGCTGCTGAAAATGAGATGGTTAAAGAACCTTCACTCTGGTGACTTGTGCTTTCATGGCCACCTTACCACAACATAAAGCATTTGTCAATACGATATACCAACCTTAAACAACTGCACTTTTATCAGAGCATACTGGCTTCAGAAGAGACCCCAGCTGAAGCATAATCACGTCTTTACAGACGTGCTCCGTGCTTAGTGAAGCACAGAGAAACACGTGGTGCAGCACGATGATTCCTGCGGTAATTGCTGAAGCCTCCCTTCCTCTTTACGAAGGGCCTCCACAGCTGCTGTGTAGCCCAAGGTTGTGGGAGCGTGGAGCGTAGATGTATCAAGCTCGCTCTGCTAGAGAGTGTGAATGGTCTCCCAGTGCGGTTCTGGACTGGGTTTTTTTTTTTAAGTTTTGATCTTAGAGTTGCTTCACTGAAAAGCCCCAGTCAGGTGACAAGTTAAGGTCCCATGAACAAGGTGTTCGTGATCTGCTTGGTACAGAAGTAAAGGAACTTCAGTTTCTAATTTCCATCCTGACGAGCGACAGACCTGCGGGGCAGGAAGAGAAGTCTCGTCTGTACTGAACAGGATTTTGCCACAAACTGATGCATCTGAGGGGAAACTGAAACACTTGCTATTCTAAGCAGGTGCACATTTCCAGTGTTGCATTTTATAGAAGCCTGTTCTGCCGCAAAGAAACCATTTAGGCTAAATGACATCTAGCAGATGAACGGACTGACAGTAGAGGGAAGGCAAGTTTATAGATCTGATGCACGGTATCTTAAAGACAAGTTCATCCTGAGGGGATGAGATTGACAGACCAATTTTGAAACGGAAGCAAGATTCATGGTCTCTAATCCACAAAGGTGCTTCCTAGAAACTGGGATTAAATGCACATATTTAATCTACTGTATATAAGTGAAGGTTAAACTGGTGTTTTCGTATTGTGTTGCTGTGTTGGTAGCAGTGTTACAGACAAATGAATGAAGCTGTAATGAACAACACACAATAGCGATAGCATAAAGAATATCCTAGCAACTGCATACCGCCGTCATTCCATTTAACTGATGCTGCCATCAGTCACTCAGCTAAGGCAACACTGATGAACCACAACACATAAAATGTTAAAGTAAGATGAATCTCAAACCCCATGGTTGAAACTGCTGCCTTAATTCCTGTACATTCTCTGTTATTGTGTGCAACATCTAACATCTATATGTAAAATGTAATTCTTTCGCAGCTGTTAGGAACAGCAAAGAGAAACAACCGTCCTTGAGTGTTAGTATCAGTTTCCTGTTTTCGTGACAGACCGTAACTACAAATTGATCACGAGGAAGTAAAGGCTGTATAGATAAAGCACATAGATCAGAAAAGTTGGGAGAGTGGCTACATTACAAACCAAATAAACACGGTGTCTGTGGTCCAGAGAGCTGCACTCGGCTCCATAACCATATTCTGTCTGCCTTGTGAAAAGTAGCAGGTTAAGATCTGCTCCAGTCTGATGTGAGGGTTTACCCTTATAACCAACCCCAAGCTTTGGTTTGTTAAACAGAGCACGGCTAAAGCAATTCTACATGGCATTAAGTCGACAGTTCGCACTTATTTTATCCATATAATTCGTATATTTTGATAGTGAATCCTGAAACACACACACACACACACGTACGCACACTTCAACACCTTAAGCAAATTTCACACCTGTTGAAACGTGTTCACAGACGGTTAATTTACTCATCAATACATCGGGTAAACATGATCAACCGAAAAAATAGGCGTGACTAAACACACAGGATGTGGCTTTACCTCGAACGAAAACGATCGACAAGTTACAGCTCGTGTTGCATAATAACCTACAATGTCCCATTGTCTTTATATAGTGTCTTTACTGTATGTAGGTCCTTCTTAATACGCTTCATTTACTACATTTTGTTACATTCAACAGCCCTGCATTACATTCAGCGAAGGACATTGGTACACATTACACTTCTTCACTCAATACGTCTCTAGATTTGCCATACAGACTGAAGCGTAACCGAATTGTTCACTGCGGGATATTTTTGAATTATTATTAACTTTAAAAAAAAACATCTAACCCCGTGACATCTCTACTAATTATTCGGTACAGTCTAAGCACAAATGTTGACGCGAATTGCGCTGCTTACCCTTGTACGGCAGGGAGTTACCAGTGATAATTTTCACAGTGCCCGAAATGGATTCGCCGGGGCTGTACACCACTTTGTTATTGGTGAAAGTAACGTCGAATTCCTGAAGCTTGCCCATCGCGCCGGGCTCACGACTCCGCACGGATGCAAGCGCGTCGGCTCCGCTCGTTTCTTAAAGTAACGGCGGGGCGGAGAGTTCACCGTCCCACCTGCAGCGCGCGCGCGCGCTTCGTTTCTCCGCCCCGTTCCCCGAGCCTAAGGCTGACGTCATCACGGCACTAGTCACTCGGACAGGGAAGCAATTTTACTATCACGTACTATATGTAAAATGTGTGTGTGTTTGTGTGTGTGGGGGGGGGGTGGAATCAGAAATGTTGTATTCTTGCCTTTCCTCGTCAGATTTATATAATGGTTACATAACTAAGCGGCTCTGTATTGAATCAAGACAATTAATACGACGAGGTGTGCAGACTCATACACGATTTTCTCTTTTTTCATTTTCTTTCTGCTTTGTATTCCCTCAGCGCACACCTCTGATCACATATACCATTCGCCCATTAGACAGACAGCACGCTTATGGCGGAATACGTTAAGCACATGACGTGCTTCTTGCCTTGGAAATACAGCTCCCTCACCAGGGTATGCTGACTTCAGCGCTTTGTCTGCAGAAGATCTGTAGAACAGATTCTACCAAGCGCAAATGGAACAAAAATGTGACAGAACATGACATTTTATTCATGTCATTCCCGAGCCATACTGAAGGATGACTGGTTGCCTCACCCCAGATTCCGGGAGCCGCTGGTTGTGAAGCGGAGACTGAGTCAAAGGAAGGGGGCGGGGCGGAGGTCAGGGGGGTTGGGTCTCAGCAGAGCGAGAGAGGTCGATGGCTGATCGGCCCAGGATTTCCCAAAAGTATCGTAAAACAAAGATTCGCTTTAATCGAATAAATATCTGGAAACGGTAGAGCGAGTATTACACTGAACACACTCTCTCTCTCTCATTTAAACGTTAGTGCTACTTTGAGTAACATGGTCTGTGAGGGCCTGACCTGTCATCCTGAGAGCAGCATTTCATCCTTATTTAATATCACATTTTACAATATCAAATGTAAAAATGAGTCATAATGAGTCATTAGATTTGGTTACTAAATCATAAACTCAGTAAGCCTACACATATGGGGATCATTTGCATTACACATTTGCATTACACCAAGTTTGCATTTTTGGCTATAGAAAAGAATGTTCCAGATTACTGAAGCCACGAGCTGCGGTGAAATTTGCATTATGACTGAAACAGTAGCCAAGTTGCATTCACTGTCGTTTTAGTGTGAGATGGAACAGAAATGGCTTCCACCGCTCATAGTAAAACTCCATGTGACAGGAGCAGCAAAATGTTTTTGTTGGTGTGTTTCACACTGTAGCATAAAACAGCGAATGTAGTTGCAAACTCTGAAAAAACGCTGTTTTACTGGTTGTGAAGAATTCAGATACACATACTGGAGACAGTAGAACAACAACTAAAGTTATTTACATGAAACTATAGGCGTTCGGCTTGTGTTCACCATTCTACCTTTTCAACACAAAGGTGT
Source organism: Brachyhypopomus occidentalis (assembly GCA_020368025.1). Classification (NCBI taxonomy): domain Eukaryota; kingdom Metazoa; phylum Chordata; class Actinopteri; order Gymnotiformes; family Hypopomidae; genus Brachyhypopomus; species Brachyhypopomus occidentalis. The sequence continues at coordinate 1,927,603 of JAGXOD010000008.1, forward strand.
GGAAAAAGAAAAAAAATGTGATATTAACACACTAGTATTGGATGGCATCCAGAATAATTATTTGTATAGATAATACTACACCTTTTTTTCTTTTTTAAAACTAATTGCTGCTACGGTTAAGGTACAGTGATTGTATATGCTGCCCCCTTGTGGGTTTCATACTAACTGCATCAGCAGTCTGCAAAGAATCAACGGAAGTTTGACTTGTTAAGGATTTGAGAAGGATGGCTTTGAATATCTATAAATAATAATCCTAAGAAAAGAAGGATGTGGTCTTGTCAAATTTGGCCAGACCTCTATAGTCTAAAGTGAATTATGCTACAAAGATCCGTTACAAAATGTTATGATACAAAGTCTTTAACAGGACTTGGAATTACGATATGCAAAGTGCTTCATTTAAACTAATAATATACGGGGTGCATAAGACAGGATCCTCTGTATAGCGCTCCTACCCCTCCAACAGGCAGGTCGAAGTGATGCCTACAGTAACAGCCTATGGGTTCACAGTTGGCGGCGGTCTAAGTAGCTGTTTGCCCTGGTTCACGTTGGTGGGAATGCGGTCCCCACAGTTAGCCACAGCAGTTGGGATCTCGGAGGGCTGTGAGTTGCTGGTGGTTGTCCCGATGAGGACCACAAAGTTCTATGTGCCGAGTAGAGCGAGGTTTATTCAGGGCAAATACCAAAATCAGAGTCGCAAAGCCAACAGGTATATCCACGAGAAGGGAAAACCAGGCTGTCTGAACTGAAAACAAACTGGAAGAATAAAAGTCAAGACTAGAAATAAACTACTACAACAAACATACAGATTCGATAACCAGCACTCAACAATGCAAAGGACAGGGTTTAAATATACAAACTAGGTAAATAAACTAGGAACAGGTGGATAATCAGAGGGCGGAGTAACAGATAGGAAGGAGGGGCCAAAAAAATCAGATTGACAGGAGGGGGCGGAGCAATACGTCAATACGTGACAGTTTGAGATGGTGCCTGCAGTTTCTCTGTAGCCTTATTGTGCCTGGCAAGACAGTGGTTGGGGGGAGGAGGAGAGTGAAACCACCCAGTGTGTGTGTGTGTGTGTGTGTAACAACCAGTTTGTGAGCCAAAAGGCCATATATAGTAAAAGGATATATATAAGGGCTAACATATATATATATATATATATATATATATATATATATATATATATATATACACCTTCTGTTGGGATACCTGCTGTTGGGATACCTGCTGTTGGGATACCTTCTGTGTTACCAGGTTCAGACTCCAGGCTCTGAGCCTGTCATCACAGGGGTTCCCCCAGAGCCACTGATCCAGAGGAAGGAGACCTGACAGAGGCCCTCAGGTAGCACGAGAGACTGAGACTGGGGTCTGGGACTGGGGTCTGAGACTGGGATCTGGGACTGGGATCTGGGACTGGGGTCTGAGACTGGGAACTTAGACTGGGGTCTGAGACTGAGGTCTGTGACTGGGCCAGGAGGACAAATACAAAATCTTCATTTTGTCAATACAAATTTTTTTGGTGCTGTAAGTTTATCCACCTGCATATTTCAAATGTAAATGTATGAGTTAAAAAATAGTAAATGCTAGAGAAAAAATAGTAAATACTAGAGAACACACACAGACAGTAGCACCTGTTCACAGGTTCACGTGTACCAAAATCCACAACAGATCACAGTCATTATAAAAGCACAAACGGTGCTTATTCACAGGACTGGGTGTGTGAACCTCTACTTGTGTCCCACCTCCTGTAGGTCCTCCAATTAAATGGTTAAACCTACTATGACTCTCAATGCTACATTTACATATCACCTGTGATATAATAGGAACACTCACTGCAGGTTAATCACAACTTACCTGTGTGAATTAAGCAGTCCAAGCAAATCACAGTTCACAGTTAGAGACCATTGTGCAGAGTTAAACGTACTTCCCTGCTGGCTTTATGGGAATTAACTTCTTATAAACAATTAACAACAAATTGGTTTTTGTGTTTTTTTTTTCAAAAAGCAAAAATCCCGATGTCTGTTTTCATATTAATTTGTTGTACAAAACTACACAAAAAGTCAAGAACAAATTCTGGCTGAGTGAACATGAAATATTTTGGGAACTACACTCAACAAACCACCATCATCAGCTGAAATACAAATGACCCTAATTTGAGGCCAGTCTTCCGCCTCATCTACCCAGCACACAATTATACGCTGTACCAGGGATCACGGGGACTGATGACAGAGTTCTTTCTTGCACATTCTCATTACAGAAGCAGGCATGGAGACAGAAAGTGTGTAGCAGGTTACACAGGCTCATTATGTCCAGGTCACCACAGGACGTGCTGATGAAGATCGTTGCCTTGGCAAAGGCAGAATGCTGGGTTCCTCTGTCCCTGGTTTGTTGGATGAAATTGAAAGTGTATATCAAGCTCGGTTAATAGTAGATTCGAGGGACCCGTTCGATGTAACATCACTTTTTATGCCACAGTCATTTGTTATTACTATACATACTGTATTGTAAGTCCAACAGGAAAACGGTCGCCTCTCAGCACATGAAGCAAGTGGCCCCAAACCCTTTTTATTATCCACACGCACTGTATTGTAACAACATAACGTAAAACGTGTGGGATGTATTAATCACATTTTGTGATCAGTGTAGACACCTCATGCTGAGCGGCACCACAGCCGTATCTGCCTCCGGTGCCACTAGAGGACCCTCTCCATCACGGGGGGGAGGGGGCGGTTACAGGGCTTAGTCACGCTTCAGCACCTTGATGCACCACTAGCTTGCTAACGTCCAGTTTCGGACCACGTGACCGCTCCACACAGGGTCAGGTCTTCACTATGTTGGTTTGCTTACGCTATAATTTGGGTCGTTAGTGAGAAAACACAGCATCACCCCACAGCATCCCAACTTCTGATGGCCTGTGTTGTCTGTTACTGAGGTGCCATCAGTGGAACTGGTGATGTGGTTTGTTTGCTGCAGCGCCCATCCAGGTAAATCCAGCGAACACATCCAGGAGCTCCAGGAAGTTCCAGCGCAGAAGCATGAGGGGGTGGAGCCTAATCGTCCATTTACATCACCCACTCACAAGCAGCAGGAAGAACAGAAGAGACAGTAACGCTCACATTAGCTAAAGCTCATTAGCTAAACCAACTCCAGAGGGTTTAAGCACTCGGAGCGTGGACTGTGTGGACTGTGTGTGTGACACACCATCTCCTGGTGTTCCCTAGCACAGGGCGTAGGAGGTGGTTACTGAGGCAGGATGCCATGGACACGCTTCATAGTAGCACGTCTGCAGCCTCAGTGGCACTCCTCCCAAAAAAAACAAACAAACAAACCAAAACACAAAAAAAAAAACTGTGCGTGTGGTTCAGACATGAGAAGGAGCACCAGAGGCTTTGCTTTGGCATTAAATCAAGGCGCCTCTCTGCGTTTGTCAGTGACCTGTGCTGATTCTGTGCTTTACGGCTTCATTGGTGATCACTGCCATCATTATTTCCAACATTATTTCCTTTCTTTCATTAGTTTATTTCCATAATGCATATGTAAAACAAATTTTTCTTACAGTATATCTCAAAACACGACTGCTGTCTTTTCGTCTTTCTGATGCATTACATTATTAAATAATAATGTTCCTCATTAAATGCAGCACGGAACTCATAAACAAATGACACAGACATCTAACACACAAATCCATTTGGACACACCGTTTCCCCACAGAGAGAAGCAGCAGGTGCCTGGTCTAACAGAATACCACACGGAGTCACACGGATATGTCCATATAATCAGATTAACATGTAAACTTCACCTCATTGATCAACAAAACAGGTGCAATCGTTGTCCATCAAAGTACAGTTAAAGGCATTGTGTGGCGCAGTATAACTATTATTACAGTATTCTCAGCACGTTGAGTCGGAGTAATAACTTAAGTCCATTAAGCATCCTCAGCATGCGTTCGGCTTCATGCCTTCCTGACTATGCGACCACTTTTCTTCCAGTCTCGTCTATCTGACCTCACGGATTTGCTGCTAACCTTCCACGTCCCATGGCAGACACGGGCGCTGAAGAGGGAGAGGTGATACAGCACACGACGATCAAAACAAGAACATGCACGCTATGCAATAAATCACACACGCGCGCGTTGCTTTTCTTTTATTATTATTTTTCCCCCCCGCGCGCGCCTTTGCGCTCTCGTGCTCACGCCTGCTCACCTGGTGCACCACACGAGCGCGGCGCGTTTGTGCGGCTTGGCTGCTTGTCTCCGATACTGCACGAGTCCGCACACCAGCTCGTGGGCTATCATCACGTACAGCAGGAATATGAGCACGGCGGGGTCCATGCTTTGCTAAAAATTCCGCTTTTCTGTTCAGTGGTGCTCTCGGGCGAAACGAGTGCAGATTGGAGCGGTCAAAAATGCGTGGGTTGCTATTCAGAAATAAGATTAGAGCGTGACACGGCGTGTTACTTGGTCGGGGCATGCTCAGTCTGTGTTTCAGTTCTGAACAGTAAACAGGAATGCCCTCCTGTCTTTTCGTTTTTTAAACGTTAACCCACTGCAGACTATATCATCATATTCGCCTGTCTGAGCTCTGTCGCCACCGGCGCCATCCTAATGATGTCCCAGACAAATGGACTGAGAGGATGTTGCCGTGGAGACAATGCCGTTGCTAGGGCGGAATGTCGTCATTCCCTTAATGTTTTACCATTGTCTGTCTGAAGTAAAAGCTTACAAAACTTCTGCAGCTTCTCAACACCATTATATATTCAAAAATCACAGCAAACGGAAGCCATTTACAATCAACTTTATTTTAGTGAAAGACCAGATTCAGCAGAGAGCTCGTTACAACTTCACAAGTGACGCGAATCCTCAAAACAAAGATATTTAATTTCGAAATTACAAAGATATAAAATGGATTCTTTTCTTGTGCAACAAATCTCATATTATGTGCTTCTCCTTTCAAACACCATCACTCAGGTTTCTAAAAGGTGAATTATGAAGGAATTTTAACAATGTTACTCTGAAAAAAGGAGAATCAATCAAGACCTTAATTAAAAAGACATTTAACTTATGTGATTAACAATATCTCACCCAGAAAAAATCCAGATAAAATATGAAATATATATATATACACACTGCAGAAAGGAAAGCTTCCTCCTGCTCTCTGAATGTTCTCGTGTTCTTCTCAGCCACGTGTCTCACCCCACAGAATGCTCCTCAGCCATGACATCACGTGAAGATCATAGTCACTATGACAACCTATGGCACTGTTTGTGTCTGCTCTTCCTCCTGCTTCTGCACAACAGAATGTGAACGCTGTCAGACGTGCAGCAGACGTGCTCAGACGTCTGTGATTTACAGCAGAATACTTCAACACAATTTTATCTGCGCAGTCCTGCATCTCGTCACAAAAGTGTCTGAACAAATAACATGACAGCCAGGCACAAATCATGCCTGCTTTCAACCAAGGGCAGCCACACCACACAGGAACGAAGTACAGACGGTAAAACACGGATTACTTAATTCTATTTCACCGATTTTCTTAGGCACACTGTCAGATTTGTGAAATTAAATGCCATTTGCTGTAAAGTTGCAAAGCACAGGACACCCAAGTCTCAAAACTACATATAGGAGCTGTAGAGTTAATTTGAGAGTAAGAGTTAAACGCATATGCATGACCTCAAAGATGGGGTCCTTTACGTAAGATCCTCCATCCTTCCGTCTTAGGTAGAACACCAGGAGTCCAGACAGCGTCACAACCATGACGACAGTCGCTATGACAGCGGCAGTGATCACAGCGGTGTTGCCAGGTGATGGCATTGCTGAATAAGGAAAGGTGTTCATTACGAGAATGAAAGACGCGGGTATGTTTGTGTGCGTGTGCTTTCTGTGGTACGTAGTTACATCTCTTTACTGAGCCAGAGTTGTGGGGCGGCTGCAGTAAACAGAGCAAAGCGGAAGTCTTACGTGTCTGGTCTGTGTGTTCACCAGCACAGTTGATTCCCACAGTGTAGCCGAGGTCGTCCAGGGCAAGAACACCCTTCATTCCTTTAAGCCCTTCAAACACAATCTGGTGCACATGCACACACACGTATACACACACATACACACACACATATATACACACACGCATACACAAGCTTTCAACTTAAAGCATAACAAACTACACTAATTGTTCCAGACACAAGTTAATTATAATTGACAGGTTAGATGTTTTAGGGATGAAAACATTATTTAAAAATAAATGTATCTAACTCAGTTGTGTCACAAACCCACGCAAACATTTAATTCAAAACCACAAACAGAATTCCAGTGCGATAACTCTGTGGCGCTAGGACATCAGCGGACTGTCACCTGGTACTCCCTCTCGGAGGTGATGTTGGTATGGAAGTGTCTCCAGCTGTCACTAGCGTCACTCAGGCTTAGCAGTTCCTCTCTGAGCCCTTCACCCAGACTCCACACGGTCAGCCTGCTGCCACCTGCAGGAGGAGGCGAACACTGCTACTGCTCACAGGCTCTTTAGCCAGAGTGAATGCACAGGGAAGCCATTAGGTTTACTGAGAGCGCAAACAACAGTTTATTATTGTTATTGTACAATAAATCTTGGTCTTGGAGCATTAGCATTATTGAACATACACAATTAATGGAAAATAGTCCATGGATTATTGAAGAGACTGTATTAAGGTCAAATGAAAATGAAAATCTAAAATATAATGCGGCTCTGTCCTTACTGGCCACAGACTGATATGCCCAAAACTGTAAACAGGTGCCTTTGGTTGGGGGCAGATGAGGACTCAGCAACCAGGCGTTTTGGCCAGCAGTGTCTCGTGGAGAGGACGGAAGGAACAGGAAGTGACCTAAAAAGAGGAGTGAGAATGGAATACGCCTCTTAGAACTAAGCACAGCGTGTTTTACATTATAATAATGACAATAGTATCGATGGCAACCAGTACAAGAATGTAACTATTATGATGCAAACAGTAGTACAATGTTACAAAAATGCTACAAAAACAAAAGTAACCAAGGTAACCATTAAAAAACAAGAAAAAGAAATAAAACTCAAGTGACCGTTCTTGCTCCCCAGCGTGTGGTCATATTGTGGTGTGGGGTATTGCGTTTCACTCAGCAAGTTGCTTAGCTCCCAGTCCAAGCGGTCCAGAGAGTGGCTCTGAGTGTTGGTCCAGCCACACAACCCTCGCTCCAGATCACACACTTCATCTGGAAATGTTTACACCAAGAAACCTAAGTGTTGAAAATACTTAACACTGCATTTTAAGTGGTTGCTCTTTCATTCAGCGTTCAGAAATTACTTTCCGAATGAATTATAAACACACCTGTAGCAGGACAACTGTGGGCTGAGAAGGTGATGTCATCAACAGCAATGTAAGTGTTTATACCTCCTGCTCCCTCCACCTCGAACTCCAGCTAGTAGATAAACCCCATTCACACAGTTGGGGTTAGATCCCACCCATCCACACAGTTAGGGTTAGGCCCCACCCATCCACACAGTTGGGGTTAGACCCCACCCATCCACACAGTTGGGGTTAGACCCCTCCCATCCACACAGTTAGGGTTAGACCCCACCCATCCACACAGTTGGAGCTGATAAAGCTTCCCATGTGTTGCCAGTTAAGGCCCTATTTCAGTGACGGGTTATATGTTTTGTAAACGGGAGATCGCCTGTGTGTCTCGGCGCTGATGAAGGTCCTACCTGCCAGTCTCCATGCTGGATGACGTTGCCCATGGCCAAGTTCCACACAGGTCCCAGGTGTAGACTGGTGGAGAACAACAGGGTCTTCATCCCCTTTAAAGGCTTTACGTACACACGCAGAGTTCCTGCATGACGTGTGTGTGTATATATAACACACACACACACACACAGGCAAGCTGTTAAGGAGAGGGCTGCTGTACTGTGAAGCTTGTGATGCATGTGTGTTTATACTGCCTAACCTGGGTTTTGGCCACCGGTGTGGTACCAGAAGTGGACACACTCAGTGTGAGCTGCGCCGCGGTGTAGCGGAGACGTCAGGGTCATCACACTGCCCCGAGGAAGCACGTCCTCACCACTGTGAGCCAGCATGTAGGACCCTGAGAGGGCATGAAAAACTCCGCTCTCATTCTGCTCCAATGTCAACCATAATGGCACTGAGGTCACGCACTCAAGAAGCTGCCATGCCTCAAAGGCATTCCAGTTCTTTCCTAATTTCTATGCATGTTTGTCAAGAAAACAAAATGCAAAGAAAGTGAATAAACGAATAAATGAGCCGCTCTTCCTCACCCATCTCCGTCTCAAGGCTGTGGTCGGTCTTAGGACCAGTCCGGGCAGAGAGCCAGTTCTGATGGACCCACAGAGCAGCTCCGCTCCTACTGTAACCGCAGAGATGCCCTTCGAACGAACACAGCGAGGGCAGAGAACACGGCCCTTCCACAAAGTCCACATCATCTATAGCCACCTGACCATCAAAGCCCGAACGTACTGCCTCAAACACCAACTGGGAGAGAGAGAGGGGATAAGAAGATAATGCAATGTGAATTCAATTATTAGACATGTATCTTTGAGGGGGGGGTCCTCCTGACATTACTCAAATAATGTGTGGGACCCCCAAAGTGGAACTGAATCGGCACTGATGAAATGAACATATTACACGTACATTTAATAAATGAGCTACACATACATATACATAGCTCGTATGTTTCTGTGTGGTTTTGAAAAGTCCTGCTTGTACCTGGTAGGCAGTGAGTTGTGGGGGCACAGGACAGTGTCCTCCGTGCCACAGGTTCCCATGTGCCCCCCCACGGGTCCATAGCAGCACCTCTGAGCCATCGGCGTAGAGAACCTTAACATTCAGCACACCTGCAAGAGGTCCACCGCATTTCCCTTAAAGTCATGGAGGTCTGAATCTCCAGTGTGAAATACTGATCTCGAGTCTTAAATAACACCTGCATGTACACTTTTATTCTCAAAGGATCTGGATGATTAAGGACCCCCCCCCCCCACACTCCCACACTGGGTAAATCTTTAAAGACCCAGGTGTAGGCCAGCAGTGAATTAGCTCCATGCGGATCGTTCTCCCTCTGCCTCATACCTGTTTGGGGGCCGTAGAGTTTATAGAAGAAGGTCAGGCAGTGCTGGGCCAGCGAATTCTGTGGGAATGAGAGGAGACGCCCCGAAAGTCCCCTCATGACTGGGTCCCACATGTCCACCGTGAGACTCCTACCTGGGGAGGACACTTCTTACACACCACACAGAGCTTGGGTGAACGGTGCTGAAAAAGCTTACTGAAGGGGATGCACCCGTAAGTGGCATTATGCCTAATAAATCATTATAATCACTTGTAAGAGTGGCAAGACAATCCTTAAAATATTGGATCAAATCTAACGTTTAACATTAACAGCACAGTTAGCACCAGACAACATGCATTGTGCATTATCTTAGAGATGTTTTCAAAGCTGAGTATTGTAGAGGTGGTTCTGTACCAGAGCCAGTAGTGTGGTCCGCCCCCTTCATAGCCCTCCAATCATAGTTGTCTGTTTGATCTTGGTACCAACCACAAACGTCTTTCTCAAAGTCACACGACAGCTCTGATTAAAGAATAAAGTGAAAAAATAAAAGAATTAAAAGTTTAATAATGCCCGCAAAAGGAAAACCTAATGTTTTCAGATTAGATCAGATCGTATTATATCATAGATCATATACTGAGATATCATGTAGGTGTATTTTAAGAAGGTGTGGCCTCTGTTTTATTTATTCTCATAAATACATGAAAAATTATAATCAGTATTGAAGGTTCTATTGCAAGACACGCTTGCATGAGTTTCTTTAGGGTCAAGACTTTTTGCCCCAGCAGACACCCAAACATAAATCCTCACCATCAGAAGTGGAGGGGATGTACCCCGGGTGGCAGTTGACGTAATAAACATCCTTTACTGCTATTCTCACATCTGGGCCAAGCTTTTGAGCACGAGCTCTGAACTCCAGCTTCCAAAGGGAAATGAGAGACAGGAAACGTTACGCTGTTTATCTGGGCTATACGTCTGCGTGCGACACGACGTGTGAATGTGGCAGAGCGGGAGACGATCATGAGTCTGGACTTTCTGAATTCTCCATAAAGAAGGAAGAAGTCGTCCAATGAAAAGCAGGATGCAGAACAGGAAGCACAACCATGTGCACTGGGCAGGAAAGCGTGAGTGTGTCGATGCAGCAGAGCACCTGACAGGTGTTCCTGTGGGCTTAGGTGTGTGTGTGTGTGTGTGTGTGTGTGTGAGGGAGACCATGGAGGTGTCACTCAGGCTGGGTGCATGTAAAGGATGCAGAAAAGTTTGAGCAAAACATTTAGAATGAAAGATGTTTGGTAAGAGCTTTAAACACAGTAACACAAACAATTCAAACCTGAAGAACAAGCCTCCATCATCAAGACAACGAAAGAAAGTCAATAAGACATAAACATGCAAGACATCAAAAGATTAAGACGTAAAAGCTAAGTTACGAGCTAACATCTCTTCTTAAGAAATAAAAGGATTCGTGAGAGCATGACGGCTGCTGGCGAAAATGAAATGGTGTTCTTTAGGACCTGGAAGCGATGATCTCTGGCTCCGATATAGACCTCCTCCTTCACCCAGAATGCAGGATCCTGACCTGTCCTCCCACTGAACTCCCATAGTCGGGGTAGAAAGCCTAACACACTGTCTACTACAGCTACAGACACATCACCTAGAGACAGAGAGAACAGTGGACCTCTTATAAGGCAGATAACACTGTTATACTGAGCAACAGGCTCTGTGGTGAATAAACTGTGTCTACACAGACTTCAGTGGTGAATATTTAGCTCAGAGTGCCTGTGTGCAAGTTGCTGTACTGTTACAATGTTTGGCACAGCATACCTGTCACTGTACTATATTGTCCTAGAGTTGGACACAGGTCTCCTGTGTGTGGGTTACTGTATTGTCCTAGTGTTGGACACAGGACACCTGTGTGTGGGTTACTGTATTGTCCTAGTGTTGGACACAGGGCACCTGTGTGTGGGTTACTGTATTGTCCTAGTGTTGGACACAGGGTACCTGTGTGTGGGTTACTGTATTGTCCTAGTGTTGGACACAGGGTACCTGTGTGTGGGTTACTGTATTGTCCTAGTGTTGGACACAGGGTACCTGTGTGTGGGTTACAGTATTGTCCTAGTGTTGGACACAGGCTACCTGTGTGTGGGTTACTGTATTGTCCTAGTGTTGGACACAGGGCACCTGTGTGTGGGTTACTGTATTGTCCTAGTGTTGGACACAGGGTACCTGTGTGTGGGTTACTGTATTGTCCTAGTGTTGGACACAGGGTACCTGTGTGTGGGTTACTGTATTGTCCTAGTGTTGGACACAGGACACCTGTGTGTGGGTTACTGTATTGTCCTAGTGTTGGACACAGGGTACCTGTGTGTGGGTTACTGTATTGTCCTAGTGTTGGACACAGGGTACCTGTGTGTGGGTTACAGTATTGTCCTAGTGTTGGACACAGGACACCTGTGTGTGGGTTACTGTATTGTCCTAGTGTTGGACACAGGACACCTGTGTGTGGGTTACTGTATTGTCCTAGTGTTGGACACAGGGCACCTGTGTGTGGGTTACTGTATTGTCCTAGTGTTGGACACAGGGCACCTGTGTGTGGGTTACTGTATTGTCCTAGTGTTGGACACAGGGCACCTGTGTGTGGGTTACTGTATTGTCCTAGTGTTGGACACAGGGCACCTGTGTGTGGGTTACTGTATTGTCCTAGTGTTGGACACAGGGCACCTGTGTGTGGGTTACTGTATTGTCCTAGTGTTGGACACAGGGTACCTGTGTGTGGGTTACTGTATTGTCCTAGTGTTGGACACAGGACACCTGTGTGTGGGTTACTGTATTGTCCTAGTGTTGGACACAGGGCACCTGTGTGTGGGCTGCTGCCTGTGAGCCTATAGCAGAAGTGCAGGGTGCAGGCAGGACCGGAGGGCCCCAGGAGGGCAGTGCGGACCTGGGCTTCAGTGAGCTGTTGACCAGGAGCTTCCGCCACATACAAAAACACCTCTGCCAACACACATAAATACATCATTACTATAATTAATAAACACTGCATCTTCACCATACATCAGTCAGACTGCATGCCATTTGTGTGAGCTCGTACCTGCGGAGGCGTTAGTAAGTTCACGTTTTAGTTCCCAGCTTTGGCTTCCTACGCTGGCGTCTGTCCACCCTTCACTCCCTCGCTCGTATGAGAAATCCCCTTGGGGAAGGAACACAACACAGATCCCAAACACATCACGTCCCCTTGGGGAAGGAACACAACACAGATCCCAAACACATCACGTCCCCTTGGGGAAGGAACACAACACAGATCCCATACCCAACACGTTCCCTTGGGGAAGGAACACAACACAGATCCCAAACACATCACGTCCCCTTGGGGAAGGAACACAACACAGATCCCAAACACATCACGTCCCCTTGGGAAAGGAACACAACACAGATCCCATACCCAACACGTCCCCTTGGGGAAGGAACACAACACAGATCCCAAACACATCAAGTCCCCTTGGGGAAGGAACACAACACAGATCCCATACCCAACACGTCCCCTTGGGGAAGGAACACAACACAGATCCCAAACACATCACGTCCCCTTGGGGAAGGAACACAACACAGATCCCAAACACATCAAGTCCCCTTGGGGAAGGAACACAACACAGATCCCAAACACATCAAGTCCCCTTGGGGAAGGAACACAACACAGATCCCAAACACATCAAGTCCCCTTGGGGAAGGAACACAACACAAATCCCATACCCAACACGTCCATGACTAACAGGCAACAATCATGTCAACAACCTGAATACAACGATGTGCAGCACGAACGTCTTTGTTAACCCGTTTTATTCACTGGGCCCTTTTTAGCATATTAATGCTTAATAACGCACCAACTCCCCCCAGCTCACCACACTGTGCTTCATCCTCAGCGTCGACACAGTCCTGCTGGAAGTCACACATCTTGCTGATCTCTGTGCAGGGGTGTCTGGGCGGCCTGGGGAAGGAAGGCTGGGGCATGGAGTCTGTTAGCAAAGAGCAGTGAGACAGGAGTGAGACAGCAGTGAGACAGGAGTGAGACAGCAGTGAGACAGGAGTGAGACAGCAGTGAGACAGGAGTGAGACAGCAGTGAGACAGGAGTGAGACAGGAGTGAGACAGCAGTGAGACAGGAGTGAGACAGGAGTGAGACAGCAGTGAGCCAAAGGCGTGCCCCCAACCCGCGATCATGCAGACGCATGAGATGACCGATGACGCTGGATTCTGGACGTTGAGGATAGGATACATGCTTAGGTTCAATTTTGTAAGACTAAATGAACTGTTTATGTCTGGTAGGGGCCACAGTTTAGCAGGTCTCACTCCCTGCTAGTACAGAGTCAGGGCTACGGAGTGAATTTGTGTCACTTATTAATGTTCAGTATAACAGTCACATTTGCATGTTCAATCCACGTGAGGTTAAAGAACGAGGGAGCAGCTGACCATTGGATAAGTGACACTCTGGGGACAGCATGATGTCATCCACTGCAACACCTCCATATGCCTGGTCCCTAACGGCAGCAACTATCAGTATCTGCAGGAAAGCGGGAGAAAGGGACAGGGTAAGGTAGGGTAGGGTAGGGTAAAGCAGGGTAGGGTAAAGGTAGGGAAGGGTAGGGTAAGGTAGGGTAAAGTAGGGTAGGGTAGAGTAGGGTAGAGTAGGATAAAGCAGGGTAGGGTAAGGTAGGGTAGGGTAGGGTAGGGTAGGGTAGAGTAGGGTAGGGTAAAGCAGGGTAGGGTAGGGTACAGTAGGGTAGGGTAAGGTAGGGTAAGGTAGGGTAGGGTAGGGTAAGGTAAGGTAGGGTAGGGTAGGGTAAGGTAAGGTAGGGTAGGGTAGGGTAGGGTAAGGTAGGGTAGGGTAGGGTAGAGTAGGATAAAGCAGGGTAGGGTAGGGTAGGGTAGGGTAGGGTAGGGTAGGGTAGAGTAGGGTAGGGTAAAGCAGGGTAGGGTAGGGTAGGGTAGGGTAGGGTAGGGTAGGGTAGGGTAAGGCAGGGTAGGGTAAGGTAGGGAAGGGAAGGGTAAGGTAGGGTAGGGTAGAGTAGGGTAGAGTAGGATAAAGCAGGGTAGGGTAAGGTAGGGTAGGGTAGGGTAGGGTAGGGTAGAGTAGGGTAGGGTAAAGCAGGGTAGGGTAGGGTAAAGTAAGGTAGGGTAAGGTAGGGTAAGGTAGGGTAGAGTAGGGTAAAGCAGGGTAGGGTAGGGTAGGGTAGGGTAGGGTAGGGTAGGGTAGGGTAGGGTAAGGTAGGGTAGGGTAGGGTAGGGTAGGGTAGGGTAGGGTAGGGTAGGGTAGGGTAGGGTAGGGTAGGGTAGAGTAGGATAAAGCAGGGTAGGGTAAGGTAGGGTAGGGTAGGGTAGAGTAAAGCAGGGTAAGGTAGGGTAGGGTAGGGTAGGGTAGGGTAGAGTAGGATAAAGCAGGGTAGGGTAAGGTAGGGTAGGGTAGGGTAGGGTAGGGTAGGGTAGGGTAGGGTAAAGTAGGGTAGGGTAGGGTAGGGTAGGGTAGGGTAGGGTAGGGTAGGGTAGGGTAGGGTAGAGTAGGATAAAGCAGGGTAGGGTAAGGTAGGGTAGGGTAGGGTAGAGTAGGGTAGGGTAGGGTAGGGTAGAGTAGGATAAAGCAGGGTAGGGTAAGGTAGGGTAGGGTAGGGTAGGGTAGGGTAGGGTAGAGTAGGATAAAGCAGGGGTAGGGTAAGGTAGGGCAGGGTAGGGTAGAGTAGGGTAGGGTAGGGTAGAGTAGGGATAAAGCAGGGTAGGGTAGGGTAGGGTAGGGTAGGGTAGAGTAAAGCAGGGTAAGGTAGGGTAGGGTAGGGTAGGGTAGAGTAGGGTAGGGTAGGGTAGAGTAGGATAAAGCAGGGTAGGGTAAGGTAGGGTAGGGTAGGGTAGGGTAGGGTAGGGTAGGATAAAGCAGGGTAGGGGAAGGTAGGGTAGGGTAGGGTAGAGTAGGGTAGGGTAGAGTAGGGTAGGGTAGGGTAGAGTAGGATAAAGCAGGGTAGGGTAAGGTAGGGTAGGGTAGGGTAGGGTAGAGTAGGGTAGGGTAGGGTAGAGTAGGATAAAGCAGGGTAGGGTAAGGTAGGGTAGGGTAGGGTAGAGTAGGGTAGGGTAGAGTAGGGTAGGGTAGGGTAGGGATAAAGCAGGGTAGGGTAGGGCAAGGCAGGGCAGGGCAGGGTAGGGTAGGGTAGGGTAGGATAAAGCAGGGTAGGGTAAGGTAGGGTAGGGTAGAGTAAAGCAGGGTAGGGTAGGGTAGAGTAGGATAAAGCAGGGTAGGGTAAGGTAGGGTAGGGTAGAGTAAAGCAGGGTAGGGTAGGGTAGAGTAGGATAAAGCAGGGTAGGGTAAGGTAGGGTAGGGTAGGGTAGGGTAGGGTAGGGTAGGATAAAGCAGGGTAGGGTAAGGTAGGGTAGGGTAGAGTAAAGCAGGGTAGGGTAGGGTAGAGTAGGATAAAGCAGGGTAGGGTAAGGTAGGGTAGGGTAGGGTAGGGTAGGGTAGGGTAGGATAAAGCAGGGGTAGGGTAAGGTAGGGTAGGGTAGGGTAGGGTAGAGTAAAGCAGGGTAGGGTAGGGTAGGTAGGGTAGGGTAGGGTAGAGTAGGATAAAGCAGGGTAGGGTAAGGTAGGGTAGGGTAGGGTAGGGTAGGATAAAGCAGGGTAGGGTAAGGTAGGGTAGGGTAGAGTAGGGTAAAGCAGGGTAGGGTAGGATAAGGTAGGGTAGGGTAGGGTAGGGGTAGGGTAAGGGTAGGGTAGGGTAGGGTAGGGTAGTAGGGTAAAGTAGAGTAGGGTAGAGTAGGATAAAGCAGGGTAGGGTAAGGTAGGGTAGGGTAGGGTAGGGTAGGGTAGGGTAGGGTAGGGTAGAGTAGGATAGGGTAGGGTAGGGTAGGGTAGGGTAGGGTAGAGTAAAGCAGGGTAGGGTAGGGTAGGGTAGGGTAGGGTAGAGTAGGGTAGGGTAGGGTAGAGTAATGATGAGGCAACATACCTGAAATGTGCTGTTGATGACAAATTCTACCTCTGCCTTGACCCACAGATCCCCCAGAGAGCCCCCGCGCTCCCACACTGGGTAGATCTCCTTCTCTGCCACCAGCAATGACAGACCCCCAGCCACCCTGCCAAACTGGTGTGTGTACATCACCATCTGTCAACAAGAAACAGCAGCTGCTAACGAGACTGCAGAGGTAACAGTCCAGCTGAGCATATTTTATGCACGTTACAGTAGGAACCTCTGCTGTTAGTCTGAATATCATGTTTGCACACCTGACAATGACTTCCAGGATTAATCGCAGCACAATTACTTTGTACTGGCAAGGTAATGTAAGAAAACAATTGTGTATACCTCTGCAAAATGTTTCTCTTTAATCAGAGCACTGTAATTTTAAGAAACCCACGCGACAAGGATGTGTGCTATTGGTTGGTGCCAGACGAGGGCTTTGGAAAGACGCCCAATCAGCCTTCAGCCCAGCTTTCTTCGTAACATACAGGAAATGGCCTGTAAAATCATGGCTATATTTTAGTACCGAATAACCTCAATGGTTTTATTGTGAAAAGGCTATTCATTCATACTGTACTCACTCACCGCAAGCCTAGTGGTCGCTTTGCAAATACCTGAAATGGAATTGGTGGTGTGGTCTCTCCCAGGTCCTCTCAAGGGCTCGGACGGTGATATATTCATCTGATTGGTCCTCATCCACTTCAGTGGGGAGAGTGATCTTAAGTCCCAACCACACAGGCCATCTTCAAAGTCACAGCCTATGTGCTGTCCTGCAAAACCCCAGCAAGACATTTCACATGCAGACATTAATACTGGGAAAATAATCATTAAACGCACAGAGACACCACCCCAGGTTACACTCGGCAGGGCGCCAGATCGCAAGTGGCTCCAGAAGCAGAATGCACTGCACGGTCACAGTGCTCACTGCAGGTCACTCACCGCAGGTCTCTTCATCCGTGCCATCGCCACAGTCGTCCGTGCCGTCACACACCGCCCGGGGCTCCACGCAGCCGCCGCGTCTGCACGCCAAAGAACCCAGGCCACACCCTCCACCGTCTGGACCAATGAGAGGGCCAGAGAGAGCACAGGTCAGTTTACGCCCCAGAAATGGAGCCGAGACACTTTGATCCACAACGCATTCAGACTCAGAACACCTGTGCTGTCTCCTCCCCACCACACCTGCTTACCTGGCAGGGCACAATCCAGAAACTCCAGGTGGTCGACGGCTACATCACCTCTTCTCCCGTCTTGCCGGAGTGAGTGAAGCCGGATGTGAAAGGGGCCGGGAACACGTCCCAGGAAGACGGTGTCCTCCCTCCACGCACGAACGCTCCAGCCCTCTGGCCTCCACACCACTGCCTCTTGGCCGCCAGGCCTCCATACTGACCCCCAGAGAGAGCTGTTCCCTAACCCCGTGTAGCCTGGGACACACACCAAAGCAACGTGCAAGGATGCAAGGATGAGAGCACCAAGCAACTGTATTAATAGTCAGCTGCTATGGTGTCTTCCCAATGATGGAGGCACAGGAAAGTTTATAAGGAGACACAAAAAGACCCATCATTCTCTGCACAGCAGCGACTGGTAGTGCGATTCAGACTGTTGACAAATGTAATCAGATGGGATGGTGTGTGAGCAGATGGTGTGTGAGCACCTGAGTCCCACAGAAAGTAGTGCAGTCGAAGGCGGCAGGTGGGAGAGGACCAGCTAATCAAAGGAGACATCAGGACAGCGCTGCTGGGAGACGCTGTCCTCACTGCTGTCACTGCCATGAACCAGCCTGCACACAGCAGAGAAACATTACACACACTCTGGTGGAAATGCATGTGCAGCCTCACATCCGCATTTCTCCTCAACAACCACAGGAACTGCACAAACTGCTTAAAAGCAGCCTTAACGATTCCCAAATACATCTTTAAGAGATTATGCCAGCTTTAAAAAATATATATGATTTCAGAAAATACGGCGAGTGATGCGCGTAACCTGTGGAGGTGCCGATGGTGTAGTCAGAGGAGGGTCCACTGTCTGGGAGGGGATCTCCCCTCTGACGCCTCTCCCAGGTGTAGCTGGGATCAGGTGACCTGTCTGCCCAGCCGCATAATCCAGCTTCTTCAAAGTCACACACGAAGTCTCTCCCTCGATAACCTGTCTCATGGCGGCAGTGCACAGACAGGTTTTGGAAAGGCATCTGGCGTCGCACGTGTGCAATGCAGTGGCCAGGACTGCTGTATCTGAAATGACTGTTAGATGCATCTGTGTCTCACCACAGTCATGCTCATCACTGCAGTCAGTGCAGTCACACACAAAGTCACATGTTGGTCCAGTGCACACGCTTGTCTCCAAGGTGACGGCTGCATATGTAGACATTTGTGAACAAACGCAGAGATAAAGCTACGACATTTTATAGTGTATCAGAAATCTCCATATAACATCAAGATTAGTGATGATAATGCAACAACTAAATAAATAATAAATAAATACATATAGTGATATTTTTGTTGTGCAATTAAAACAATTACTTTCAATGAATGCTAAAGATGCATTTAAAGATGTGACGGTATCTTTCGGCGAGTCAATTTACAAAGATTTCACGGTCAGTACGAGCATGAGTATAAGATATATGCTCTCGCTACATGTTTGTATTCAATTGTCTTCTTAAGTCACACAAGAAACTGGTAAATCATTTAGCTTAAGAATACTAAGCAAACCCAAGAGCCAGGCACAGCCAGGTGTTTGAAGAGACTTTGTTTAGATATTAAACAGCATGTTCATTGTTTAATAATTCCATTTTTGATATCCAAACATGCATAGTGACCACAGGGACCAAAGCTGAAGACTTTCAGTTGGACAATTTCTTTTAAAAGAAGCTAAGCAACCCTGTTGGATTTTGAAGTAAATCCTAACCCTGGGCCTAAATTAGTTTTAGTTCTCTGCTAAGAATAATGCACATGGTGTACAATCGTAGTCATTAGGTTTGCATGGGAAACAACCTCTTAAGTATCAAAGATCACATCGTGCAGACTGAACCTTACAATGGGAAATGCTCCAGGCAAAGGTCTCTAATACAAGAGACTGGCAGATATCACTAGAACAAGGGTAGATAAGGTCAAAATGACTTCTAGCCTACAGATAAGCACCGGACTGCAGGATTTTGCAGCATAAAACAATGTATTGACGCTCAGTATTAACCATCTCAGTGAAAATACAAAATGTCTGAATTGTATTTTCATCTGTACTCTGTTCTCACTCATATACATCCAATATAAATTTAGAGATTTAGATAGCCACATTAGTCAATTGTGATTTTCACCCCAATCGAAATTTGTCCTCCGCATTTACCCATCTGTGCAGTCAGAACACACACACACACTAGGGTGATCACTAGGGGGCTGTGGTGCACACGTGCCCAGAGCAGTGGGCAGCCCTAGATGATAAATGATAGATAAATGACTCAATGTAAAGTCTCTCTCTGTATATACATGTACAAAATGTATATACATATATACAAAAGAGCACCAACACAGAAGAGCAACTCTCACCACACTGGACAGCCAACAGGGTCAGGAGAAGAACCACCACCCTCTTCATATCGGCGTGCAGGAGAGTTGAGATGGTCTACACCGTGGGTGAGCTTCATCTACCCTGCCAGCTTCTCCACTGAGATAACACCTGGACTTGACACCCTCATGTACTCAGGTGCACTGGCTAACCTGCCATAAACTGCAATAACTCCAGCTACAAAAAAAATAAAAACTCACCAAGGAAACACTTGTTGTTCTGACAACCCAGTGTAACTATCACTGCCAAATGAAACAATATACATTGCTATTGGGACGAAGGTTCCACTGCCGTTTTCATCAGAAGCTGACTGTGGGCAGGGTTTGTAGAAAAGTGGAAAAAATAGACTAGGGAGAAGAAAGAGATATGGATAGAAAATGTTTATTTAAACATCTACTTACCTTAATGTTACATACGGAATTCTACCACAATGCTAATGTTTTACTGTAACACAGGTCTGATTTCATTTTTTGGTGTATAGCCACATATGGTGTGACCCACTGAGATATTTTGAAAAAGTTTAACATATATTCCTTTGAAATATGTTGATACTGATGCAACATGATACTGTTGCAATGGCTCTTAACAAGACCCTTCGATGCTTTGCCTTCTTTTTAAGAATGTTTGTCAAGTTGTGGATGATCTTTTTATTGTACACATAATCCAGACCATTTCTGAAGAAAGCATGTAAACAACTGGATCAATAAGGTAAAATAAGTTAATTTATAACTGATAATGTGAAAATAAGCAGTTTCTGTATAAACAGCTGAGCTTTCACTGTCCAGGATGCCATAGCTATGGCCAGCCTCTCAGTAGCCTTCGTTTGCCCATGTGATGTTATAGTCGGGGTATGTCGCTTTTAATTTCTCTGCAGAAACCGAGTGATTTGCTCGCCCAAAGCCCTGCGAACAAAAAAAACTGGTTATGTGGTAATCATAATAATAATCACAATAATCAGGTCTGCTGGTTTAGGACTGTTGCTTACCATGGAATAGCCGTATATATGGATCTTTTTTTCTGCACTATCGTGTTTGATCCTTCCACCTCCCACACACTCACAGTCGACACCCCCTGCTCTCTCCAGCTCTCCAGAAACTTTGTCATAGATATCCGCTGAAAAGGACACAGAAACAATTAACTAGGCTATGGAGCTGGTTTAGAAAACATTAATGTAAGCTATCCCAGCTACTTCGCTAGCCAAGTTACACAAAGCAGTTGAATATCCGATCTCCAGCTAGCTATATCACACTAGTTACAGGGCGTCTTCAAACAGAAATCTCATCAGATTCAAATGCATTAAAAGCAGAAAACAGGGAAGAATGGAAGCGGCCAACTGTAAATCTGAGGCGGCCGGTCCGCACCGTGATATTCCGCCCAGCCATAGCCGCGCACTACGTCCACATACGACTCATCATCTTTGCTGTGCACTCTTATGAGAACATATTTAAACACGCCGTTGGGGTCAATATCGGCTTCAACGATGTTTTTAAGTCGGTCAGCAGCCATTCTTGACGAGCGGTATATGGCTAGCAGCTACACACAATAACGCTCGCGACTTTTCACGAAGTTCTAAACCTTTCATTAGAGGCGCGCGTGCAGGATTTTTTAATTTAATCTGGCAGTTTAGTACTGTGACTTCCGCTTTAGCGCCATCTACCGTCATGGAGTCAATCGACACGTTTATTCGTTGGCTCGTTCAAAATTGATTCCTTTGAACACAATTTATTCGTCTGTCCTACTCGAAGAGCTGTAGCAGTACCCTAGCACAATGCGACATATAGAAATTTGCACGTAAACAGTAAATGCACCATGCTCACACAAATTCCGTGAAGAAATTTCCTCCTGTTAGCACTGATCACCCCTTTAACATAGCCAATAAGCATGTGTTCACAAAAAGTTTTTTTATTGATAAAGTACTCATTTCTTACACATAAAACTTCATGAAATATTAGCAAAGAACAAAAATGACAGAAAAAAATATACACAGGAAGACGAAGCTCTCCACGCTTCACGAGGTATTGTGCTTTACTCCAGAGAGAAGTGCACGCCCACCACCTCTCTGGAGCTCTGAAGAAGGCCTCGGATTGGGTCAAACTCCACAGGCACTGATTGGCTTTGGCTCTTCAGGTCTCTCTCCATCAGCTTCAGGAAAAAGTGAGGGAACTGAATTAGGTGAAAAAGTAGGTCACGAAATCACTCCACACACAGTTAGTCCACACACAAACGCACCACACGCACCTCAAAAGTAGACAGTTCCAACAGCTCACTGATATCCTCCTCAGGCTCGGAGAGCGGCTGGTTGATTGCTTTGGCTGCCTTGGCCACATCTGGATGGTAGTGACTCTGCAGGGTCTGAGTGAGGAACGATGTCAGTTACGTGATGACACAGACTAGGTGAAAAACATTTCTGGCTTCAGAATCCTCCCTTTCCTCATCAAGCCACACCAAAGTTATAAATCAAACTTGGATCACCCATGGCTCCATTTGCACATACCACAAAATATGTGTTTTATAGACTTATGGCCAGGATATTATTACCTTACATTTACCAACGTAATTCAGCACAGGCATATTTTAGCAGGATTCACAGTGAGTAAAAACAGAAAATAAAAGAACTTAATGCAACAGAACTGCAGAAAGAAAGTTAACACAAGATGCTTTGTGGATGGAAATAAACCACGCATGATTTCCGTGACGGTCCCTGTGGGAGATTGTGTCAAAGCTCCTTTAAGGTGCTGCTCACCTGAAGTTCCCACAGACTGCTCTCTAGGGCCCCACACTTGGCAGGATCCACCTCCTCCATCACATACGGGTCATTGCATGGCACTGCGAAACACAAATTCGAGTCCCTCCATTAAACCACTTCAGCTCTACCATTTCATTTGCTCTTAATTTACTACTGGGCTGAAGTAGTAACTACGGTTACATGACAGTAGTTAGTTCCATACCATCAGCAGCACTGGGTCTATGGACCAGGACTCTGCAAGAGGGGTGTCTGCGAATGAGGTTACAAATAAAGGGCAGTACAACGAGGAGGGCAGTAGGGGGCGCTGTTAGGGCCAGCCGGGACAGGCGCTTGATGAACGCTGCCACAAGGTAGGCTGGTAGGTGACTAAACAGAAGGATGAAACGTTCAACAGGGAAAAGATTAGGATAAAGATTATTCAACAGTTATAAGGCTTCACTGTAATTCAGTTACTTGTAGACAAGTTGTCACTTCAACAGAAGTGTGTGAGTAGATTTACCTCGAAGAGAGGAAAATGTTGGCCAAGTGGAAGAACCGTGCTCTGAACTTCACATGGAATACAGACGGATCCAGCAGGTTATACAGCTTCTTATAAAATTCAGGATAATTTCTATTTCAAAAGAGGAACTTCTTCAGTCATGTTCAATAAAAAAGTGCAGAAGGTAATAAGAGTTTACACTGATTTAATAGGTTGTATTCTTACAGATTGTGTTCATGGATGAGGATAAACAGGCCATTCAGAGCCAGAAGGCTGACTGCTCCCCCTACAGTCCAACAGAGATATAGCAACAAGCTTTAATATTATACTTTATTGCGCCACACACGTGCACCCGCGCGCACACACCATAAACGCTTTAATATCCCCCAGCACAGGAAAAAAAAAAAACAATAACTTTCATGGACAATTTCAGCTACTGGACTCTTCTCACCTGCCACATTTTTGACACGATCACACTGCCCCAGGATGTTCTGTAATAAACACCTTTATTGGTCCAGGTGAAGAACAGGATATTTCAGACTCACCAACATTGTATGCCGCGGTCAGAAAGTCAATCATCAGTGTGGGATTGTTCATATTGGGCAGAATGGAGTCGTGCAGGATGACGAGCAGTTTCTTGTACATGCCAGTGGGCAACTGCAGGAGGACACACAGCTTTAGGCCTAGTGAACGTGCACGCCAGTCTTAGCACCTGCTAACGGGGCCTTTACAGTACCTTATACTTCAGAAAGACGAGCCACATCTGCTCAAAGGCACGTTTGTGATCCTTCGTGACGGGATTGGAACAAGACACAGAAAGACAGTCACTGCCAGTCAAGACACGTCAAACACCAGGCAGGTAACATCTCACCTGTGCCAGCTTCCACTTACCTTTAATCTGGCTGCTTTCCAGTCCGCGTGCGGTGCTGGAAAAGCACAGACTGCGTTAGCGTTCCTGAGGGTGGAGGAACTCTCGGATGACTTTAGGGAAGGACACGTGCTGCACAGAGGTGGAGACTTACTGTCCTGCTTGAGGAGGAAGTTGGTGATCTCGGAGGCCTGGGTGGGCATGTTGATGGTCGTGAGTAGTGTGAAGACATTGTTCTGGTAGATTGGCAGCACAGCCTACCGAAACCAAACACACAATAAGGCCAACTTACCACTTACAACAATACTGACTCCGTGTCTACAACCCACACAAAAGAATCGTCGGAATGGGAGAAACACTGGTGCATGTTCTACACCGTCCATATATAGAGAAGGCTGCGATTATTTGTACAGACGACTATGACAATTCTGTATCCACTTTCATAAACACACCTGCCGTTTCCGGTCCATGACTCTGCTGATGTTCTTGCGGATCAAACTCATTACGTAGTAGCGCACGTCATCCATTTCCAGGAACTCCTGAAACCTGGATATGAGTAGAGACATGTCCTCCTCCTCCGAGAGCAGACCACACACCACCGCCTGCAGAAACACACACCAACACACAATCAATGCAAGGGCGTAGGAGTGAGTTTGATATGGGACACACACCCACATCTCCCGTGCGTCCTACGACAATGGATCAATGCAACATTAAACGTATATTTAGGGTCAACTTGCACTCCAAACATGCAAACAGCATTTCTGCAAACCGTCTGGCCGTTGCAGAGATGCTCAGCGACGTGCCGTTACCCTGACGTGTTGAAGGTAACGGTGCACTGATTCTCCGTGCAGGACTCACCTGCAGGACTCACCTGTATGAGCTCTAAAGGGAAGCTGCAGTGCTCACTCCACTCCTGCGCCTGCACAGGACGCTGGCCTTCAGCTGCGGCCAACTTCATCAGCACACACAGGGCACTCTCCTGCAACATTCACAGGCCATTTAAACAGGAGGAGGAGCTCTATAAAGACTCGCACATGCATCCAGAACATAAAGAGGAAAAGTTACATGCGTACATCGCATGAAACAATCTAGAACGATGACATGACGTTCGCGGGCTTAGCTTGAAAAGCTAGAAAGGACCCAGTTGATGTTCAGACCTACTGAAACCCGGTTTCCTCACCTTGACCCGGTATGCCTCGTGACCCATGCACTCCTGAAGTAGCTCCACACAATCATTGTAACGGTGTCTTATGAACATCTGATACTTCTCTTCCACATTTCGATTACCTTGCAGGCCAAAGGAAGAAGTTCCAAATATATTGAAAGCTATTACAGTAGCATATAGGAACTTAATCATAGAGAACTACTTATTGCGCTTTCATTAGTCTTAAATTGTAGCATAACTAAAAATAAACGGATTTCGTCAATTGCCTAATCGAGAGGTTAAATAAAGATCACAAAGTGCAGTAATAGATTACCACTGAATATTTTATACACCTCCAATTATTTAACAGAGCAAGCACGAGACGGGCATGTGTTGACAGACAGGTTACTGGTGTTAACCAAGTGGTTGAGGGGATTTATAACGCTTCATCGCTAGCGATGCATCTTACCTTCCAATATTTCTTCTTCTTTGGGTAGCTGACCAACATACAAATCACCTCTTTCCAGCAACGCACAGAATAATGTCTGGCAGGCGTTGATAGCAAAAATTACTTCTTTTTCCTCCTCGGACTGCAGGTCAGAAGAATTGTAGTTTTTTTAACAAGGAAGAAAGCTTAACGAATTAAAACACGCATAAATTAAACACGAAGTGGTAATAAATTAGCTATCCCAGTTAGCTGGGTGGCTAGCTAGCAGAGTTGCAGTCATGTTCCACCAAGCTCGTTAAATAGTATTCGCTTCAAATGGCATACCTGCAAGTATTTCAAGACTTCGAATATCTCATTAGCATGTTTCCTGCTTTGTAGTACAAGTTCAGTTTTTATACGTATTATTCCCTTATATGAAATCCTGCTCTTTCCATCTGCAAGGGTCCCTTTCACGTTGTCTTCTCCGGGCGGCGCCATGATGTCTTGCTACGTCGTCGTTAAGCACGACGGACAAAATCTCAAGGGGTGATGTCGCCCCCATGTGGCGCGTAGGCATACACGTGATTTACACACTTTCAACAGGACGAGATTATAAATGGAATATATATTTATTTCAAAACGAATTTACAAAACAGTTTGATGTTCGGTCCTTATTCACTAAACTATTTAGCTAAACACTGTTTTGAATAGAAATATAATGCATAAAATCTGCAAAACCAATAAAAAAGTGAAACAAACCATTATATTTTCAAAAGCATAATATGGCAAATGTGTTATGAAAATCAGTACAATATGGAAAAAGAAAAAAAAGATAGAAGATCTTCAAACGATTCAGTCAGATGCAGTTCCATCTTCATCGTCATCCTGTGGTGAGGGAAAGGGAGACAGCGGTCAGTGCACATTCGTCTGTATTTACATCCTCCAAGTACTGAAGTACAAATATTCTGAAGGGTCCCAAATCAGAAAGAACAAAGTCACATCAATTCATTCCAAACTTTATGATTACCCACATATATGATTTATACATGTTCATGATTGCCCACATATATGATTTATACATGTTCATGATTGCCCACATATATGATTTATACATGTTCATGATTGCCCACATATATGATTTATACATGTTCCTTATTGCCCACATATATGATTGATACATGTTCCTTATTGCCCACCTTGCGATCTTGTTTTCCTGTCGCAGTGGCTTCAAAGTCATGAATGGGCAGTGTAGCCATCCAGCCAACCATAGATTTGTCCTGACGTTCTGTCTCCACTATACTTGGATAGATATGTGTGTCCTTAAAGGCAGCGATGGCGTCCTCTTCTTGGGTCCACTCCAGGGTCTCGTGAAGGCCGTCCCCCCCATAGCGTTTATTGTACCGGTCAAAGTGCACCCTCTCCAGGACCAGGCCGAGCCCGGGAGCCTTCGGCACGTCCACCTTCTCCTCCCCCCAGCTCCTCTCCATCACCTCCTCCCCTGCGTAGCCCTTCACCACGGCGACCACCAGGCCAATCATCTTCCGTATCTGGTGCATCATGAAGCTCTGTCCCCGCACCGTGACGACGGCGAACTCAACCCCCTGTCTGAGGAAGGGCTCCCCGCAGGCCATGTGGGTGATGTAGCGCTTTGCGCTCGGATCTCGAGGGCCCTTCTGCGAGGTGAAGTTGTGGAAGTTATGGGTGCCTTTGTAAAGGGCGAAGAGCATGTTCACCCTCTTAAGAGTCTCCGAGTCCATGCGGAACGACGTGTCCTCTTGGTCACTGTCTTTCGGAGAGAAAGTTACGGTAGGAAGCATGTAGGAATACGTTCTGGCATCGCAGTTGTTTTTGGAGTTGAAGCCGCCCGTGACTCTCTTAAGACCTGCCAAAGGAGAATATTTTCTAAGCAATCTTGGCACATAGCGATGAAGAAATGAAAAAAAAACAAACTGGATTCATATTTGTACCTAAAACTCTTATCTGTGGTGGGAGATGGGTGTTGATCTGTTGCAGAATATCATGAATCAGCCACAGCTTTAGTGAGACAACCTGACCAGCTGCAGAAACACCCTTAAACATAATTAGGAGACATTTGTTAGAAAACAAACAACTGTACCAAACACATTTGCACTGGCTGCCTGGGGAAACGCGAGATCATTTTGTGCCACCTTGTCGGTTCTTGCACATCTCTGGAAGGACATCTTCTTCATATCATCTCCATGATTCTCAGGAATACACCCAGCTTTTATAAGCGCGGTGACAAGTTCATCTTCTATAGTTTTAAACTGGGCATTTCCTGGATTTCTCTATGAAACAGGAGAATAGCAATTAGTCAGTCAATCACTCACTCACACACACACACACACACACACACACACACACACACACACACACACTTTTATCAACACTTGCCTGCATCCCATAATATCCTTTGCCTGAATATGCCAAGAGAAGGGCAACTTTCCTCTTGGGAAATTTCTTCTCCTCAGCCGTCTTGTCATCGTCTGTTTTCAGTCTCTTAGCCTCCCCATCACGGTCCACCGCCGCGCTCTCCGACGCCCTTTTCGCCGCTTTGATTTGGGCGTTACACTGTTCGTCCGACATCCTCCTGCAGGCAGCACTAAGCTCTCGGAACCTTTCGACCTGGGACCAACCTACAAGAAACACAGACCGCTCTGGTGTCAATTCAGATTTAGACAGTGAATAAAACCCAACCCGTAAACTCACCTTTAGTTTTCAGAGCTGTCTTAATACATTGATTTGTTAAGATATGAAAAAACTGATAAAATTTCGGCATCTCACGACCAAGCCAGCTATCTCATTAACTAAGGTTACTCCATCTACTATGGTAAGAAATATATCCAGAATCACAAGAACGACTGCGTTTACTTTGCACAGTGGACTATTTAGACTTGCTTTTAAACGACGATAATACAAATGTATATTTGATGTTAAATAAATACAGACTCTTTCATTTCTGCTGTGTTCCACTTATCCAGGAACACGCTCACATGGACTTGTGAACTCTAACCTTTCACGAAGTATCGCGAGGAGCCGAACCCTGTAGGGTTGCCAGTGACAGCCTGCAAAATCCCCTATAACGTACGAGAACGACATTCGCAATTTTCCTAAATTAATTTTTAAAATATTAAACTACCCGTTTGAATTTCATTGAAATAAAGAAATGTCATCTTTATGGAATTATCGTTTCCACTGCTCTAACACAACTTGACCAAAGGGAAAGCACACAAAATATGCACAGTGCGTCGCGTCCCGAGGACTTTGAGAACAACTTGTTTCCTTCATCTTACGCAGGCCGTTGTATTAAAATCATTAGAAGTCCAGAAATCTTGTTTGATGTTTAACACCATAGCAAGTAATAAAAGCCACCTCGTATACGGGACTGTGAAGTCTGTTCACATGTACCATTTGGAGTACATGGCTTATTCTTGCCGTCACTAGGCGATAATTGATTGAAACCTACTTGTCTGTCTCGGTTTGTGGTCTCATGTTATGGTCTGTAAGAAGAGGAACATTTTTGTGTTCACTGAGGGTGATGAGTTAACAAGGCCTTGCAATATAGTGCAAACCTGTCATAAGCTCACAGTCATGGTTTCCAAGGGTATAGGTTCAGTGGGCTAGGAGCTAAGAACTGAGATTTTTTAGTGAGATCAATATATAAACTAATACTGCCTCAAATCGTAATAGAACTGCACCAAACTGATATTTTTTTTACTTTTTGA
The DNA here is from genome assembly GCA_020368025.1 of Brachyhypopomus occidentalis. Lineage (NCBI taxonomy): Eukaryota > Metazoa > Chordata > Actinopteri > Gymnotiformes > Hypopomidae > Brachyhypopomus > Brachyhypopomus occidentalis. The sequence continues at coordinate 1,956,601 of JAGXOD010000008.1, forward strand.
AGTGGCCACATTAGGAGAACCCAGCTGTAGGTCTCAGCACAGCGGCGCAACAAACTCAGTGTTTGTGTCAGCACTGAGAAGATGACAAAGAAGAGACGATTTAATAGTCTTGCTTTTATTTGTGTTGTACCTTTTAAAGCAAAAAAAGTTACACTTGGTATATGGACACTGAAATAATGTGTACATTTTCTCAAGTTACTATGGAGGCGACTAAGAAACGCTTAACAGTGGAATGACAGCAAGGAGAATTAGCGGTTTTCTCTTTGGTGGGGTGAATGAAATGATATCTTAAAAGAGTCACCTTTCTGTAATATACATGTTTGGTGTAATAACTTAATTTACAATACGTATTTACACATAGTACTTGGAGATCAAGGTAAAATATCACCAAAGCAACAAAGAAGTCACCTTTACACCTTTCCGGTAGGTACGTGGAGTACAGAAAACACTAGGGTTGGCGAGTTTACCTCAAGCACGATTAGTGTGTCTCCCATGACTATTAGTGCATCTTAAACTTAAACATTACTTTAGCTACTTCCATGACCTCACCAGCCTGACACATTGGCCCAATATTCTCCGGGGATTTTCAGGGGGTTCAGATTCAACATACACAGTTGGGATGATCCAGCTGATATATATATATATATATATATATATATATATATATATATATATATATATATATATATATATATCGGACATTAATCAAGATCAAATACAATATCAATAACAAGACATATAAAAACAAAAAGCCACAAAGAACAAAACAACAACAACAACACAAAAACTGCCCAATGTCTTTGGAACATTGCAAGACCCCATTAGAAATCTCATGCATTTGATAATGAAAAAAAATTAAAATATCACACCCATGTGGAGGGATATATTCAAAACATTCATCCGTGTAACGCATTCTGCTCGGTCCATTCTGTAACTGGCCGTTGTTATGCATCACCAATCACCACAACTTAATCCTTCACTCTTCCAAAACCAAATCTGATTCTAGTTAAAGTATAGTGTATACTGATGATCTAAACTTTTCACAAAGTCAATCCAAATACACAATCCAATCTACACTTTGCAACCACAGCTGAAGCCAATATTAATCTCGACTCAGTCAAATATGATCAAATATCAAAACACAAGCATCAATCCACATGACTAGTCAATTACTAAAGACTAGTAATTACTAAAGACTAGTAAATACTAAAGACTAGTAAATACTAAAGACCCCCCATCAAACAAACAAACTTTCAGTGTTTCAATTTTTGGTTTTTTTTTTTTTTTTTTGAAAGGCACATTTTGAAACATTTAAATAGCTTAAACCTGTCTCACACACAACCACTCAAAAGACAGCACACATCATTAAATCTCAAGTTTAAAAGTACTCACTAGATACACACTTAAAAACACTGTAAGTTGTTACACATTCCACCTGTCTGAGTCTCTCCCGTACAGTACTGAGAAGCCCCCATACAGAGCAGTAAACATAAAGAAGATATTAGGCAAATACCTGCCAGTCAGTTACCTGGTCCAGGTTATGAACAGTCTACATTCACCACACAAACATATATATCTCAGCAAGTGAAAACATTTTAAACCTTGTGTAAAAATCTAAACTTTCTAATTTAGAGATTTTTGCAGATATTTACACTAGATGTTTTCACTTGCCAAGATATAATTTTCCACAATGTATCCATGTAGTATATAGCTGGCAACCAACAGCCACAAGGAGACTGGCAGGCCTGTCAAACCACCAGACTAAAACGTGATTAGGTGCAGCAAAAGTCAGAATGAGCTCTCCTGTGTGCATGTCTGTGGAATTCTGGAGCCCTTCCACATCTCCGTGGAGATCCACCAGGCTGGATGTACAAACCAAAGCTGCACACCATGGGTCATCAATCATGTGACCCACACCATGGGTCATCAATCATGTGACCCACACCATGGGTCATCAATCATGTGACCCACACCATGGGTCATCAATCATGTGACCCACACCATGGGTCATCAATCATGTGACCCAGCTCCTCACATAACGGCTACAACCGCAAAATAAACACACACCTACGACGACAGTGTCTAATAACCGAAGCTCCACTGGGAATTTGCGGTCTGTCACCTGCCCCTGGTCCCATTCACACACGCGACCAAGCAACATCATCCATTCAGTTAAACGATTACCAAACACAACGAGAGTGAATAAGAGCTAAACGGAAAAACGAAATGAAAAACCGGTAATCAAGAGATGTCCAAATATCTCTGACAACCATGTGCCTTTATGGTTTGAAGACAAACACATTGTACAGTCTCTTATTTGCTTGGTCAACATTCACTAAAGTGCTACACACGGCATCACTGGTTATACAAACTAAAAGGTTTCTTAAAGAACGAGAGCTTGTGTGGTTTCAAGGTAATTGGCAAATCACTAGGAGTCCCAGACTGGTTGTAACCTTTATCTAGGATTACTCAAAAATCCAGCTCTGTATTATCTCAACAGCCACCACCCATTAGTACAAAGCCTTCACTTGTGTTACATTCATCCAGTGAACAAACCTTCTTCAAATGGGAAACAGATCAGAAAGGGAAGAAATTAAATAAAATGATTAAAAAAGTGACAACTTCAGAAATGACAACTCTCCTAAGAATAATAATCAGTCATAAAGGTTTTCAATTTGTCTTGAAGGGGCTGAGTGGGGTCCTGAAGTGCAGGTGTGCCTACAGGATGATTCCAGGTCAGGACTGCATGCAACAGCGGATGAGGATGTAGGGTCCACCGGTCAACTGCCCGTCATTGCACAATCCCATTATAAAGTGAAATCTGATCCTATGAATTCATCATGTGAAAATAAACTTGTTTACACAGTGCAGCTTATTGTTCAATAGGAGGAAGAGACGAATCCACACAAGACAGCCTTGCAGACAGAATGTGAAGAAGTCAGCTTGGACACGCCCCACTGTGGATAACTGATGTGTCTGCCTGCAGCTCATTGGCTATGCAATTGGATGGGCCTGTCTGATTGGCGTGCGATGCTGGTGGGGGCTGGGCTAGAGCACGTGTCATGCCCCCCTTCCGTTACAGGTCCTCGGCTTCACTGCATGCGTCCCAGTCCACCGTGGTGCACAGGTCAAGTGAGGACACGGGTCCTCTTAGTTTGCATACCCAGGTGGTCCCGGAGACAAGGAGTCACACAGGGGGCCGGACGGGTGGAGGGAGAGCCGAGAGAGTCCGACAGGGATGCAGGAATGTGGGCACGCCTGGTTTCTACGGCAGCGGGGACCAAGATGGGGCTCTACACGCACACACCTGCCTGCAGGGCGGCGAGGCGGCGCTCGATGCACTGTTTACCTGTGGGGAGCCAAGCAGAACCTTCATGGGGCAAGCTGTGTTTATCTGAGGGGCGGTTTAGTAAACAGGAAGGGGGGGCGGGGAGACATGGCCCAGGCACACGGAGACACTCACACTTGCCGACGCTGATGAGGTCATCCTGCTCTGTCAGCAACAGGGTCAGACCCTCCATCAGCAGCAAGGCTTTGTGGTAGCGCTGCACTGAAGCTTCTCCCTGGTGGAACATCTCATCCAGAGCTGCAGCCTGTACCTACAGCACCACCCAATGCATGCAACACACACACACACACACACACACACACAGAGAAAACACATTGTCCCTTTGCTTAGCCCATATTTTTAAACCTGTTTAAATTATACATTGTTTCAGGATTGTGTCACTAACTTCTGTTACTGAAGGTACAACATTCAAGCATAAAACGATACAAAAAAATGTTTGGCGGGGACTTGTGATCGGTGTGTGTGTGTGTGTGTGTGTGTGTGTGTGTGTGTGTCGTGGTCCTCGCACCATCTGTACAGTGTGGCTGAAGATGAGCCTCTCCGCTGTGATTCTGTTGATGTGGTCCATCAGGCGGTGCTTGCGGGAGAAGAACCGCTCCAGGCGTGCGCTCAGAGAACGACATGCCATCACGCTTGACTTGTAGAGCTCATTCAGTCTCCGGACCACTGGGACACACAGATCAACACCCGTCATACTCGGCCTGTGCAGCTCATTCACTCCCCAGGCCACTGGGACACATGGACCAACGGCCATCTTCACAAAATGCTAGTGGATTTCAGCAGCGTTTCAGATAAGGCTTCCCATAGGCCAGGTTTACATGGATAGATGAGGAGTAAATGTCTGCAAAGTACTACTGAGTTCAGAAGATTTGAAGACATTCACGTGAAACGGACATTGTGCCTGGTGGTCTTCTTTCCCTGTTTGACAGTGGCGGAGGGATACGCCTTACCCTGTTTGACAGTGGTGGAGGGATACACCTTGCCCTGTTTGACAGTGGTGGAAGTATAAAGCTTACCCTGTTTGACAGTGGTGGAGGGATACGCCTTGCCCTGTTTGACAGTGGTGGAGGGATACACCTTGCCCTGTTTGACAGTGGCGGAGGGATACACCTTACCCTGTTTGACAGTGGTGGAGGGATACGCCTTGCCCTGTTTGACAGTGGCGGAGGGATACACCTTGCCCTGTTTGACAGTGGCGGAGGGATACACCTTGCCCTGTTTGACAGTGGCGGAGGGATACACCTTGCCCTGTTTGACAGTGGCGGAGGGATACACCTTGCCCTGTTTGACAGTGGCGGAGGGATACACCTTGCCCTGTTTGACAGTGATGGAAGTATAAAGCTTACCCTGTTTGACAGTGGCGGAGGGATACACCTTGCCCTGTTTGACAGTGGCGGAGGGATACACCTTGCCCTGTTTGACAGTGATGGAGGGATACACCTTGCCCTGTTTGACAGTGATGGAAGTATAAAGCTTACCCTGTTTGACAGTGGCGGAGGGATACACCTTGCCCTGTTTGACAGTGATGGAAGTATAAAGCTTACCCTGTTTGACAGTGGCGGAGGGATACACCTTGCCCTGTTTGACAGTGATGGAAGTATAAAGCTTACCCTGTTTGACAGTGGCGGAGGGATACACCTTGCCCTGTTTGACAGTGATGGAAGTATAAAGCTTACCCTGTTTGACAGTGGCGGAGGGATACACCTTGCCCTGTTTGACAGTGGCGGAGGGATACACCTCGCCCTGTTTGACAGTGATGGAAGTATAAAGCTTACCCTGTTTGACAGTGGCGGAGGGATACACCTTGCCCTGTTTGACAGTGGCGGAGGGATACACCTTGCCCTGTTTGACAGTGGCGGAGGGATACACCTTGCCCTGTTTGACAGTGATGGAAGTATAAAGCTTGCCCTGTTTGACAGTGGCGGAGGGATACACCTCGCCCTGTTTGACAGTGATGGAAGTATAAAGCTTACCCTGTTTGACAGTGGCGGAGGGATACACCTCGCCCTGTTTGACAGTGATGGAAGTATAAAGCTTACCCTGTTTGACAGTGGCGGAGGGATACACCTCGCCCTGTTTGACAGTGATGGAAGTATAAAGCTTACCCTGTTTGACAGTGGCGGAGGGATACACCTCGCCCTGTTTGACAGTGATGGAAGTATAAAGCTTACCCTGTTTGACAGTGGCGGAGGGATACACCTTGCCCTGTTTGACAGTGATGGAAGTATAAAGCTTACCCTGTTTGACAGTGGCGGAGGGATACACCTTGCCCTGTCTGATGCCCTCCATGGCTGTTTGCAGAGCACTGGACAGCAGTTCTGCAGTTTTCATATACAGCACCAGCTGCTCAGCATAGCTGAAACACACACACACACACACACACACACCACACACACACACACACCACTGAAAGGTGATACTGTGATCAGGGAGTAAGATGCATCACTAGATTATGGTCAACTGCGCTATGGGGATGTACAAATCATTATAAACATGGTTTTAGGCTTCATCTTGTGCATCTGTGTGTGTATAGCAAGTGTGTGTGTGTGTGTGTGTGTTGGGGGTTTTTCTCCTCACCTCCATTCTCGGCTCAGGGAGCTGATCTGGTCAGCCACCACGCTCTGTTGGTGTAAACAGGTGGAGGAGGGCTCCGGCCGCTCAACCTCTCCGCCCCTCATTCTGGACACCTCCACCATGCAGCGGGCGAAGTCCAGCGTGAAGCGGAGGTGGCGTAGCGACTCCGTGTGCTCCTGCTGTAGGAGGAGCAAACACGTTCCACCCTGGTGTGGCAAATATATGCACAGCCACCGACAAACAGCCAGGGTATCAGGCTGGGACACAAACATACCTCCATGAGTGTCTCCTCGGGAAGTTCGGGGGGTTCAAAGGTCACGGCGCCCTCTAGGGAGTTCATGGGGTCGGAAAGGCCATAGTGGGGACCCAAAGGACCCTCGTAGGCGTCCAGACACATGCCTGTCTGGGGGTAGCGGCTGGTGAGGGATCCTATGGGGCTAATGGAGCACGGGGAGCCCACTGGATGGTAGAGCAACAGAGAGAAAATAAACAGGGATTTTAATCAAGTGGAGCATCTGTTTTGGCACCGTGGCCGGTTCTGGGGAGCCAGTGAGCGGTCAGGAAAACACCTACACAAATACATCACGCCCAGAACAGTCAGAAAAGGGCACCGCGTCTCACCTGAGAACTTTCTGGAGCGAGAGGCCAGCGGTGGGGTGGTTCCACTGGGTGGGGAGCCCACCGTGAACAGCACTCGCGCTGGACTGCCTGAGCCCACAACCATGGTCCCGCCACCAGGTGGCACTGTGGAACAGAAAGCCCTTAACACAGTGGTACTTGTACTAGCCTGTTTAATGTGTCTGCAGATCCTGTTCTCCTTGCAGCCTAAAAATAGAACTGCTCTTAGGACTAATGCTTATCTGCTGCAAAAATACATAAACACAATAAAGAAGAAAGAACAGCTAAATTTCCCCTGACTCTGCACCCTATGCTAGTCCACCCATTAAACACAGGACGTTGCTATTTCTGTCCCCACAACCACATGCAGACCACCACATCTGTGTATCTCGCTAAGCATCATATAAATACCCAGTAATTAGAGGATCGTGTTGCTATTAGATGCAGCTCACTTTATGACGTTATTTCTCCACTATCCAGTGGAAAAGTACACAATCTGCTTGTACATCCACACTGCACTCTCACCGACCTACTTACATATCTAAGTAAGCAGACATATCTTACATATCAGAACCTCATCAGTAAATACATCTACGATGCTTATCAGGAACTTCTAAGAATCAACATGGACAATAAATAATGAGAGAAATGTCAGGAGTGGAAAGTTGAATTCCCTGTTGAGCTAAACCAGTGAACTGTGCTCCGACACACATCTCTAGAGCTCACGTAAAGGTATAGCCACACTACCAGTAAGTGTGTGTGTGTGTGTGTGTGTGTGTGTGTGTGTGTGTGTGTGTGTGTGTGTGTGAGTAAACCTGTGAGGTCTACGGCTCTGTCGGTGTTGAGGTTCTCCGAGCTTCCACCGTCCCCCAGCTGTCCACCAAACGCTGCCATCAGCAGCACGTCCGACAGACGACCGGCACTCTGGGACCTGGAGGGGGCGACAGCGTGCATGCTGGGAATCGGGCAGACCAGGGGTGAGAGACCACAAAGAGACGACAAAGAGACGGAGCTACAGACGACTTCACTCGTGCGCATCTTAAAAGCGATGCTAGTTGCATAAAGGTTCTGGGCCAAAAAGCTTCTCTTCCTGTTAGTCCCACCTTCCAAAAGTCTTGGCTTCCAAAAGCTCCCGCTGGCTGGGTGCAGGATGCCCACCCTCCCCCCCCAGGGGGGGCCTGCCGGCGGCCGCGGGGAGAGCCAGAGTCTGCTGGGTCAGAAAGGTGAGCATGTTCGGGGAGCTGGGCGGCTTGGGGAACTCAAACGGAGGCATAGCCTGGGAGAAGTGGCAGAAGGGTAAAGAATCGCGCTTCAGCTTGAAAGTTCATTTATCAAAATTACAAAATGTACGTATTTCTACATCATCAATAATTAAATATGCATGTTCAGGCACTCATCGCAAACATTCGTCACACACATCCAACGACAACACACACACACGCACACAAGCACGGAGGAAAGGGCCGTACTCTTGACGGGGAGTCCAGGATGGTGGGCAGGGGACTCCGCTGAATCAGCTCGCTGAGTCTGGGAGAGGAGTGCAGGGGTCTCAGCGCCACCATGCCTCCCTGAGGACCCACCACCGGGTCCGAGTGCTGCTTCCTGATCGCCTGCTTGCAGCCGCCGGCAGCCTCCAGCAGACAGGGGGCGCTGTGGAGACGAGACCCCAGCCCTTGTTGCTGGGGCCGGGACTTGGCCTCTGGAAGCTGGAAAGCTGCAGCAAATGGAGTGGAGACGAGGACATGGGTACGTGACTCGGAGCACAGACGGTAGATACGAGCACGACCCAGTGGGGGGGGGAGTGGGGGGTGCCCGGGGAATGGAAGATCTCCTGTTTACAATACAGAGAGGCTCCATATAATAAAGACACCACATCCAATCAGACGATGACTGTGCAAACATGCACTGAGGCGAGCGTGAGCTCAGAGATGCAGTGCTACGCTGAAACACGTCTCAGCAAGACACTCGAAACAAAGCCCGCAAGAACGGCCACGGATTAATCCGATGTGTTGGGCACGAGTACAATGACATAATGAAGGGAGAAACCCAGCCAATAGAACAGCATGCAGTTACATGGGCAGAACAGCAGTTCGCGTCTAGGGCTGTGATGCAAAACCGCAGGTAAGAAACGAGGGTGGAGGAATGGAGGAATCCATCTCTCTCTCCTCACTCAATGTCCCATCGAAAATCTTCATCTTCATTTTACCATCACAGCCACACTTGCTGCACTCCTGGACCTACTGCCACGTGTCGTGTCGAACTAGATTACACAATGACGCCAGGCAGACAGTGATCTGGAACTACATGTTGGAGCAGCATGGTGTCACACAGCTACGCCCTAGCTGCACAGTGCAGAAGACGCCGGCTGGGAGGTGATGGGGAGAGGACACCTATCCCAGCATGCTCGGCGGTCCATCTCTGCATCCAGCAGCACGGTGCATACATTTTGAAACAGACGGAGTTCCTTCATGAAATGTGGCCCACACATTACTACCCCGAACACACGGACAGCAGAAAGAGGTGCTCACCATGAGGGGGAAGCTGGAAGGGCTTGGCGCCCCCTACAGACAGTCTGCGGGAGTGCAGGGCCGAGGGGAAGCCTCCAGCATATGGGGGGGAGGGGCCGGTCCTCCCAAGGGCCAGAGGACTGGCAGTGCTGCAGCGATGTGTGGGGGTGCACCTGCACACACACACCAGCCACACACACACACACACACCACACCACACACACACACACACACACTTTAGAACATATACCATAAATGTATGCTCAAACACAGAACATTACATGAGAATGTCCTTTGGTATGACAATTGGTAAGCTTGCAATAATACGTGAAGGGTCAAAATTTTACTCTTTCTACAGAGACAATTTCGCCATTATGATGGGAGAAGCAAAAGAAAATATGACCCCCCCCCCCCAATGACACATTTTTATCCAACAAAATACATCTAGCTTTTATTTTAATACTAGCCTTAAAAAAGGCTTTCAGGTTAGTGAGGTTAAAATAGGTGTAGGCACTAATTTAGCAAGTCAACGGGTTTGTGCGCGCGTGTGTGTGTGTGTGTGTGCTGACCGTGGGGAAGCGTCCTGGCTTGGAGAGTGCAGATTCTGCTCCATGCGCTGGTAGTTGTGAATTTGTGTGGGCACTGGAATGGGTACAGACTGACCATAGTTGCCATAGTTACTCACGGAGTATTCCGCAGGCCTGCTGGGAGCAAAAGGAGACGAGGGGTAAACAGCATTAGGGCAGAGGCAAACCCAAAACGTCCAACGTTTCAAAAAACAAGACAGGGGGGAAGAACATAAACCCAACACCTCTTTCATTAGAGGAAGCAGTCAGACGTGAGGTCACAGCTTCTCTTACAGTGGATAAGGGCTGATCTCAGATCAGTGTCCAGCTCTCAACCGTGTGTTTACTGCTGGAACGTTTCTGCTCTCCCACTGATCGCTTCTCAAACACATTTCCAACAGTATCTCCCCCCGTGGTTCAGAACAGTTATGAACATCACACGTCCACTGACCCAGAAAGCGTTCACACACTCCTTGGAGAAATCTTAATTGGTTCGAGGCCATAATTTTCTTTCTTTCTATCTCACATATTTAAATGCTGCATATTCTATTTGCTGGATTTTTCTAGCGTTATTAAGGAGAAGCGTCCGCATATCCGGCCGGTCAGTGCTGAGCCCGCACTTCGTCTCTCAGAGTAACCAAAGCACAGCTGCTCATTGCTGACATCAGCACATACAAAGCGGGTCGCACGCCAGTTGGTTTTTACGGGCCGACTGCAAAAGCGCCAACGTTATTCTGGCTGCTTTGTCAAGGCTCCACAAACTCTGGGATCCAGACAATAACGTTATAGAGGCTCCACAGGGGCCCGCAGGTCATCCATCGCTACAGTACTACTCTGGACTCTGGGCTACAGTCTCTCTCAGACAGCTCAAACTTTCTCCAAATCCCAGCTTGAAACTCTTTAATAGAAACTCTAACAGTATTCTTCTGTCTGCATCTGGCGCTGATGAAAGGCACAGTTTCTATCATTATAATAATATAAAATATAAAATGTCTTAAAATGAACTTAACCCTATATTACTGCAGTGTATGGTGCCATGTTTTATATTTGAGTGTTTTGTATTACAGTACTATACATGTCAACTAATCTGCAGTTTTGGACAATGCACAACTATTCTAATATTAAACATTTATATTAAAATATATGAATATGAAAATAATAGAACAGATCATTTGTTCTATCGCAAAACCTAATTCACAATCCTAGATGTTTTGCTCCTTATCAACTCTGTCATTCATCCACATGGACACGCCCCTCATGCACCCCCACCGGGCTATTACCCTGCTGCTGGTCCCGCACTACCATTGCAGGAGGGTGAGCGTGGCGGGCTCTTGGTCTGACCTCCAGACACCAGGAAAGAACACCTATCGCAGAGACAAACACTGTTATTGACCCCCCCAGCACCTGCGCGCTGCTGTTCACTGACTCGGGCGTGACAGATACTGGCAGAGGGTGGGACCATATGGAGGAACAACAAAGGGAGGAACAGGTCCTCTGTTGAGCTTCTGTGGAGAGATAAAGAAGGTTTCTCACCCACTGAACATCAGACTATCCTGAAGAACCTTCCCTGAGGCCACCTCACATGCGAGTTCACCTGAATAGAGCAAGATAAAGAGTGAGAGAGAAGGAGAGACAGCAGGAGGGACAGAAAGAGAGACAGCAGGAGAGACAGAAAGAGAGACAGCAGGAGGGACAGAAAGAGAGACAGCAGGAGGGACAGAAAGAGAGACAGCAGGAGGGACAGAAAGAGAGACAGCAGGAAAGACAGCAGGAGAGAGAAAGAGAGACAGCAGGAGGGACAGAAAGAGAGACAGCAGGAGGGACAGAAAGAGAGACAGCAGGAGAGACAGCAGGAGGGACAGAAAGAGAGACAGCAGGAAGGACAGAGAGAGAGACAGCAGAAGGGAGAAAGAAAAAGGTTGAGGGTGAGAGATAGTATTACAAAGGTGAAAGGTTAATAGAATAACGAAATGTCTGATTCCTACGAACACACCACCATGTTCCATCCTTTGACTGAATGTGACGGTGGAATGATTCTCTCCACGAGGTTTAGAGGAGGATCAGAGAGGCAGGCTTACTGGGGAAGTGAGGCGGAACCATGACAAAGTCGTCTGTGTCGCAGGAGGAGTTTTTACTACTGCTGCTGCAAACACCTCCTGCTGCCGAGTCCTGAGGGGAATCCTGGGTAGGAGACGTCATCACTTTTGCTCGGGTCTGCTGGATCTCACCAAGGGATTGCTGATATCAGAGAGACAGTTAGTTGGGCTTTGTGAATCTGGCTATGTGGAGTTTACTGTTTGTCTTTTGACAATAATTTAGTTTAAAATAACACAGTACAATAACACTTTGCATTGAATTGCATGGCGTAATAAAATTCAGTTCTGTAGTGAACATTCTCAGTTTTGAACATAATGGCTTTTGCTTTGCTGAGAGTCCAGGCACAGATGTATATACCTTTGCCAGGGGTTATGGTGTTAAACATTAACTGTGTGTGTGTGTGTGTGTGTGTGTGTGCTTGAGTGCACTGAGGCAGCAGGTCTTAACAGTTTACCAAGCTAATGGTGCTGAATCACACACAGGGTCAGAAGCTTAAGAAGCTCTGGCAACACCAACACACCCAGCTGCTCACAGTTCATATGAGCTGCACTGAACACATCTACACATGTGCACACACACACAGAGGAGCGCACACACATGCACACACACACACGCAAGCACACACGCAGGCGCACACACACACACACGCAGGCGCACACACACACGCAGGCGCACACACACACGCAGGCACACACACACGCAGCACACACACACACGCAGGCACACACACACGCAGGCACACACACACGCAGGCACACACACACGCACACTTACAGGAGGAGACGCTAGGTGGGAGGTGGAGGAGCTGCTACAGGAGCTGGCTGAAGCTGAACCAGGAAAACACGTCAGAGTCACTGGCACCGCTGTGGAGACACGTGCACACACGCACGTGTACACACACACACACACAGGCAGATACACACAGGCAAATACACACACACACAGGCAGATACACACAGGCAAATACACACACACACACACACACACAGGCAGATACACACAGGCAAACACACACACACACACACACACACACACACACCATTAACGCCGTATATGTGCGGCAGATGAAAAACAAACCACTGGTCATCAGAAACAAAGAAATAAACTAAGCATGAAATGATCTATCCAGAGTACTGAATGTACATACTGAATGCACATACTAACTGAAGACATAAAATCACGTTTCCATGTTCTAATATTTGTTTTTTTTTAAGTGGAAAATCAAAGATCTGTGTAGACAGGAGAGAAACTCACATTTCTTCATGGTGGCGCTCGCCTCTAGGAAAGGGTGTCTGAAAAACTCATCTAAAAATACGAGTAGAGTTTAAGATTAGAACATGATGTGCACAATCACAAAGTCCTGCAAACAAAACAAAGAAAGGTTTTAAAAGAACCTGAGGAGAGTTCAGAAATGAGCAGAAAAACAAAAAAGTTTGCAATGGACAGTTTTACACTGTCCTGTCTGTGTAGCAGTGAGGCGAGACGGTTTGTACACTGTCCTGTATGTGTAGCAGTGAGGGGGGAGGGTTTTACACTGTCCTGTATGTGTAGCAGTGAGGGGGGAGGGTTTTACACTGTCCTGTATGTGTAGCAGTGAGGGGGGGAGGGTTTTACACTGTCCTGTATGTGTAGCAGTGAGGCAGGAGGGTTTTACACTGTCCTGTATGTGTAGCAGTGAGGCAGGAGGGT